>CACVBM020000509.1:0-13001 GCA_902728155.2 Microthlaspi erraticum | reverse complement strand
AGGAAACTCACTTGTAGTGTATAAGATGAACTAGATGGACCCATACTTACCCAAACATGGATTAATAGGTTCTCCACATTACTATGAGGACAAACATGACTGAAACGGTCTCAATCCAAGGGAGGAACATCAAATGGACCAAATTTGGGATCCGGAAGAGGTAAGGAGTCCGAAATGTACCTCTGTGACTCCACATTGAGGAAACTCACTTGTAGTGTATAAGATGAACTAGATGGACCCATACTTACCCAAACATGGATTAATAGGTTCTCCACATTACTATGAGGACAAACATGAGTGAAACGGTCTCAATCCAAGGGAGGAACATCAAATGGACCAAATTTGGGAACCGGAAGAGGTAAGGAGTCCGAAATGTACCTCTGTGACTCCACATTGTGGAAACTCACTTGTAGTGTATAAGATGAACTAGATGGACCCATACTTACCCAAACATGGATTAATAGGTTCTCCACATACTATGAGGACAAACATGACTGAAACGGTCTCAATCCAAGGGAGGAACATCAAATGGACCAAATTTGGGAACCGGAAGAGGTAAGGAGTCCGAAATGTACCTCTGTGACTCCACATTGTGGAAACTCACTTGTAGTGTATAAGATGAACTAGATGGACCCATACTTACCCAAACATGGATTAATAGGTTCTCCACATACTATGAGGACAAACATGAGTGAAACGGTCTCAATCCAAGGGAGGAACATCAAATGGACCAAATTTGGGAACCGGAAGAGGTAAGGAGTCCGAAATGTACCTCTGTGACTCCACATTGTGGAAACTCACTTGTAGTGTATAAGATGAACAAGATGGACCCATACTTACCCAAACATGGATTAATAGGTTCTCCACATTACTATGAGGACAAACATGACTGAAACGGTCTCAATCCAAGGGAGGAACATCAAATGGACCAAATTTGGGAACCGGAAGAGGTAAGGAGTCCGAAATGTACCTCTGTGACTCCACATTGTGGAAACTCACTTGTAGTGTATAAGATGAACTAGATGGACCCATACTTACCCAAACATGGATTAATAGGTTCTCCACATTACTATGAGGACAAACATGACTGAAACGGTCTCAATCCAAGGGAGGAACATCAAATGGACCAAATTTGGGAACCGGAAGAGGTAAGGAGTCCGAAATGTACCTCTGTGACTCCACATTGTGGAAACTCACTTGTAGTGTATAAGATGAACTAGATGGACCCATACTTACCCAAACATGGATTAATAGGTTCTCCACATACTATGAGGACAAACATGAGTGAAACGGTCTCAATCCAAGGGAGGAACATCAAATGGACCAAATTTGGGAACCGGAAGAGGTAAGGAGTCCGAAATGTACCTCTGTGACTCCACATTGTGGAAACTCACTTGTAGTGTATAAGATGAACTAGATGGACCCATACTTACCCAAACATGGATTAATAGGTTCTCCACATTACTATGAGGACAAACATGAGTGAAACGGTCTCAATCCAAGGGAGGAACATCAAATGGACCAAATTTGGGAACCGGAAGAGGTAAGGAGTCCGAAATGTACCTCTGTGACTCCACATTGTGGAAACTCACTTGTAGTGTATAAGATGAACTAGATGGACCCATACTTACCCAAACATGGATTAATAGGTTCTCCACATTACTATGAGGACAAACATGAGTGAAACGGTCTCAATCCAAGGGAGGAACATCAAATGGACCAAATTTGGGAACCGGAAGAGGTAAGGAGTCCGAAATGTACCTCTGTGACTCCACATTGAGGAAACTCACTTGTAGTGTATAAGATGAACTAGATGGACCCATACTTACCCAAACATGGATTAATAGGTTCTCCACATGACTATGAGGACAAACATGAGTGAAACGGTCTCAATCCAAGGGAGGAACATCAAATGGACCAAATTTGGGAACCGGAAGAGGTAAGGAGTCCGAAATGTACCTCTGTGACTCCACATTGAGGAAACTCACTTGTAGTGTATAAGATGAACTAGATGGACCCATACTTACCCAAACATGGATTAATAGGTTCTCCACATGACTATGAGGACAAACATGAGTGAAACGGTCTCAATCCAAGGGAGGAACATCAAATGGACCAAATTTGGGAACCGGAAGAGGTAAGGAGTCCGAAATGTACCTCTGTGACTCCACATTGTGGAAACTCACTTGTAGTGTATAAGATGAACTAGATGGACCCATACTTACCCAAACATGGATTAATAGGTTCTCCACATTACTATGAGGACAAACATGAGTGAAACGGTCTCAATCCAAGGGAGGAACATCAAATGGACCAAATTTGGGAACCGGAAGAGGTAAGGAGTCCGAAATGTACCTCTGTGACTCCACATTGTGAAACTCACTTGTAGTGTATAAGATGAACTAGATGGACCCATACTTACCCAAACATGGATTAATAGGTTCTCCACATTACTATGAGGACAAACATGAGTGAAACGGTCTCAATCCAAGGGAGGAACATCAAATGGACCAAATTTGGGAACCGGAAGAGGTAAGGAGTCCGAAATGTACCTCTGTGACTCCACATTGAGGAAACTCACTTGTAGTGTATAAGATGAACTAGATGGACCCATACTTACCCAAACATGGATTAATAGGTTCTCCACATTACTATGAGGACAAACATGAGTGAAACGGTCTCAATCCAAGGGAGGAACATCAAATGGACCAAATTTGGGAACCGGAAGAGGTAAGGAGTCCGAAATGTACCTCTGTGACTCCACATTGTGGAAACTCACTTGTAGTGTATAAGATGAACTAGATGGACCCATACTTACCCAAACATGGATTAATAGGTTCTCCACATTACTATGAGGACAAACATGAGTGAAACGGTCTCAATCCAAGGGAGGAACATCAAATGGACCAAATTTGGGAACCGGAAGAGGTAAGGAGTCCGAAATGTACCTCTGTGACTCCACATTGTGGAAACTCACTTGTAGTGTATAAGATGAACTAGATGGACCCATACTTACCCAAACATGGATTAATAGGTTCTCCACATGACTATGAGGACAAACATGAGTGAAACGGTCTCAATCCAAGGGAGGAACATCAAATGGACCAAATTTGGGAACCGGAAGAGGTAAGGAGTCCGAAATGTACCTCTGTGACTCCACATTGAGGAAACTCACTTGTAGTGTATAAGATGAACTAGATGGACCCATACTTACCCAAACATGGATTAATAGGTTCTCCACATGACTATGAGGACAAACATGAGTGAAACGGTCTCAATCCAAGGGAGGAACATCAAATGGACCAAATTTGGGAACCGGAAGAGGTAAGGAGTCCGAAATGTACCTCTGTGACTCCACATTGTGGAAACTCACTTGTAGTGTATAAGATGAACTAGATGGACCCATACTTACCCAAACATGGATTAATAGGTTCTCCACATTACTATGAGGACAAACATGAGTGAAACGGTCTCAATCCAAGGGAGGAACATCAAATGGACCAAATTTGGGAACCGGAAGAGGTAAGGAGTCCGAAATGTACCTCTGTGACTCCACATTGTGGAAACTCACTTGTAGTGTATAAGATGAACTAGATGGACCCATACTTACCCAAACATGGATTAATAGGTTCTCCACATTACTATGAGGACAAACATGAGTGAAACGGTCTCAATCCAAGGGAGGAACATCAAATGGACCAAATTTGGGAACCGGAAGAGGTAAGGAGTCCGAAATGTACCTCTGTGACTCCACATTGTGGAAACTCACTTGTAGTGTATAAGATGAACTAGATGGACCCATACTTACCCAAACATGGATTAATAGGTTCTCCACATGACTATGAGGACAAACATGAGTGAAACGGTCTCAATCCAAGGGAGGAACATCAAATGGACCAAATTTGGGAACCGGAAGAGGTAAGGAGTCCGAAATGTACCTCTGTGACTCCACATTGTGGAAACTCACTTGTAGTGTATAAGATGAACTAGATGGACCCATACTTACCCAAACATGGATTAATAGGTTCTCCACATTACTATGAGGACAAACATGAGTGAAACGGTCTCAATCCAAGGGAGGAACATCAAATGGACCAAATTTGGGAACCGGAAGAGGTAAGGAGTCCGAAATGTACCTCTGTGACTCCACATTGTGGAAACTCACTTGTAGTGTATAAGATGAACTAGATGGACCCATACTTACCCAAACATGGATTAATAGGTTCTCCACATGACTATGAGGACAAACATGAGTGAAACGGTCTCAATCCAAGGGAGGAACATCAAATGGACCAAATTTGGGAACCGGAAGAGGTAAGGAGTCCGAAATGTACCTCTGTGACTCCACATTGTGGAAACTCACTTGTAGTGTATAAGATGAACTAGATGGACCCATACTTACCCAAACATGGATTAATAGGTTCTCCACATTACTATGAGGACAAACATGAGTGAAACGGTCTCAATCCAAGGGAGGAACATCAAATGGACCAAATTTGGGAACCGGAAGAGGTAAGGAGTCCGAAATGTACCTCTGTGACTCCACATTGTGGAAACTCACTTGTAGTGTATAAGATGAACTAGATGGACCCATACTTACCCAAACATGGATTAATAGGTTCTCCACATTACTATGAGGACAAACATGAGTGAAACGGTCTCAATCCAAGGGAGGAACATCAAATGGACCAAATTTGGGAACCGGAAGAGGTAAGGAGTCCGAAATGTACCTCTGTGACTCCACATTGTGGAAACTCACTTGTAGTGTATAAGATGAACTAGATGGACCCATACTTACCCAAACATGGATTAATAGGTTCTCCACATTACTATGAGGACAAACATGAGTGAAACGGTCTCAATCCAAGGGAGGAACATCAAATGGACCAAATTTGGGAACCGGAAGAGGTAAGGAGTCCGAAATGTACCTCTGTGACTCCACATTGTGGAAACTCACTTGTAGTGTATAAGATGAACTAGATGGACCCATACTTACCCAAACATGGATTAATAGGTTCTCCACATTACTATGAGGACAAACATGAGTGAAACGGTCTCAATCCAAGGGAGGAACATCAAATGGACCAAATTTGGGAACCGGAAGAGGTAAGGAGTCCGAAATGTACCTCTGTGACTCCACATTGTGGAAACTCACTTGTAGTGTATAAGATGAACTAGATGGACCCATACTTACCCAAACATGGATTAATAGGTTCTCCACATACTATGAGGACAAACATGAGTGAAACGGTCTCAATCCAAGGGAGGAACATCAAATGGACCAAATTTGGGAACCGGAAGAGGTAAGGAGTCCGAAATGTACCTCTGTGACTCCACATTGTGGAAACTCACTTGTAGTGTATAAGATGAACTAGATGGACCCATACTTACCCAAACATGGATTAATAGGTTCTCCACATTACTATGAGGACAAACATGAGTGAAACGGTCTCAATCCAAGGGAGGAACATCAAATGGACCAAATTTGGGAACCGGAAGAGGTAAGGAGTCCGAAATGTACCTCTGTGACTCCACATTGTGGAAACTCACTTGTAGTGTATAAGATGAACTAGATGGACCCATACTTACCCAAACATGGATTAATAGGTTCTCCACATGACTATGAGGACAAACATGAGTGAAACGGTCTCAATCCAAGGGAGGAACATCAAATGGACCAAATTTGGGAACCGGAAGAGGTAAGGAGTCCGAAATGTACCTCTGTGACTCCACATTGAGGAAACTCACTTGTAGTGTATAAGATGAACTAGATGGACCCATACTTACCCAAACATGGATTAATAGGTTCTCCACATGACTATGAGGACAAACATGAGTGAAACGGTCTCAATCCAAGGGAGGAACATCAAATGGACCAAATTTGGGAACCGGAAGAGGTAAGGAGTCCGAAATGTACCTCTGTGACTCCACATTGTGGAAACTCACTTGTAGTGTATAAGATGAACTAGATGGACCCATACTTACCCAAACATGGATTAATAGGTTCTCCACATTACTATGAGGACAAACATGAGTGAAACGGTCTCAATCCAAGGGAGGAACATCAAATGGACCAAATTTGGGAACCGGAAGAGGTAAGGAGTCCGAAATGTACCTCTGTGACTCCACATTGTGGAAACTCACTTGTAGTGTATAAGATGAACTAGATGGACCCATACTTACCCAAACATGGATTAATAGGTTCTCCACATACTATGAGGACAAACATGAGTGAAACGGTCTCAATCCAAGGGAGGAACATCAAATGGACCAAATTTGGGAACCGGAAGAGGTAAGGAGTCCGAAATGTACCTCTGTGACTCCACATTGTGGAAACTCACTTGTAGTGTATAAGATGAACTAGATGGACCCATACTTACCCAAACATGGATTAATAGGTTCTCCACATTACTATGAGGACAAACATGAGTGAAACGGTCTCAATCCAAGGGAGGAACATCAAATGGACCAAATTTGGGAACCGGAAGAGGTAAGGAGTCCGAAATGTACCTCTGTGACTCCACATTGTGGAAACTCACTTGTAGTGTATAAGATGAACTAGATGGACCCATACTTACCCAAACATGGATTAATAGGTTCTCCACATTACTATGAGGACAAACATGAGTGAAACGGTCTCAATCCAAGGGAGGAACATCAAATGGACCAAATTTGGGAACCGGAAGAGGTAAGGAGTCCGAAATGTACCTCTGTGACTCCACATTGTGGAAACTCACTTGTAGTGTATAAGATGAACTAGATGGACCCATACTTACCCAAACATGGATTAATAGGTTCTCCACATACTATGAGGACAAACATGAGTGAAACGGTCTCAATCCAAGGGAGGAACATCAAATGGACCAAATTTGGGAACCGGAAGAGGTAAGGAGTCCGAAATGTACCTCTGTGACTCCACATTGTGGAAACTCACTTGTAGTGTATAAGATGAACTAGATGGACCCATACTTACCCAAACATGGATTAATAGGTTCTCCACATGACTATGAGGACAAACATGAGTGAAACGGTCTCAATCCAAGGGAGGAACATCAAATGGACCAAATTTGGGAACCGGAAGAGGTAAGGAGTCCGAAATGTACCTCTGTGACTCCACATTGAGGAAACTCACTTGTAGTGTATAAGATGAACTAGATGGACCCATACTTACCCAAACATGGATTAATAGGTTCTCACATGACTATGAGGACAAACATGAGTGAAACGGTCTCAATCCAAGGGAGGAACATCAAATGGACCAAATTTGGGAACCGGAAGAGGTAAGGAGTCCGAAATGTACCTCTGTGACTCCACATTGTGGAAACTCACTTGTAGTGTATAAGATGAACTAGATGGACCCATACTTACCCAAACATGGATTAATAGGTTCTCCACATGACTATGAGGACAAACATGAGTGAAACGGTCTCAATCCAAGGGAGGAACATCAAATGGACCAAATTTGGGAACCGGAAGAGGTAAGGAGTCCGAAATGTACCTCTGTGACTCCACATTGTGGAAACTCACTTGTAGTGTATAAGATGAACTAGATGGACCCATACTTACCCAAACATGGATTAATAGGTTCTCCACATGACTATGAGGACAAACATGAGTGAAACGGTCTCAATCCAAGGGAGGAACATCAAATGGACCAAATTTGGGAACCGGAAGAGGTAAGGAGTCCGAAATGTACCTCTGTGACTCCACATTGTGGAAACTCACTTGTAGTGTATAAGATGAACTAGATGGACCCATACTTACCCAAACATGGATTAATAGGTTCTCCACATTACTATGAGGACAAACATGAGTGAAACGGTCTCAATCCAAGGGAGGAACATCAAATGGACCAAATTTGGGAACCGGAAGAGGTAAGGAGTCCGAAATGTACCTCTGTGACTCCACATTGTGGAAACTCACTTGTAGTGTATAAGATGAACTAGATGGACCCATACTTACCCAAACATGGATTAATAGGTTCTCCACATTACTATGAGGACAAACATGAGTGAAACGGTCTCAATCCAAGGGAGGAACATCAAATGGACCAAATTTGGGAACCGGAAGAGGTAAGGAGTCCGAAATGTACCTCTGTGACTCCACATTGTGGAAACTCACTTGTAGTGTATAAGATGAACTAGATGGACCCATACTTACCCAAACATGGATTAATAGGTTCTCCACATGACTATGAGGACAAACATGAGTGAAACGGTCTCAATCCAAGGGAGGAACATCAAATGGACCAAATTTGGGAACCGGAAGAGGTAAGGAGTCCGAAATGTACCTCTGTGACTCCACATTGTGGAAACTCACTTGTAGTGTATAAGATGAACTAGATGGACCCATACTTACCCAAACATGGATTAATAGGTTCTCCACATGACTATGAGGACAAACATGAGTGAAACGGTCTCAATCCAAGGGAGGAACATCAAATGGACCAAATTTGGGAACCGGAAGAGGTAAGGAGTCCGAAATGTACCTCTGTGACTCCACATTGAGGAAACTCACTTGTAGTGTATAAGATGAACTAGATGGACCCATACTTACCCAAACATGGATTAATAGGTTCTCCACATGACTATGAGGACAAACATGAGTGAAACGGTCTCAATCCAAGGGAGGAACATCAAATGGACCAAATTTGGGAACCGGAAGAGGTAAGGAGTCCGAAATGTACCTCTGTGACTCCACATTGTGGAAACTCACTTGTAGTGTATAAGATGAACTAGATGGACCCATACTTACCCAAACATGGATTAATAGGTTCTCCACATGACTATGAGGACAAACATGAGTGAAACGGTCTCAATCCAAGGGAGGAACATCAAATGGACCAAATTTGGGAACCGGAAGAGGTAAGGAGTCCGAAATGTACCTCTGTGACTCCACATTGTGGAAACTCACTTGTAGTGTATAAGATGAACTAGATGGACCCATACTTACCCAAACATGGATTAATAGGTTCTCCACATGACTATGAGGACAAACATGAGTGAAACGGTCTCAATCCAAGGGAGGAACATCAAATGGACCAAATTTGGGAACCGGAAGAGGTAAGGAGTCCGAAATGTACCTCTGTGACTCCACATTGAGGAAACTCACTTGTAGTGTATAAGATGAACTAGATGGACCCATACTTACCCAAACATGGATTAATAGGTTCTCCACATGACTATGAGGACAAACATGAGTGAAACGGTCTCAATCCAAGGGAGGAACATCAAATGGACCAAATTTGGGAACCGGAAGAGGTAAGGAGTCCGAAATGTACCTCTGTGACTCCACATTGTGGAAACTCACTTGTAGTGTATAAGATGAACTAGATGGACCCATACTTACCCAAACATGGATTAATAGGTTCTCCACATGACTATGAGGACAAACATGAGTGAAACGGTCTCAATCCAAGGGAGGAACATCAAATGGACCAAATTTGGGAACCGGAAGAGGTAAGGAGTCCGAAATGTACCTCTGTGACTCCACATTGAGGAAACTCACTTGTAGTGTATAAGATGAACTAGATGGACCCATACTTACCCAAACATGGATTAATAGGTTCTCCACATGACTATGAGGACAAACATGAGTGAAACGGTCTCAATCCAAGGGAGGAACATCAAATGGACCAAATTTGGGAACCGGAAGAGGTAAGGAGTCCGAAATGTACCTCTGTGACTCCACATTGTGGAAACTCACTTGTAGTGTATAAGATGAACTAGATGGACCCATACTTACCCAAACATGGATTAATAGGTTCTCCACATGACTATGAGGACAAACATGAGTGAAACGGTCTCAATCCAAGGGAGGAACATCAAATGGACCAAATTTGGGAACCGGAAGAGGTAAGGAGTCCGAAATGTACCTCTGTGACTCCACATTGTGGAAACTCACTTGTAGTGTATAAGATGAACTAGATGGACCCATACTTACCCAAACATGGATTAATAGGTTCTCCACATGACTATGAGGACAAACATGAGTGAAACGGTCTCAATCCAAGGGAGGAACATCAAATGGACCAAATTTGGGAACCGGAAGAGGTAAGGAGTCCGAAATGTACCTCTGTGACTCCACATTGTGGAAACTCACTTGTAGTGTATAAGATGAACTAGATGGACCCATACTTACCCAAACATGGATTAATAGGTTCTCCACATTACTATGAGGACAAACATGAGTGAAACGGTCTCAATCCAAGGGAGGAACATCAAATGGACCAAATTTGGGAACCGGAAGAGGTAAGGAGTCCGAAATGTACCTCTGTGACTCCACATTGGAAACTCACTTGTAGTGTATAAGATGAACTAGATGGACCCATACTTACCCAAACATGGATTAATAGGTTCTCCACATGACTATGAGGACAAACATGAGTGAAACGGTCTCAATCCAAGGGAGGAACATCAAATGGACCAAATTTGGGAACCGGAAGAGGTAAGGAGTCCGAAATGTACCTCTGTGACTCCACATTGTGGAAACTCACTTGTAGTGTATAAGATGAACTAGATGGACCCATACTTACCCAAACATGGATTAATAGGTTCTCCACATGACTATGAGGACAAACATGAGTGAAACGGTCTCAATCCAAGGGAGGAACATCAAATGGACCAAATTTGGGAACCGGAAGAGGTAAGGAGTCCGAAATGTACCTCTGTGACTCCACATTGTGGAAACTCACTTGTAGTGTATAAGATGAACTAGATGGACCCATACTTACCCAAACATGGATTAATAGGTTCTCCACATGACTATGAGGACAAACATGAGTGAAACGGTCTCAATCCAAGGGAGGAACATCAAATGGACCAAATTTGGGAACCGGAAGAGGTAAGGAGTCCGAAATGTACCTCTGTGACTCCACATTGTGGAAACTCACTTGTAGTGTATAAGATGAACTAGATGGACCCATACTTACCCAAACATGGATTAATAGGTTCTCACATGACTATGAGGACAAACATGAGTGAAACGGTCTCAATCCAAGGGAGGAACATCAAATGGACCAAATTTGGGAACCGGAAGAGGTAAGGAGTCCGAAATGTACCTCTGTGACTCCACATTGTGGAAACTCACTTGTAGTGTATAAGATGAACTAGATGGACCCATACTTACCCAAACATGGATTAATAGGTTCTCCACATGACTATGAGGACAAACATGAGTGAAACGGTCTCAATCCAAGGGAGGAACATCAAATGGACCAAATTTGGGAACCGGAAGAGGTAAGGAGTCCGAAATGTACCTCTGTGACTCCACATTGTGGAAACTCACTTGTAGTGTATAAGATGAACTAGATGGACCCATACTTACCCAAACATGGATTAATAGGTTCTCCACATGACTATGAGGACAAACATGAGTGAAACGGTCTCAATCCAAGGGAGGAACATCAAATGGACCAAATTTGGGAACCGGAAGAGGTAAGGAGTCCGAAATGTACCTCTGTGACTCCACATTGTGGAAACTCACTTGTAGTGTATAAGATGAACTAGATGGACCCATACTTACCCAAACATGGATTAATAGGTTCTCCACATGACTATGAGGACAAACATGAGTGAAACGGTCTCAATCCAAGGGAGGAACATCAAATGGACCAAATTTGGGAACCGGAAGAGGTAAGGAGTCCGAAATGTACCTCTGTGACTCCACATTGTGGAAACTCACTTGTAGTGTATAAGATGAACTAGATGGACCCATACTTACCCAAACATGGATTAATAGGTTCTCCACATGACTATGAGGACAAACATGAGTGAAACGGTCTCAATCCAAGGGAGGAACATCAAATGGACCAAATTTGGGAACCGGAAGAGGTAAGGAGTCCGAAATGTACCTCTGTGACTCCACATTGTGGAAACTCACTTGTAGTGTATAAGATGAACTAGATGGACCCATACTTACCCAAACATGGATTAATAGGTTCTCACATGACTATGAGGACAAACATGAGTGAAACGGTCTCAATCCAAGGGAGGAACATCAAATGGACCAAATTTGGGAACCGGAAGAGGTAAGGAGTCCGAAATGTACCTCTGTGACTCCACATTGAGGAAACTCACTTGTAGTGTATAAGATGAACTAGATGGACCCATACTTACCCAAACATGGATTAATAGGTTCTCACATGACTATGAGGACAAACATGAGTGAAACGGTCTCAATCCAAGGGAGGAACATCAAATGGACCAAATTTGGGAACCGGAAGAGGTAAGGAGTCCGAAATGTACCTCTGTGACTCCACATTGTGGAAACTCACTTGTAGTGTATAAGATGAACTAGATGGACCCATACTTACCCAAACATGGATTAATAGGTTCTACACATGACTATGAGGACAAACATGAGTGAAACGGTCTCAATCCAAGGGAGGAACATCAAATGGACCAAATTTGGGAACCGGAAGAGGTAAGGAGTCCGAAATGTACCTCTGTGACTCCACATTGTGGAAACTCACTTGTAGTGTATAAGATGAACTAGATGGACCCATACTTACCCAAACATGGATTAATAGGTTCTCCACATGACTATGAGGACAAACATGAGTGAAACGGTCTCAATCCAAGGGAGGAACATCAAATGGACCAAATTTGGGAACCGGAAGAGGTAAGGAGTCCGAAATGTACCTCTGTGACTCCACATTGTGGAAACTCACTTGTAGTGTATAAGATGAACTAGATGGACCCATACTTACCCAAACATGGATTAATAGGTTCTACACATGACTATGAGGACAAACATGAGTGAAACGGTCTCAATCCAAGGGAGGAACATCAAATGGACCAAATTTGGGAACCGGAAGAGGTAAGGAGTCCGAAATGTACCTCTGTGACTCCACATTGTGGAAACTCACTTGTAGTGTATAAGATGAACTAGATGGACCCATACTTACCCAAACATGGATTAATAGGTTCTCCACATACTATGAGGACAAACATGAGTGAAACGGTCTCAATCCAAGGGAGGATCATCAGTCCGAAATGTAC
>CACVBM020000508.1:0-13005 GCA_902728155.2 Microthlaspi erraticum | reverse complement strand
TGACCGTTTCAGTCATGTTTGTCCTCATAGTCATGTGTAGAAGCTATTAATCCATGTTTGGGTAAGTATGGAACCATCTAGTTCATCTTATACACTACAAGTGAGTTTCCTCAATCTGGAGTCACAGAGGTACATTTCGGACTCCTTACCTCTTCCGGTTCCCAAATTTGGTCCATTTGATGTTCCTCCCTTGGATTGAGACCGTTTCAGTCATGTTTGTCCTCATAGTCATGTGTAGAAGCTATTAATCCATGTTTGGGTAAGTATGGAACCATCTAGTTCATCTTATACACTACAAGTGAGTTTCCTCAATCTGGAGTCACAGAGGTACATTTCGGACTCCTTACCTCTTCCGGTTCCCAAATTTGGTCCATTTGATGTTCCTCCCTTGGATTGAGACCGTTTCAGTCATGTTTGTCCTCATAGTCATGTGTAGAAGCTATTAATCCATGTTTGGGTAAGTATGGAACCATCTAGTTCATCTTATACACTA
Organism: Microthlaspi erraticum; assembly: GCA_902728155.2. Taxonomy (NCBI): domain Eukaryota; kingdom Viridiplantae; phylum Streptophyta; class Magnoliopsida; order Brassicales; family Brassicaceae; genus Microthlaspi; species Microthlaspi erraticum. The sequence goes on along the minus strand of CACVBM020000508.1, from coordinate 12,512 downwards.
CAAGTGAGTTTCCTCAATCTGGAGTCACAGAGGTACATTTCGGACTCCTTACCTCTTCCGGTTCCCAAATTTGGTCCATTTGATGTTCCTCCCTTGGATTGAGACCGTTTCAGTCATGTTTGTCCTCATAGTCATGTGTAGAAGCTATTAATCCATGTTTGGGTAAGTATGGAACCATCTAGTTCATCTTATACACTACAAGTGAGTTTCCTCAATCTGGAGTCACAGAGGTACATTTCGGACTCCTTACCTCTTCCGGTTCCCAAATTTGGTCCATTTGATGTTCCTCCCTTGGATTGAGACCGTTTCAGTCATGTTTGTCCTCATAGTCATGTGTAGAAGCTATTAATCCATGTTTGGGTAAGTATGGAACCATCTAGTTCATCTTATACACTACAAGTGAGTTTCCTCAATCTGGAGTCACAGAGGTACATTTCGGACTCCTTACCTCTTCCGGTTCCCAAATTGGTCCATTTGATGTTCCTCCCTTGGATTGAGACCGTTTCAGTCATGTTTGTCCTCATAGTCATGTGTAGAAGCTATTAATCCATGTTTGGGTAAGTATGGAACCATCTAGTTCATCTTATACACTACAAGTGAGTTTCCTCAATCTGGAGTCACAGAGGTACATTTCGGACTCCTTACCTCTTCCGGTTCCCAAATTGGTCCATTTGATGTTCCTCCCTTGGATTGAGACCGTTTCAGTCATGTTTGTCCTCATAGTCATGTGTAGAAGCTATTAATCCATGTTTGGGTAAGTATGGAACCATCTAGTTCATCTTATACACTACAAGTGAGTTTCCTCAATCTGGAGTCACAGAGGTACATTTCGGACTCCTTACCTCTTCCGGTTCCCAAATTTGGTCCATTTGATGTTCCTCCCTTGGATTGAGACCGTTTCAGTCATGTTTGTCCTCATAGTCATGTGTAGAAGCTATTAATCCATGTTTGGGTAAGTATGGAACCATCTAGTTCATCTTATACACTACAAGTGAGTTTCCTCAATCTGGAGTCACAGAGGTACATTTCGGACTCCTTACCTCTTCCGGTTCCCAAATTTGGTCCATTTGATGTTCCTCCCTTGGATTGAGACCGTTTCAGTCATGTTTGTCCTCATAGTCATGTGTAGAAGCTATTAATCCATGTTTGGGTAAGTATGGAACCATCTAGTTCATCTTATACACTACAAGTGAGTTTCCTCAATCTGGAGTCACAGAGGTACATTTCGGACTCCTTACCTCTTCCGGTTCCCAAATTAGGTCCATTTGATGTTCCTCCCTTGGATTGAGACCGTTTCAGTCATGTTTGTCCTCATAGTCATGTGTAGAAGCTATTAATCCATGTTTGGGTAAGTATGGAACCATCTAGTTCATCTTATACACTACAAGTGAGTTTCCTCAATCTGGAGTCACAGAGGTACATTTCGGACTCCTTACCTCTTCCGGTTCCCAAATTTGGTCCATTTGATGTTCCTCCCTTGGATTGAGACCGTTTCAGTCATGTTTGTCCTCATAGTCATGTGTAGAAGCTATTAATCCATGTTTGGGTAAGTATGGAACCATCTAGTTCATCTTATACACTACAAGTGAGTTTCCTCAATCTGGAGTCACAGAGGTACATTTCGGACTCCTTACCTCTTCCGGTTCCCAAATTTGGTCCATTTGATGTTCCTCCCTTGGATTGAGACCGTTTCAGTCATGTTTGTCCTCATAGTCATGTGTAGAAGCTATTAATCCATGTTTGGGTAAGTATGGAACCATCTAGTTCATCTTATACACTACAAGTGAGTTTCCTCAATCTGGAGTCACAGAGGTACATTTCGGACTCCTTACCTCTTCCGGTTCCCAAATTTGGTCCATTTGATGTTCCTCCCTTGGATTGAGACCGTTTCAGTCATGTTTGTCCTCATAGTCATGTGTAGAAGCTATTAATCCATGTTTGGGTAAGTATGGAACATCTAGTTCATCTTATACACTACAAGTGAGTTTCCTCAATCTGGAGTCACAGAGGTACATTTCGGACTCCTTACCTCTTCCGGTTCCCAAATTTGGTCCATTTGATGTTCCTCCCTTGGATTGAGACCGTTTCAGTCATGTTTGTCCTCATAGTCATGTGTAGAAGCTATTAATCCATGTTTGGGTAAGTATGGAACCATCTAGTTCATCTTATACACTACAAGTGAGTTTCCTCAATCTGGAGTCACAGAGGTACATTTCGGACTCCTTACCTCTTCCGGTTCCCAAATTAGGTCCATTTGATGTTCCTCCCTTGGATTGAGACCGTTTCAGTCATGTTTGTCCTCATAGTCATGTGTAGAAGCTATTAATCCATGTTTGGGTAAGTATGGAACCATCTAGTTCATCTTATACACTACAAGTGAGTTTCCTCAATCTGGAGTCACAGAGGTACATTTCGGACTCCTTACCTCTTCCGGTTCCCAAATTAGGTCCATTTGATGTTCCTCCCTTGGATTGAGACCGTTTCAGTCATGTTTGTCCTCATAGTCATGTGTAGAAGCTATTAATCCATGTTTGGGTAAGTATGGAACCATCTAGTTCATCTTATACACTACAAGTGAGTTTCCTCAATCTGGAGTCACAGAGGTACATTTCGGACTCCTTACCTCTTCCGGTTCCCAAATTAGGTCCATTTGATGTTCCTCCCTTGGATTGAGACCGTTTCAGTCATGTTTGTCCTCATAGTCATGTGTAGAAGCTATTAATCCATGTTTGGGTAAGTATGGAACATCTAGTTCATCTTATACACTACAAGTGAGTTTCCTCAATCTGGAGTCACAGAGGTACATTTCGGACTCCTTACCTCTTCCGGTTCCCAAATTAGGTCCATTTGATGTTCCTCCCTTGGATTGAGACCGTTTCAGTCATGTTTGTCCTCATAGTCATGTGTAGAAGCTATTAATCCATGTTTGGGTAAGTATGGAACCATCTAGTTCATCTTATACACTACAAGTGAGTTTCCTCAATCTGGAGTCACAGAGGTACATTTCGGACTCCTTACCTCTTCCGGTTCCCAAATTAGGTCCATTTGATGTTCCTCCCTTGGATTGAGACCGTTTCAGTCATGTTTGTCCTCATAGTCATGTGTAGAAGCTATTAATCCATGTTTGGGTAAGTATGGAACCATCTAGTTCATCTTATACACTACAAGTGAGTTTCCTCAATCTGGAGTCACAGAGGTACATTTCGGACTCCTTACCTCTTCCGGTTCCCAAATTAGGTCCATTTGATGTTCCTCCCTTGGATTGAGACCGTTTCAGTCATGTTTGTCCTCATAGTCATGTGTAGAAGCTATTAATCCATGTTTGGGTAAGTATGGAACCATCTAGTTCATCTTATACACTACAAGTGAGTTTCCTCAATCTGGAGTCACAGAGGTACATTTCGGACTCCTTACCTCTTCCGGTTCCCAAATTAGGTCCATTTGATGTTCCTCCCTTGGATTGAGACCGTTTCAGTCATGTTTGTCCTCATAGTCATGTGTAGAAGCTATTAATCCATGTTTGGGTAAGTATGGAACCATCTAGTTCATCTTATACACTACAAGTGAGTTTCCTCAATCTGGAGTCACAGAGGTACATTTCGGACTCCTTACCTCTTCCGGTTCCCAAATTAGGTCCATTTGATGTTCCTCCCTTGGATTGAGACCGTTTCAGTCATGTTTGTCCTCATAGTCATGTGTAGAAGCTATTAATCCATGTTTGGGTAAGTATGGAACCATCTAGTTCATCTTATACACTACAAGTGAGTTTCCTCAATCTGGAGTCACAGAGGTACATTTCGGACTCCTTACCTCTTCCGGTTCCCAAATTAGGTCCATTTGATGTTCCTCCCTTGGATTGAGACCGTTTCAGTCATGTTTGTCCTCATAGTCATGTGTAGAAGCTATTAATCCATGTTTGGGTAAGTATGGAACCATCTAGTTCATCTTATACACTACAAGTGAGTTTCCTCAATCTGGAGTCACAGAGGTACATTTCGGACTCCTTACCTCTTCCGGTTCCCAAATTAGGTCCATTTGATGTTCCTCCCTTGGATTGAGACCGTTTCAGTCATGTTTGTCCTCATAGTCATGTGTAGAAGCTATTAATCCATGTTTGGGTAAGTATGGAACCATCTAGTTCATCTTATACACTACAAGTGAGTTTCCTCAATCTGGAGTCACAGAGGTACATTTCGGACTCCTTACCTCTTCCGGTTCCCAAATTAGGTCCATTTGATGTTCCTCCCTTGGATTGAGACCGTTTCAGTCATGTTTGTCCTCATAGTCATGTGTAGAAGCTATTAATCCATGTTTGGGTAAGTATGGAACCATCTAGTTCATCTTATACACTACAAGTGAGTTTCCTCAATCTGGAGTCACAGAGGTACATTTCGGACTCCTTACCTCTTCCGGTTCCCAAATTAGGTCCATTTGATGTTCCTCCCTTGGATTGAGACCGTTTCAGTCATGTTTGTCCTCATAGTCATGTGTAGAAGCTATTAATCCATGTTTGGGTAAGTATGGAACCATCTAGTTCATCTTATACACTACAAGTGAGTTTCCTCAATCTGGAGTCACAGAGGTACATTTCGGACTCCTTACCTCTTCCGGTTCCCAAATTAGGTCCATTTGATGTTCCTCCCTTGGATTGAGACCGTTTCAGTCATGTTTGTCCTCATAGTCATGTGTAGAAGCTATTAATCCATGTTTGGGTAAGTATGGAACCATCTAGTTCATCTTATACACTACAAGTGAGTTTCCTCAATCTGGAGTCACAGAGGTACATTTCGGACTCCTTACCTCTTCCGGTTCCCAAATTAGGTCCATTTGATGTTCCTCCCTTGGATTGAGACCGTTTCAGTCATGTTTGTCCTCATAGTCATGTGTAGAAGCTATTAATCCATGTTTGGGTAAGTATGGAACCATCTAGTTCATCTTATACACTACAAGTGAGTTTCCTCAATCTGGAGTCACAGAGGTACATTTCGGACTCCTTACCTCTTCCGGTTCCCAAATTAGGTCCATTTGATGTTCCTCCCTTGGATTGAGACCGTTTCAGTCATGTTTGTCCTCATAGTCATGTGTAGAAGCTATTAATCCATGTTTGGGTAAGTATGGAACCATCTAGTTCATCTTATACACTACAAGTGAGTTTCCTCAATCTGGAGTCACAGAGGTACATTTCGGACTCCTTACCTCTTCCGGTTCCCAAATTAGGTCCATTTGATGTTCCTCCCTTGGATTGAGACCGTTTCAGTCATGTTTGTCCTCATAGTCATGTGTAGAAGCTATTAATCCATGTTTGGGTAAGTATGGAACCATCTAGTTCATCTTATACACTACAAGTGAGTTTCCTCAATCTGGAGTCACAGAGGTACATTTCGGACTCCTTACCTCTTCCGGTTCCCAAATTAGGTCCATTTGATGTTCCTCCCTTGGATTGAGACCGTTTCAGTCATGTTTGTCCTCATAGTCATGTGTAGAAGCTATTAATCCATGTTTGGGTAAGTATGGAACCATCTAGTTCATCTTATACACTACAAGTGAGTTTCCTCAATCTGGAGTCACAGAGGTACATTTCGGACTCCTTACCTCTTCCGGTTCCCAAATTAGGTCCATTTGATGTTCCTCCCTTGGATTGAGACCGTTTCAGTCATGTTTGTCCTCATAGTCATGTGTAGAAGCTATTAATCCATGTTTGGGTAAGTATGGAACCATCTAGTTCATCTTATACACTACAAGTGAGTTTCCTCAATCTGGAGTCACAGAGGTACATTTCGGACTCCTTACCTCTTCCGGTTCCCAAATTAGGTCCATTTGATGTTCCTCCCTTGGATTGAGACCGTTTCAGTCATGTTTGTCCTCATAGTCATGTGTAGAAGCTATTAATCCATGTTTGGGTAAGTATGGAACCATCTAGTTCATCTTATACACTACAAGTGAGTTTCCTCAATCTGGAGTCACAGAGGTACATTTCGGACTCCTTACCTCTTCCGGTTCCCAAATTAGGTCCATTTGATGTTCCTCCCTTGGATTGAGACCGTTTCAGTCATGTTTGTCCTCATAGTCATGTGTAGAAGCTATTAATCCATGTTTGGGTAAGTATGGAACCATCTAGTTCATCTTATACACTACAAGTGAGTTTCCTCAATCTGGAGTCACAGAGGTACATTTCGGACTCCTTACCTCTTCCGGTTCCCAAATTAGGTCCATTTGATGTTCCTCCCTTGGATTGAGACCGTTTCAGTCATGTTTGTCCTCATAGTCATGTGTAGAAGCTATTAATCCATGTTTGGGTAAGTATGGAACCATCTAGTTCATCTTATACACTACAAGTGAGTTTCCTCAATCTGGAGTCACAGAGGTACATTTCGGACTCCTTACCTCTTCCGGTTCCCAAATTAGGTCCATTTGATGTTCCTCCCTTGGATTGAGACCGTTTCAGTCATGTTTGTCCTCATAGTCATGTGTAGAAGCTATTAATCCATGTTTGGGTAAGTATGGAACCATCTAGTTCATCTTATACACTACAAGTGAGTTTCCTCAATCTGGAGTCACAGAGGTACATTTCGGACTCCTTACCTCTTCCGGTTCCCAAATTAGGTCCATTTGATGTTCCTCCCTTGGATTGAGACCGTTTCAGTCATGTTTGTCCTCATAGTCATGTGTAGAAGCTATTAATCCATGTTTGGGTAAGTATGGAACCATCTAGTTCATCTTATACACTACAAGTGAGTTTCCTCAATCTGGAGTCACAGAGGTACATTTCGGACTCCTTACCTCTTCCGGTTCCCAAATTAGGTCCATTTGATGTTCCTCCCTTGGATTGAGACCGTTTCAGTCATGTTTGTCCTCATAGTCATGTGTAGAAGCTATTAATCCATGTTTGGGTAAGTATGGAACCATCTAGTTCATCTTATACACTACAAGTGAGTTTCCTCAATCTGGAGTCACAGAGGTACATTTCGGACTCCTTACCTCTTCCGGTTCCCAAATTAGGTCCATTTGATGTTCCTCCCTTGGATTGAGACCGTTTCAGTCATGTTTGTCCTCATAGTCATGTGTAGAAGCTATTAATCCATGTTTGGGTAAGTATGGAACCATCTAGTTCATCTTATACACTACAAGTGAGTTTCCTCAATCTGGAGTCACAGAGGTACATTTCGGACTCCTTACCTCTTCCGGTTCCCAAATTAGGTCCATTTGATGTTCCTCCCTTGGATTGAGACCGTTTCAGTCATGTTTGTCCTCATAGTCATGTGTAGAAGCTATTAATCCATGTTTGGGTAAGTATGGAACCATCTAGTTCATCTTATACACTACAAGTGAGTTTCCTCAATCTGGAGTCACAGAGGTACATTTCGGACTCCTTACCTCTTCCGGTTCCCAAATTAGGTCCATTTGATGTTCCTCCCTTGGATTGAGACCGTTTCAGTCATGTTTGTCCTCATAGTCATGTGTAGAAGCTATTAATCCATGTTTGGGTAAGTATGGAACCATCTAGTTCATCTTATACACTACAAGTGAGTTTCCTCAATCTGGAGTCACAGAGGTACATTTCGGACTCCTTACCTCTTCCGGTTCCCAAATTAGGTCCATTTGATGTTCCTCCCTTGGATTGAGACCGTTTCAGTCATGTTTGTCCTCATAGTCATGTGTAGAAGCTATTAATCCATGTTTGGGTAAGTATGGAACCATCTAGTTCATCTTATACACTACAAGTGAGTTTCCTCAATCTGGAGTCACAGAGGTACATTTCGGACTCCTTACCTCTTCCGGTTCCCAAATTGGTCCATTTGATGTTCCTCCCTTGGATTGAGACCGTTTCAGTCATGTTTGTCCTCATAGTCATGTGTAGAAGCTATTAATCCATGTTTGGGTAAGTATGGAACCATCTAGTTCATCTTATACACTACAAGTGAGTTTCCTCAATCTGGAGTCACAGAGGTACATTTCGGACTCCTTACCTCTTCCGGTTCCCAAATTAGGTCCATTTGATGTTCCTCCCTTGGATTGAGACCGTTTCAGTCATGTTTGTCCTCATAGTCATGTGTAGAAGCTATTAATCCATGTTTGGGTAAGTATGGAACCATCTAGTTCATCTTATACACTACAAGTGAGTTTCCTCAATCTGGAGTCACAGAGGTACATTTCGGACTCCTTACCTCTTCCGGTTCCCAAATTAGGTCCATTTGATGTTCCTCCCTTGGATTGAGACCGTTTCAGTCATGTTTGTCCTCATAGTCATGTGTAGAAGCTATTAATCCATGTTTGGGTAAGTATGGAACCATCTAGTTCATCTTATACACTACAAGTGAGTTTCCTCAATCTGGAGTCACAGAGGTACATTTCGGACTCCTTACCTCTTCCGGTTCCCAAATTAGGTCCATTTGATGTTCCTCCCTTGGATTGAGACCGTTTCAGTCATGTTTGTCCTCATAGTCATGTGTAGAAGCTATTAATCCATGTTTGGGTAAGTATGGAACCATCTAGTTCATCTTATACACTACAAGTGAGTTTCCTCAATCTGGAGTCACAGAGGTACATTTCGGACTCCTTACCTCTTCCGGTTCCCAAATTAGGTCCATTTGATGTTCCTCCCTTGGATTGAGACCGTTTCAGTCATGTTTGTCCTCATAGTCATGTGTAGAAGCTATTAATCCATGTTTGGGTAAGTATGGAACCATCTAGTTCATCTTATACACTACAAGTGAGTTTCCTCAATCTGGAGTCACAGAGGTACATTTCGGACTCCTTACCTCTTCCGGTTCCCAAATTAGGTCCATTTGATGTTCCTCCCTTGGATTGAGACCGTTTCAGTCATGTTTGTCCTCATAGTCATGTGTAGAAGCTATTAATCCATGTTTGGGTAAGTATGGAACCATCTAGTTCATCTTATACACTACAAGTGAGTTTCCTCAATCTGGAGTCACAGAGGTACATTTCGGACTCCTTACCTCTTCCGGTTCCCAAATTGGTCCATTTGATGTTCCTCCCTTGGATTGAGACCGTTTCAGTCATGTTTGTCCTCATAGTCATGTGTAGAAGCTATTAATCCATGTTTGGGTAAGTATGGAACCATCTAGTTCATCTTATACACTACAAGTGAGTTTCCTCAATCTGGAGTCACAGAGGTACATTTCGGACTCCTTACCTCTTCCGGTTCCCAAATTAGGTCCATTTGATGTTCCTCCCTTGGATTGAGACCGTTTCAGTCATGTTTGTCCTCATAGTCATGTGTAGAAGCTATTAATCCATGTTTGGGTAAGTATGGAACCATCTAGTTCATCTTATACACTACAAGTGAGTTTCCTCAATCTGGAGTCACAGAGGTACATTTCGGACTCCTTACCTCTTCCGGTTCCCAAATTAGGTCCATTTGATGTTCCTCCCTTGGATTGAGACCGTTTCAGTCATGTTTGTCCTCATAGTCATGTGTAGAAGCTATTAATCCATGTTTGGGTAAGTATGGAACCATCTAGTTCATCTTATACACTACAAGTGAGTTTCCTCAATCTGGAGTCACAGAGGTACATTTCGGACTCCTTACCTCTTCCGGTTCCCAAATTAGGTCCATTTGATGTTCCTCCCTTGGATTGAGACCGTTTCAGTCATGTTTGTCCTCATAGTCATGTGTAGAAGCTATTAATCCATGTTTGGGTAAGTATGGAACCATCTAGTTCATCTTATACACTACAAGTGAGTTTCCTCAATCTGGAGTCACAGAGGTACATTTCGGACTCCTTACCTCTTCCGGTTCCCAAATTAGGTCCATTTGATGTTCCTCCCTTGGATTGAGACCGTTTCAGTCATGTTTGTCCTCATAGTCATGTGTAGAAGCTATTAATCCATGTTTGGGTAAGTATGGAACCATCTAGTTCATCTTATACACTACAAGTGAGTTTCCTCAATCTGGAGTCACAGAGGTACATTTCGGACTCCTTACCTCTTCCGGTTCCCAAATTAGGTCCATTTGATGTTCCTCCCTTGGATTGAGACCGTTTCAGTCATGTTTGTCCTCATAGTCATGTGTAGAAGCTATTAATCCATGTTTGGGTAAGTATGGAACCATCTAGTTCATCTTATACACTACAAGTGAGTTTCCTCAATCTGGAGTCACAGAGGTACATTTCGGACTCCTTACCTCTTCCGGTTCCCAAATTAGGTCCATTTGATGTTCCTCCCTTGGATTGAGACCGTTTCAGTCATGTTTGTCCTCATAGTCATGTGTAGAAGCTATTAATCCATGTTTGGGTAAGTATGGAACCATCTAGTTCATCTTATACACTACAAGTGAGTTTCCTCAATCTGGAGTCACAGAGGTACATTTCGGACTCCTTACCTCTTCCGGTTCCCAAATTAGGTCCATTTGATGTTCCTCCCTTGGATTGAGACCGTTTCAGTCATGTTTGTCCTCATAGTCATGTGTAGAAGCTATTAATCCATGTTTGGGTAAGTATGGAACCATCTAGTTCATCTTATACACTACAAGTGAGTTTCCTCAATCTGGAGTCACAGAGGTACATTTCGGACTCCTTACCTCTTCCGGTTCCCAAATTAGGTCCATTTGATGTTCCTCCCTTGGATTGAGACCGTTTCAGTCATGTTTGTCCTCATAGTCATGTGTAGAAGCTATTAATCCATGTTTGGGTAAGTATGGAACCATCTAGTTCATCTTATACACTACAAGTGAGTTTCCTCAATCTGGAGTCACAGAGGTACATTTCGGACTCCTTACCTCTTCCGGTTCCCAAATTAGGTCCATTTGATGTTCCTCCCTTGGATTGAGACCGTTTCAGTCATGTTTGTCCTCATAGTCATGTGTAGAAGCTATTAATCCATGTTTGGGTAAGTATGGAACCATCTAGTTCATCTTATACACTACAAGTGAGTTTCCTCAATCTGGAGTCACAGAGGTACATTTCGGACTCCTTACCTCTTCCGGTTCCCAAATTAGGTCCATTTGATGTTCCTCCCTTGGATTGAGACCGTTTCAGTCATGTTTGTCCTCATAGTCATGTGTAGAAGCTATTAATCCATGTTTGGGTAAGTATGGAACCATCTAGTTCATCTTATACACTACAAGTGAGTTTCCTCAATCTGGAGTCACAGAGGTACATTTCGGACTCCTTACCTCTTCCGGTTCCCAAATTAGGTCCATTTGATGTTCCTCCCTTGGATTGAGACCGTTTCAGTCATGTTTGTCCTCATAGTCATGTGTAGAAGCTATTAATCCATGTTTGGGTAAGTATGGAACCATCTAGTTCATCTTATACACTACAAGTGAGTTTCCTCAATCTGGAGTCACAGAGGTACATTTCGGACTCCTTACCTCTTCCGGTTCCCAAATTAGGTCCATTTGATGTTCCTCCCTTGGATTGAGACCGTTTCAGTCATGTTTGTCCTCATAGTCATGTGTAGAAGCTATTAATCCATGTTTGGGTAAGTATGGAACCATCTAGTTCATCTTATACACTACAAGTGAGTTTCCTCAATCTGGAGTCACAGAGGTACATTTCGGACTCCTTACCTCTTCCGGTTCCCAAATTAGGTCCATTTGATGTTCCTCCCTTGGATTGAGACCGTTTCAGTCATGTTTGTCCTCATAGTCATGTGTAGAAGCTATTAATCCATGTTTGGGTAAGTATGGAACCATCTAGTTCATCTTATACACTACAAGTGAGTTTCCTCAATCTGGAGTCACAGAGGTACATTTCGGACTCCTTACCTCTTCCGGTTCCCAAATTAGGTCCATTTGATGTTCCTCCCTTGGATTGAGACCGTTTCAGTCATGTTTGTCCTCATAGTCATGTGTAGAAGCTATTAATCCATGTTTGGGTAAGTATGGAACCATCTAGTTCATCTTATACACTACAAGTGAGTTTCCTCAATCTGGAGTCACAGAGGTACATTTCGGACTCCTTACCTCTTCCGGTTCCCAAATTAGGTCCATTTGATGTTCCTCCCTTGGATTGAGACCGTTTCAGTCATGTTTGTCCTCATAGTCATGTGTAGAAGCTATTAATCCATGTTTGGGTAAGTATGGAACCATCTAGTTCATCTTATACACTACAAGTGAGTTTCCTCAATCTGGAGTCACAGAGGTACATTTCGGACTCCTTACCTCTTCCGGTTCCCAAATTAGGTCCATTTGATGTTCCTCCCTTGGATTGAGACCGTTTCAGTCATGTTTGTCCTCATAGTCATGTGTAGAAGCTATTAATCCATGTTTGGGTAAGTATGGAACCATCTAGTTCATCTTATACACTACAAGTGAGTTTCCTCAATCTGGAGTCACAGAGGTACATTTCGGACTCCTTACCTCTTCCGGTTCCCAAATTAGGTCCATTTGATGTTCCTCCCTTGGATTGAGACCGTTTCAGTCATGTTTGTCCTCATAGTCATGTGTAGAAGCTATTAATCCATGGGTAAGTATGGGTTCATCTTATACACTACAAGTGAGTTCCTCAATCTGGAGTCATAGAGGTACATTTCGGACTCCTTACCTCTTC
>CACVBM020000507.1:0-13012 GCA_902728155.2 Microthlaspi erraticum | reverse complement strand
AGCTCCACATTGTGGAAACTCACTTGTAGTGTATAAGATGAACTAGATGGACCCATACTTATCCAAACATGGATTAATAGGTTCTACACATGACTATGAGGACAAACATGAGTGAAACGGTCTCAATCCAAGGGAGGAACATCAAATGGACCTAATTTGGGAACCGGAAGAGGTAAGGAGTCCGAAATGTACCTCTGTGACTCCACATTGTGGAAACTCACTTGTAGTGTATAAGATGAACTAGATGGACCCATACTTATCCAAACATGGATTAATAGGTTCTACACATGACTATGAGGACAAACATGAGTGAAACGGTCTCAATCCAAGGGAGGAACATCAAATGGACCTAATTTGGGAACCGGAAGAGGTAAGGAGTCCGAAATGTACCTCTGTGACTCCACATTGTGGAAACTCACTTGTAGTGTATAAGATGAACTAGATGGACCCATACTTATCCAAACATGGATTAATAGGTTCTACACATGACTATGAGGACAAACATGAGTGAAACGGTCTCAATCCAAGGGAGGAACATCAAATGGACCTAATTTGGGAACCGGAAGAGGTAAGGAGTCCGAAATGTACCTCTGTGACTCCACATTGTGGAAACTCACTTGTAGTGTATAAGATGAACTAGATGGACCCATACTTATCCAAACATGGATTAATAGGTTCTACACATGACTATGAGGACAAACATGAGTGAAACGGTCTCAATCCAAGGGAGGAACATCAAATGGACCTAATTTGGGAACCGGAAGAGGTAAGGAGTCCGAAATGTACCTCTGTGACTCCACATTGTGGAAACTCACTTGTAGTGTATAAGATGAACTAGATGGACCCATACTTATCCAAACATGGATTAATAGGTTCTACACATGACTATGAGGACAAACATGAGTGAAACGGTCTCAATCCAAGGGAGGAACATCAAATGGACCTAATTTGGGAACCGGAAGAGGTAAGGAGTCCGAAATGTACCTCTGTGACTCCACATTGTGGAAACTCACTTGTAGTGTATAAGATGAACTAGATGGACCCATACTTACCCAAACATGGATTAATAGGTTCTACACATGACTATGAGGACAAACATGAGTGAAACGGTCTCAATCCAAGGGAGGAACATCAAATGGACCTAATTTGGGAACCGGAAGAGGTAAGGAGTCCGAAATGTACCTCTGTGACTCCACATTGTGGAAACTCACTTGTAGTGTATAAGATGAACTAGATGGACCCATACTTATCCAAACATGGATTAATAGGTTCTACACATGACTATGAGGACAAACATGAGTGAAACGGTCTCAATCCAAGGGAGGAACATCAAATGGACCTAATTTGGGAACCGGAAGAGGTAAGGAGTCCGAAATGTACCTCTGTGACTCCACATTGTGGAAACTCACTTGTAGTGTATAAGATGAACTAGATGGACCCATACTTATCCAAACATGGATTAATAGGTTCTACACATGACTATGAGGACAAACATGAGTGAAACGGTCTCAATCCAAGGGAGGAACATCAAATGGACCTAATTTGGGAACCGGAAGAGGTAAGGAGTCCGAAATGTACCTCTGTGCCTCCACATTGTGGAAACTCACTTGTAGTGTATAAGATGAACTAGATGGACCCATACTTACCAAAACATGGATTAATAGGTTCTACACATGACTATGAGGACAAACATGAGTGAAACGGTCTCAATCCAAGGGAGGAACATCAAATGGACCAAATTTGGGAACCGGAAGAGGTAAGGAGTCCGAAATGTACCTCTGTGCCTCCACATTGTGGAAACTCACTTGTAGTGTATAAGATGAACTAGATGGACCCATACTTACCAAACATGGATTAATAGCTTCTACACATGACTATGAGGACAAACATGAGTGAAACGGTCTCAATCCAAGGGAGGAACATCAAATGGACCAAATTTGGGAACCGGAAGAGGTAAGGAGTCCGAAATGTACCTCTGTGCCTCCACATTGTGGAAACTCACTTGTAGTGTATAAGATGAACTAGATGGACCCATACTTACCAAAACATGGATTAATAGCTTCTACACATGACTATGAGGACAAACATGAGTGAAACGGTCTCAATCCAAGGGAGGAACATCAAATGGACCAAATTTGGGAACCGGAAGAGGTAAGGAGTCCGAAATGTACCTCTGTGCCTCCACATTGTGGAAACTCACTTGTAGTGTATAAGATGAACTAGATGGACCCATACTTACCAAAACATGGATTAATAGCTTCTACACATGACTATGAGGACAAACATGAGTGAAACGGTCTCAATCCAAGGGAGGAACATCAAATGGACCAAATTTGGGAACCGGAAGAGGTAAGGAGTCCGAAATGTACCTCTGTGCCTCCACATTGTGGAAACTCACTTGTAGTGTATAAGATGAACTAGATGGACCCATACTTACCAAACATGGATTAATAGCTTCTACACATGACTATGAGGACAAACATGAGTGAAACGGTCTCAATCCAAGGGAGGAACATCAAATGGACCAAATTTGGGAACCGGAAGAGGTAAGGAGTCCGAAATGTACCTCTGTGCCTCCACATTGTGGAAACTCACTTGTAGTGTATAAGATGAACTAGATGGACCCATACTTACCAAAACATGGATTAATAGCTTCTACACATGACTATGAGGACAAACATGAGTGAAACGGTCTCAATCCAAGGGAGGAACATCAAATGGACCAAATTTGGGAACCGGAAGAGGTAAGGAGTCCGAAATGTACCTCTGTGCCTCCACATTGTGGAAACTCACTTGTAGTGTATAAGATGAACTAGATGGACCCATACTTACCAAAACATGGATTAATAGCTTCTACACATGACTATGAGGACAAACATGAGTGAAACGGTCTCAATCCAAGGGAGGAACATCAAATGGACCAAATTTGGGAACCGGAAGAGGTAAGGAGTCCGAAATGTACCTCTGTGCCTCCACATTGTGGAAACTCACTTGTAGTGTATAAGATGAACTAGATGGACCCATACTTACCAAAACATGGATTAATAGCTTCTACACATGACTATGAGGACAAACATGAGTGAAACGGTCTCAATCCAAGGGAGGAACATCAAATGGACCAAATTTGGGAACCGGAAGAGGTAAGGAGTCCGAAATGTACCTCTGTGCCTCCACATTGTGGAAACTCACTTGTAGTGTATAAGATGAACTAGATGGACCCATACTTACCAAAACATGGATTAATAGCTTCTACACATGACTATGAGGACAAACATGAGTGAAACGGTCTCAATCCAAGGGAGGAACATCAAATGGACCAAATTTGGGAACCGGAAGAGGTAAGGAGTCCGAAATGTACCTCTGTGCCTCCACATTGTGGAAACTCACTTGTAGTGTATAAGATGAACTAGATGGACCCATACTTACCAAAACATGGATTAATAGCTTCTACACATGACTATGAGGACAAACATGAGTGAAACGGTCTCAATCCAAGGGAGGAACATCAAATGGACCAAATTTGGGAACCGGAAGAGGTAAGGAGTCCGAAATGTACCTCTGTGCCTCCACATTGTGGAAACTCACTTGTAGTGTATAAGATGAACTAGATGGACCCATACTTACCAAAACATGGATTAATAGCTTCTACACATGACTATGAGGACAAACATGAGTGAAACGGTCTCAATCCAAGGGAGGAACATCAAATGGACCAAATTTGGGAACCGGAAGAGGTAAGGAGTCCGAAATGTACCTCTGTGCCTCCACATTGTGGAAACTCACTTGTAGTGTATAAGATGAACTAGATGGACCCATACTTACCAAAACATGGATTAATAGCTTCTACACATGACTATGAGGACAAACATGAGTGAAACGGTCTCAATCCAAGGGAGGAACATCAAATGGACCAAATTTGGGAACCGGAAGAGGTAAGGAGTCCGAAATGTACCTCTGTGCCTCCACATTGTGGAAACTCACTTGTAGTGTATAAGATGAACTAGATGGACCCATACTTACCAAAACATGGATTAATAGCTTCTACACATGACTATGAGGACAAACATGAGTGAAACGGTCTCAATCCAAGGGAGGAACATCAAATGGACCAAATTTGGGAACCGGAAGAGGTAAGGAGTCCGAAATGTACCTCTGTGCCTCCACATTGTGGAAACTCACTTGTAGTGTATAAGATGAACTAGATGGACCCATACTTACCAAAACATGGATTAATAGCTTCTACACATGACTATGAGGACAAACATGAGTGAAACGGTCTCAATCCAAGGGAGGAACATCAAATGGACCAAATTTGGGAACCGGAAGAGGTAAGGAGTCCGAAATGTACCTCTGTGCCTCCACATTGTGGAAACTCACTTGTAGTGTATAAGATGAACTAGATGGACCCATACTTACCAAAACATGGATTAATAGCTTCTACACATGACTATGAGGACAAACATGAGTGAAACGGTCTCAATCCAAGGGAGGAACATCAAATGGACCAAATTTGGGAACCGGAAGAGGTAAGGAGTCCGAAATGTACCTCTGTGCCTCCACATTGTGGAAACTCACTTGTAGTGTATAAGATGAACTAGATGGACCCATACTTACCAAAACATGGATTAATAGCTTCTACACATGACTATGAGGACAAACATGAGTGAAACGGTCTCAATCCAAGGGAGGAACATCAAATGGACCAAATTTGGGAACCGGAAGAGGTAAGGAGTCCGAAATGTACCTCTGTGCCTCCACATTGTGGAAACTCACTTGTAGTGTATAAGATGAACTAGATGGACCCATACTTACCAAAACATGGATTAATAGCTTCTACACATGACTATGAGGACAAACATGAGTGAAACGGTCTCAATCCAAGGGAGGAACATCAAATGGACCAAATTTGGGAACCGGAAGAGGTAAGGAGTCCGAAATGTACCTCTGTGCCTCCACATTGTGGAAACTCACTTGTAGTGTATAAGATGAACTAGATGGACCCATACTTACCAAAACATGGATTAATAGCTTCTACACATGACTATGAGGACAAACATGAGTGAAACGGTCTCAATCCAAGGGAGGAACATCAAATGGACCAAATTTGGGAACCGGAAGAGGTAAGGAGTCCGAAATGTACCTCTGTGCCTCCACATTGTGGAAACTCACTTGTAGTGTATAAGATGAACTAGATGGACCCATACTTACCAAAACATGGATTAATAGCTTCTACACATGACTATGAGGACAAACATGAGTGAAACGGTCTCAATCCAAGGGAGGAACATCAAATGGACCAAATTTGGGAACCGGAAGAGGTAAGGAGTCCGAAATGTACCTCTGTGCCTCCACATTGTGGAAACTCACTTGTAGTGTATAAGATGAACTAGATGGACCCATACTTACCAAAACATGGATTAATAGCTTCTACACATGACTATGAGGACAAACATGAGTGAAACGGTCTCAATCCAAGGGAGGAACATCAAATGGACCAAATTTGGGAACCGGAAGAGGTAAGGAGTCCGAAATGTACCTCTGTGCCTCCACATTGTGGAAACTCACTTGTAGTGTATAAGATGAACTAGATGGACCCATACTTACCAAAACATGGATTAATAGCTTCTACACATGACTATGAGGACAAACATGAGTGAAACGGTCTCAATCCAAGGGAGGAACATCAAATGGACCAAATTTGGGAACCGGAAGAGGTAAGGAGTCCGAAATGTACCTCTGTGCCTCCACATTGTGGAAACTCACTTGTAGTGTATAAGATGAACTAGATGGACCCATACTTACCAAAACATGGATTAATAGCTTCTACACATGACTATGAGGACAAACATGAGTGAAACGGTCTCAATCCAAGGGAGGAACATCAAATGGACCAAATTTGGGAACCGGAAGAGGTAAGGAGTCCGAAATGTACCTCTGTGCCTCCACATTGTGGAAACTCACTTGTAGTGTATAAGATGAACTAGATGGACCCATACTTACCAAAACATGGATTAATAGCTTCTACACATGACTATGAGGACAAACATGAGTGAAACGGTCTCAATCCAAGGGAGGAACATCAAATGGACCAAATTTGGGAACCGGAAGAGGTAAGGAGTCCGAAATGTACCTCTGTGCCTCCACATTGTGGAAACTCACTTGTAGTGTATAAGATGAACTAGATGGACCCATACTTACCAAAACATGGATTAATAGCTTCTACACATGACTATGAGGACAAACATGAGTGAAACGGTCTCAATCCAAGGGAGGAACATCAAATGGACCAAATTTGGGAACCGGAAGAGGTAAGGAGTCCGAAATGTACCTCTGTGCCTCCACATTGTGGAAACTCACTTGTAGTGTATAAGATGAACTAGATGGACCCATACTTACCAAAACATGGATTAATAGCTTCTACACATGACTATGAGGACAAACATGAGTGAAACGGTCTCAATCCAAGGGAGGAACATCAAATGGACCAAATTTGGGAACCGGAAGAGGTAAGGAGTCCGAAATGTACCTCTGTGCCTCCACATTGTGGAAACTCACTTGTAGTGTATAAGATGAACTAGATGGACCCATACTTACCAAAACATGGATTAATAGCTTCTACACATGACTATGAGGACAAACATGAGTGAAACGGTCTCAATCCAAGGGAGGAACATCAAATGGACCAAATTTGGGAACCGGAAGAGGTAAGGAGTCCGAAATGTACCTCTGTGCCTCCACATTGTGGAAACTCACTTGTAGTGTATAAGATGAACTAGATGGACCCATACTTACCAAAACATGGATTAATAGCTTCTACACATGACTATGAGGACAAACATGAGTGAAACGGTCTCAATCCAAGGGAGGAACATCAAATGGACCAAATTTGGGAACCGGAAGAGGTAAGGAGTCCGAAATGTACCTCTGTGCCTCCACATTGTGGAAACTCACTTGTAGTGTATAAGATGAACTAGATGGACCCATACTTACCAAAACATGGATTAATAGCTTCTACACATGACTATGAGGACAAACATGAGTGAAACGGTCTCAATCCAAGGGAGGAACATCAAATGGACCAAATTTGGGAACCGGAAGAGGTAAGGAGTCCGAAATGTACCTCTGTGCCTCCACATTGTGGAAACTCACTTGTAGTGTATAAGATGAACTAGATGGACCCATACTTACCAAAACATGGATTAATAGCTTCTACACATGACTATGAGGACAAACATGAGTGAAACGGTCTCAATCCAAGGGAGGAACATCAAATGGACCAAATTTGGGAACCGGAAGAGGTAAGGAGTCCGAAATGTACCTCTGTGCCTCCACATTGTGGAAACTCACTTGTAGTGTATAAGATGAACTAGATGGACCCATACTTACCAAACATGGATTAATAGGTTCTACACATGACTATGAGGACAAACATGAGTGAAACGGTCTCAATCCAAGGGAGGAACATCAAATGGACCAAATTTGGGAACCGGAAGAGGTAAGGAGTCCGAAATGTACCTCTGTGCCTCCACATTGTGGAAACTCACTTGTAGTGTATAAGATGAACTAGATGGACCCATACTTACCAAAACATGGATTAATAGCTTCTACACATGACTATGAGGACAAACATGAGTGAAACGGTCTCAATCCAAGGGAGGAACATCAAATGGACCAAATTTGGGAACCGGAAGAGGTAAGGAGTCCGAAATGTACCTCTGTGCCTCCACATTGTGGAAACTCACTTGTAGTGTATAAGATGAACTAGATGGACCCATACTTACCAAACATGGATTAATAGTTCTACACATGACTATGAGGACAAACATGAGTGAAACGGTCTCAATCCAAGGGAGGAACATCAAATGGACCAAATTTGGGAACCGGAAGAGGTAAGGAGTCCGAAATGTACCTCTGTGCCTCCACATTGTGGAAACTCACTTGTAGTGTATAAGATGAACTAGATGGACCCATACTTACCAAAACATGGATTAATAGCTTCTACACATGACTATGAGGACAAACATGAGTGAAACGGTCTCAATCCAAGGGAGGAACATCAAATGGACCAAATTTGGGAACCGGAAGAGGTAAGGAGTCCGAAATGTACCTCTGTGCCTCCACATTGTGGAAACTCACTTGTAGTGTATAAGATGAACTAGATGGACCCATACTTACCAAACATGGATTAATAGCTTCTACACATGACTATGAGGACAAACATGAGTGAAACGGTCTCAATCCAAGGGAGGAACATCAAATGGACCAAATTTGGGAACCGGAAGAGGTAAGGAGTCCGAAATGTACCTCTGTGCCTCCACATTGTGGAAACTCACTTGTAGTGTATAAGATGAACTAGATGGACCCATACTTACCAAACATGGATTAATAGGTTCTACACATGACTATGAGGACAAACATGAGTGAAACGGTCTCAATCCAAGGGAGGAACATCAAATGGACCAAATTTGGGAACCGGAAGAGGTAAGGAGTCCGAAATGTACCTCTGTGCCTCCACATTGTGGAAACTCACTTGTAGTGTATAAGATGAACTAGATGGACCCATACTTACCAAACATGGATTAATAGCTTCTACACATGACTATGAGGACAAACATGAGTGAAACGGTCTCAATCCAAGGGAGGAACATCAAATGGACCAAATTTGGGAACCGGAAGAGGTAAGGAGTCCGAAATGTACCTCTGTGCCTCCACATTGTGGAAACTCACTTGTAGTGTATAAGATGAACTAGATGGACCCATACTTACCAAACATGGATTAATAGCTTCTACACATGACTATGAGGACAAACATGAGTGAAACGGTCTCAATCCAAGGGAGGAACATCAAATGGACCAAATTTGGGAACCGGAAGAGGTAAGGAGTCCGAAATGTACCTCTGTGCCTCCACATTGTGGAAACTCACTTGTAGTGTATAAGATGAACTAGATGGACCCATACTTACCAAACATGGATTAATAGCTTCTACACATGACTATGAGGACAAACATGAGTGAAACGGTCTCAATCCAAGGGAGGAACATCAAATGGACCAAATTTGGGAACCGGAAGAGGTAAGGAGTCCGAAATGTACCTCTGTGCCTCCACATTGTGGAAACTCACTTGTAGTGTATAAGATGAACTAGATGGACCCATACTTACCAAACATGGATTAATAGCTTCTACACATGACTATGAGGACAAACATGAGTGAAACGGTCTCAATCCAAGGGAGGAACATCAAATGGACCAAATTTGGGAACCGGAAGAGGTAAGGAGTCCGAAATGTACCTCTGTGCCTCCACATTGTGGAAACTCACTTGTAGTGTATAAGATGAACTAGATGGACCCATACTTACCAAACATGGATTAATAGTTCTACACATGACTATGAGGACAAACATGAGTGAAACGGTCTCAATCCAAGGGAGGAACATCAAATGGACCAAATTTGGGAACCGGAAGAGGTAAGGAGTCCGAAATGTACCTCTGTGCCTCCACATTGTGGAAACTCACTTGTAGTGTATAAGATGAACTAGATGGACCCATACTTACCAAACATGGATTAATAGGTTCTACACATGACTATGAGGACAAACATGAGTGAAACGGTCTCAATCCAAGGGAGGAACATCAAATGGACCAAATTTGGGAACCGGAAGAGGTAAGGAGTCCGAAATGTACCTCTGTGCCTCCACATTGTGGAAACTCACTTGTAGTGTATAAGATGAACTAGATGGACCCATACTTACCAAACATGGATTAATAGTTCTACACATGACTATGAGGACAAACATGAGTGAAACGGTCTCAATCCAAGGGAGGAACATCAAATGGACCAAATTTGGGAACCGGAAGAGGTAAGGAGTCCGAAATGTACCTCTGTGCCTCCACATTGTGGAAACTCACTTGTAGTGTATAAGATGAACTAGATGGACCCATACTTACCAAACATGGATTAATAGCTTCTACACATGACTATGAGGACAAACATGAGTGAAACGGTCTCAATCCAAGGGAGGAACATCAAATGGACCAAATTTGGGAACCGGAAGAGGTAAGGAGTCCGAAATGTACCTCTGTGCCTCCACATTGTGGAAACTCACTTGTAGTGTATAAGATGAACTAGATGGACCCATACTTACCAAACATGGATTAATAGTTCTACACATGACTATGAGGACAAACATGAGTGAAACGGTCTCAATCCAAGGGAGGAACATCAAATGGACCAAATTTGGGAACCGGAAGAGGTAAGGAGTCCGAAATGTACCTCTGTGCCTCCACATTGTGGAAACTCACTTGTAGTGTATAAGATGAACTAGATGGACCCATACTTACCAAACATGGATTAATAGCTTCTACACATGACTATGAGGACAAACATGAGTGAAACGGTCTCAATCCAAGGGAGGAACATCAAATGGACCAAATTTGGGAACCGGAAGAGGTAAGGAGTCCGAAATGTACCTCTGTGCCTCCACATTGTGGAAACTCACTTGTAGTGTATAAGATGAACTAGATGGACCCATACTTACCAAACATGGATTAATAGCTTCTACACATGACTATGAGGACAAACATGAGTGAAACGGTCTCAATCCAAGGGAGGAACATCAAATGGACCAAATTTGGGAACCGGAAGAGGTAAGGAGTCCGAAATGTACCTCTGTGCCTCCACATTGTGGAAACTCACTTGTAGTGTATAAGATGAACTAGATGGACCCATACTTACCAAACATGGATTAATAGGCTTCTACACATGACTATGAGGACAAACATGAGTGAAACGGTCTCAATCCAAGGGAGGAACATCAAATGGACCAAATTTGGGAACCGGAAGAGGTAAGGAGTCCGAAATGTACCTCTGTGCCTCCACATTGTGGAAACTCACTTGTAGTGTATAAGATGAACTAGATGGACCCATACTTACCAAACATGGATTAATAGTTCTACACATGACTATGAGGACAAACATGAGTGAAACGGTCTCAATCCAAGGGAGGAACATCAAATGGACCAAATTTGGGAACCGGAAGAGGTAAGGAGTCCGAAATGTACCTCTGTGCCTCCACATTGTGGAAACTCACTTGTAGTGTATAAGATGAACTAGATGGACCCATACTTACCAAACATGGATTAATAGGTTCTACACATGACTATGAGGACAAACATGAGTGAAACGGTCTCAATCCAAGGGAGGAACATCAAATGGACCAAATTTGGGAACCGGAAGAGGTAAGGAGTCCGAAATGTACCTCTGTGCCTCCACATTGTGGAAACTCACTTGTAGTGTATAAGATGAACTAGATGGACCCATACTTACCAAACATGGATTAATAGTTCTACACATGACTATGAGGACAAACATGAGTGAAACGGTCTCAATCCAAGGGAGGAACATCAAATGGACCAAATTTGGGAACCGGAAGAGGTAAGGAGTCCGAAATGTACCTCTGTGCCTCCACATTGTGGAAACTCACTTGTAGTGTATAAGATGAACTAGATGGACCCATACTTACCAAAACATGGATTAATAGTTCTACACATGACTATGAGGACAAACATGAGTGAAACGGTCTCAATCCAAGGGAGGAACATCAAATGGACCAAATTTGGGAACCGGAAGAGGTAAGGAGTCCGAAATGTACCTCTGTGCCTCCACATTGTGGAAACTCACTTGTAGTGTATAAGATGAACTAGATGGACCCATACTTACCAAACATGGATTAATAGGTTCTACACATGACTATGAGGACAAACATGAGTGAAACGGTCTCAATCCAAGGGAGGAACATCAAATGGACCAAATTTGGGAACCGGAAGAGGTAAGGAGTCCGAAATGTACCTCTGTGCCTCCACATTGTGGAAACTCACTTGTAGTGTATAAGATGAACTAGATGGACCCATACTTACCAAACATGGATTAATAGTTCTACACATGACTATGAGGACAAACATGAGTGAAACGGTCTCAATCCAAGGGAGGAACATCAAATGGACCAAATTTGGGAACCGGAAGAGGTAAGGAGTCCGAAATGTACCTCTGTGCCTCCACATTGTGGAAACTCACTTGTAGTGTATAAGATGAACTAGATGGACCCATACTTACCAAACATGGATTAATAGTTCTACACATGACTATGAGGACAAACATGAGTGAAACGGTCTCAATCCAAGGGAGGAACATCAAATGGACCAAATTTGGGAACCGGAAGAGGTAAGGAGTCCGAAATGTACCTCTGTGCCTCCACATTGTGGAAACTCACTTGTAGTGTATAAGATGAACTAGATGGACCCATACTTACCAAACATGGATTAATAGTTCTACACATGACTATGAGGACAAACATGAGTGAAACGGTCTCAATCCAAGGGAGGAACATCAAATGGACCAAATTTGGGAACCGGAAGAGGTAAGGAGTCCGAAATGTACCTCTGTGCCTCCACATTGTGGAAACTCACTTGTAGTGTATAAGATGAACTAGATGGACCCATACTTACCAAACATGGATTAATAGCTTCTACACATGACTATGAGGACAAACATGAGTGAAACGGTCTCAATCCAAGGGAGGAACATCAAATGGACCAAATTTGGGAACCGGAAGAGGTAAGGAGTCCGAAATGTACCTCTGTGCCTCCACATTGTGGAAACTCACTTGTAGTGTATAAGATGAACTAGATGGACCCATACTTACCAAACATGGATTAATAGGTTCTACACATGACTATGAGGACAAACATGAGTGAAACGGTCTCAATCCAAGGGAGGAACATCAAATGGACCAAATTTGGGAACCGGAAGAGGTAAGGAGTCCGAAATGTACCTCTGTGCCTCCACATTGTGGAAACTCACTTGTAGTGTATAAGATGAACTAGATGGACCCATACTTATCCAAACATGGATTAATAGTTCTACACATGACTATGAGGACAAACATGAGTGAAACGGTCTCAATCCAAGGGAGGAACATCAAATGGACCTAATTTGGGAACCGGAAGAGGTAAGGA
>CACVBM020000506.1:0-13015 GCA_902728155.2 Microthlaspi erraticum | reverse complement strand
AGAGAGATCCTCATAGTCATGTGTAGAAGCTATTAATCCATGTTTTGGTAAGTATGGGTCCATCTAGTTCATCTTATACACTACAAGTGAGTTTCCACAATGTGGAGGCACAGAGGTACATTTCGGACTCCTTACCTCTTCCGGTTCCCAAATTTGGTCCATTTGATGTTCCTCCCTTGGATTGAGACCGTTTCACTCATGTTTGTCCTCATAGTCATGTGTAGAAGCTATAATCCATGTTTTGGTAAGTATGGGTCCATCTAGTTCATCTTATACACTACAAGTGAGTTTCCACAATGTGGAGGCACAGAGGTACATTTCGGACTCCTTACCTCTTCCGGTTCCCAAATTTGGTCCATTTGATGTTCCTCCCTTGGATTGAGACCGTTTCACTCATGTTTGTCCTCATAGTCATGTGTAGAAGCTATTAATCCATGTTTTGGTAAGTATGGGTCCATCTAGTTCCTTTATACACTACAAGTGAGTTTCCACAATGTGGAGGCACAGAGGTACATTTCGGACTCCTTACCTCTTCCGGTTCCCAAATTTGGTCCATTTGATGTTCCTCCCTTGGATTGAGACCGTTTCACTCATGTTTGTCCTCATAGTCATGTGTAGAAGCTATTAATCCATGTTTTGGTAAGTATGGGTCCATCTAGTTCCATTTATACACTACAAGTGAGTTTCCACAATGTGGAGGCACAGAGGTACATTTCGGACTCCTTACCTCTTCCGGTTCCCAAATTTGGTCCATTTGATGTTCTCCCTTGGATTGAGACCGTTTCACTCATGTTTGTCCTCATAGTCATGTGTAGAAGCTATTAATCCATGTTTTGGTAAGTATGGGTCCATCTAGTTCATTTATACACTACAAGTGAGTTTCCACAATGTGGAGGCACAGAGGTACATTTCGGACTCCTTACCTCTTCCGGTTCCCAAATTTGGTCCATTTGATGTTCCTCCCTTGGATTGAGACCGTTTCACTCATGTTTGTCCTCATAGTCATGTGTAGAAGCTATTAATCCATGTTTTGGTAAGTATGGGTCCATCTAGTTCATTATACACTACAAGTGAGTTTCCACAATGTGGAGGCACAGAGGTACATTTCGGACTCCTTACCTCTTCCGGTTCCCAAATTTGGTCCATTTGATGTTCCTCCCTTGGATTGAGACCGTTTCACTCATGTTTGTCCTCATAGTCATGTGTAGAAGCTATTAATCCATGTTTTGGTAAGTATGGGTCCATCTAGTTCATTTATACACTACAAGTGAGTTTCCACAATGTGGAGGCACAGAGGTACATTTCGGACTCCTTACCTCTTCCGGTTCCCAAATTTGGTCCATTTGATGTTCCTCCCTTGGATTGAGACCGTTTCACTCATGTTTGTCCTCATAGTCATGTGTAGAAGCTATTAATCCATGTTTTGGTAAGTATGGGTCCATCTAGTTCATTTATACACTACAAGTGAGTTTCCACAATGTGGAGGCACAGAGGTACATTTCGGACTCCTTACCTCTTCCGGTTCCCAAATTTGGTCCATTTGATGTTCCTCCCTTGGATTGAGACCGTTTCACTCATGTTTGTCCTCATAGTCATGTGTAGAAGCTATTAATCCATGTTTTGGTAAGTATGGGTCCATCTAGTTCATTTATACACTACAAGTGAGTTTCCACAATGTGGAGGCACAGAGGTACATTTCGGACTCCTTACCTCTTCCGGTTCCCAAATTTGGTCCATTTGATGTTCCTCCCTTGGATTGAGACCGTTTCACTCATGTTTGTCCTCATAGTCATGTGTAGAAGCTATTAATCCATGTTTTGGTAAGTATGGGTCCATCTAGTTCCATTTATACACTACAAGTGAGTTTCCACAATGTGGAGGCACAGAGGTACATTTCGGACTCCTTACCTCTTCCGGTTCCCAAATTTGGTCCATTTGATGTTCCTCCCTTGGATTGAGACCGTTTCACTCATGTTTGTCCTCATAGTCATGTGTAGAAGCTATTAATCCATGTTTTGGTAAGTATGGGTCCATCTAGTTCCATTTATACACTACAAGTGAGTTTCCACAATGTGGAGGCACAGAGGTACATTTCGGACTCCTTACCTCTTCCGGTTCCCAAATTTGGTCCATTTGATGTTCCTCCCTTGGATTGAGACCGTTTCACTCATGTTTGTCCTCATAGTCATGTGTAGAAGCTATTAATCCATGTTTTGGTAAGTATGGGTCCATCTAGTTCACTTATACACTACAAGTGAGTTTCCACAATGTGGAGGCACAGAGGTACATTTCGGACTCCTTACCTCTTCCGGTTCCCAAATTTGGTCCATTTGATGTTCCTCCCTTGGATTGAGACCGTTTCACTCATGTTTGTCCTCATAGTCATGTGTAGAAGCTATTAATCCATGTTTTGGTAAGTATGGGTCCATCTAGTTCCATTTATACACTACAAGTGAGTTTCCACAATGTGGAGGCACAGAGGTACATTTCGGACTCCTTACCTCTTCCGGTTCCCAAATTTGGTCCATTTGATGTTCCTCCCTTGGATTGAGACCGTTTCACTCATGTTTGTCCTCATAGTCATGTGTAGAAGCTATTAATCCATGTTTTGGTAAGTATGGGTCCATCTAGTTCACTTATACACTACAAGTGAGTTTCCACAATGTGGAGGCACAGAGGTACATTTCGGACTCCTTACCTCTTCCGGTTCCCAAATTTGGTCCATTTGATGTTCCTCCCTTGGATTGAGACCGTTTCACTCATGTTTGTCCTCATAGTCATGTGTAGAAGCTATTAATCCATGTTTTGGTAAGTATGGGTCCATCTAGTTCCATTTATACACTACAAGTGAGTTTCCACAATGTGGAGGCACAGAGGTACATTTCGGACTCCTTACCTCTTCCGGTTCCCAAATTTGGTCCATTTGATGTTCCTCCCTTGGATTGAGACCGTTTCACTCATGTTTGTCCTCATAGTCATGTGTAGAACCTATTAATCCATGTTTGGATAAGTATGGGTCCATCTAGTTCATCTTATACACTACAAGTGAGTTTCCACAATGTGGAGTCACAGAGGTACATTTCGGACTCCTTACCTCTTCCGGTTCCCAAATTAGGTCCATTTGATGTTCCTCCCTTGGATTGAGACCGTTTCACTCATGTTTGTCCTCATAGTCATGTGTAGAACCTATTAATCCATGTTTGGATAAGTATGGGTCCATCTAGTTCATCTTATACACTACAAGTGAGTTTCCACAATGTGGAGTCACAGAGGTACATTTCGGACTCCTTACCTCTTCCGGTTCCCAAATTAGGTCCATTTGATGTTCCTCCCTTGGATTGAGACCGTTTCACTCATGTTTGTCCTCATAGTCATGTGTAGAACCTATTAATCCATGTTTGGATAAGTATGGGTCCATCTAGTTCATCTTATACACTACAAGTGAGTTTCCACAATGTGGAGTCACAGAGGTACATTTCGGACTCCTTACCTCTTCCGGTTCCCAAATTAGGTCCATTTGATGTTCCTCCCTTGGATTGAGACCGTTTCACTCATGTTTGTCCTCATAGTCATGTGTAGAACCTATTAATCCATGTTTGGTAAGTATGGGTCCATCTAGTTCATCTTATACACTACAAGTGAGTTTCCACAATGTGGAGTCACAGAGGTACATTTCGGACTCCTTACCTCTTCCGGTTCCCAAATTAGGTCCATTTGATGTTCCTCCCTTGGATTGAGACCGTTTCACTCATGTTTGTCCTCATAGTCATGTGTAGAACCTATTAATCCATGTTTGGATAAGTATGGGTCCATCTAGTTCATCTTATACACTACAAGTGAGTTTCCACAATGTGGAGTCACAGAGGTACATTTCGGACTCCTTACCTCTTCCGGTTCCCAAATTAGGTCCATTTGATGTTCCTCCCTTGGATTGAGACCGTTTCACTCATGTTTGTCCTCATAGTCATGTGTAGAACCTATTAATCCATGTTTGGATAAGTATGGGTCCATCTAGTTCATCTTATACACTACAAGTGAGTTTCCACAATGTGGAGTCACAGAGGTACATTTCGGACTCCTTACCTCTTCCGGTTCCCAAATTAGGTCCATTTGATGTTCCTCCCTTGGATTGAGACCGTTTCACTCATGTTTGTCCTCATAGTCATGTGTAGAACCTATTAATCCATGTTTGGATAAGTATGGGTCCATCTAGTTCATCTTATACACTACAAGTGAGTTTCCACAATGTGGAGTCACAGAGGTACATTTCGGACTCCTTACCTCTTCCGGTTCCCAAATTAGGTCCATTTGATGTTCCTCCCTTGGATTGAGACCGTTTCACTCATGTTTGTCCTCATAGTCATGTGTAGAACCTATTAATCCATGTTTGGATAAGTATGGGTCCATCTAGTTCATCTTATACACTACAAGTGAGTTTCCACAATGTGGAGTCACAGAGGTACATTTCGGACTCCTTACCTCTTCCGGTTCCCAAATTAGGTCCATTTGATGTTCCTCCCTTGGATTGAGACCGTTTCACTCATGTTTGTCCTCATAGTCATGTGTAGAACCTATTAATCCATGTTTGGATAAGTATGGGTCCATCTAGTTCATCTTATACACTACAAGTGAGTTTCCACAATGTGGAGTCACAGAGGTACATTTCGGACTCCTTACCTCTTCCGGTTCCCAAATTAGGTCCATTTGATGTTCCTCCCTTGGATTGAGACCGTTTCACTCATGTTTGTCCTCATAGTCATGTGTAGAACCTATTAATCCATGTTTGGTAAGTATGGGTCCATCTAGTTCATCTTATACACTACAAGTGAGTTTCCACAATGTGGAGTCACAGAGGTACATTTCGGACTCCTTACCTCTTCCGGTTCCCAAATTAGGTCCATTTGATGTTCCTCCCTTGGATTGAGACCGTTTCACTCATGTTTGTCCTCATAGTCATGTGTAGAACCTATTAATCCATGTTTGGATAAGTATGGGTCCATCTAGTTCATCTTATACACTACAAGTGAGTTTCCACAATGTGGAGTCACAGAGGTACAT
The DNA here is from genome assembly GCA_902728155.2 of Microthlaspi erraticum. Classification (NCBI taxonomy): domain Eukaryota; kingdom Viridiplantae; phylum Streptophyta; class Magnoliopsida; order Brassicales; family Brassicaceae; genus Microthlaspi; species Microthlaspi erraticum. The sequence goes on along the minus strand of CACVBM020000506.1, from coordinate 7,957 downwards.
TTCGGACTCCTTACCTCTTCCGGTTCCCAAATTAGGTCCATTTGATGTTCCTCCCTTGGATTGAGACCGTTTCACTCATGTTTGTCCTCATAGTCATGTGTAGAACCTATTAATCCATGTTTGGATAAGTATGGGTCCATCTAGTTCATCTTATACACTACAAGTGAGTTTCCACAATGTGGAGTCACAGAGGTACATTTCGGACTCCTTACCTCTTCCGGTTCCCAAATTAGGTCCATTTGATGTTCCTCCCTTGGATTGAGACCGTTTCACTCATGTTTGTCCTCATAGTCATGTGTAGAACCTATTAATCCATGTTTGGATAAGTATGGGTCCATCTAGTTCATCTTATACACTACAAGTGAGTTTCCACAATGTGGAGTCACAGAGGTACATTTCGGACTCCTTACCTCTTCCGGTTCCCAAATTAGGTCCATTTGATGTTCCTCCCTTGGATTGAGACCGTTTCACTCATGTTTGTCCTCATAGTCATGTGTAGAACCTATTAATCCATGTTTGGATAAGTATGGGTCCATCTAGTTCATCTTATACACTACAAGTGAGTTTCCACAATGTGGAGTCACAGAGGTACATTTCGGACTCCTTACCTCTTCCGGTTCCCAAATTAGGTCCATTTGATGTTCCTCCCTTGGATTGAGACCGTTTCACTCATGTTTGTCCTCATAGTCATGTGTAGAACCTATTAATCCATGTTTGGATAAGTATGGGTCCATCTAGTTCATCTTATACACTACAAGTGAGTTTCCACAATGTGGAGTCACAGAGGTACATTTCGGACTCCTTACCTCTTCCGGTTCCCAAATTAGGTCCATTTGATGTTCCTCCCTTGGATTGAGACCGTTTCACTCATGTTTGTCCTCATAGTCATGTGTAGAACCTATTAATCCATGTTTGGATAAGTATGGGTCCATCTAGTTCATCTTATACACTACAAGTGAGTTTCCACAATGTGGAGTCACAGAGGTACATTTCGGACTCCTTACCTCTTCCGGTTCCCAAATTAGGTCCATTTGATGTTCCTCCCTTGGATTGAGACCGTTTCACTCATGTTTGTCCTCATAGTCATGTGTAGAACCTATTAATCCATGTTTGGATAAGTATGGGTCCATCTAGTTCATCTTATACACTACAAGTGAGTTTCCACAATGTGGAGTCACAGAGGTACATTTCGGACTCCTTACCTCTTCCGGTTCCCAAATTAGGTCCATTTGATGTTCCTCCCTTGGATTGAGACCGTTTCACTCATGTTTGTCCTCATAGTCATGTGTAGAACCTATTAATCCATGTTTGGATAAGTATGGGTCCATCTAGTTCATCTTATACACTACAAGTGAGTTTCCACAATGTGGAGTCACAGAGGTACATTTCGGACTCCTTACCTCTTCCGGTTCCCAAATTAGGTCCATTTGATGTTCCTCCCTTGGATTGAGACCGTTTCACTCATGTTTGTCCTCATAGTCATGTGTAGAACCTATTAATCCATGTTTGGATAAGTATGGGTCCATCTAGTTCATCTTATACACTACAAGTGAGTTTCCACAATGTGGAGTCACAGAGGTACATTTCGGACTCCTTACCTCTTCCGGTTCCCAAATTAGGTCCATTTGATGTTCCTCCCTTGGATTGAGACCGTTTCACTCATGTTTGTCCTCATAGTCATGTGTAGAACCTATTAATCCATGTTTGGATAAGTATGGGTCCATCTAGTTCATCTTATACACTACAAGTGAGTTTCCACAATGTGGAGTCACAGAGGTACATTTCGGACTCCTTACCTCTTCCGGTTCCCAAATTAGGTCCATTTGATGTTCCTCCCTTGGATTGAGACCGTTTCACTCATGTTTGTCCTCATAGTCATGTGTAGAACCTATTAATCCATGTTTGGATAAGTATGGGTCCATCTAGTTCATCTTATACACTACAAGTGAGTTTCCACAATGTGGAGTCACAGAGGTACATTTCGGACTCCTTACCTCTTCCGGTTCCCAAATTAGGTCCATTTGATGTTCCTCCCTTGGATTGAGACCGTTTCACTCATGTTTGTCCTCATAGTCATGTGTAGAACCTATTAATCCATGTTTGGTAAGTATGGGTCCATCTAGTTCATCTTATACACTACAAGTGAGTTTCCACAATGTGGAGTCACAGAGGTACATTTCGGACTCCTTACCTCTTCCGGTTCCCAAATTAGGTCCATTTGATGTTCCTCCCTTGGATTGAGACCGTTTCACTCATGTTTGTCCTCATAGTCATGTGTAGAACCTATTAATCCATGTTTGGTAAGTATGGGTCCATCTAGTTCATCTTATACACTACAAGTGAGTTTCCACAATGTGGAGTCACAGAGGTACATTTCGGACTCCTTACCTCTTCCGGTTCCCAAATTAGGTCCATTTGATGTTCCTCCCTTGGATTGAGACCGTTTCACTCATGTTTGTCCTCATAGTCATGTGTAGAACCTATTAATCCATGTTTGGATAAGTATGGGTCCATCTAGTTCATCTTATACACTACAAGTGAGTTTCCACAATGTGGAGTCACAGAGGTACATTTCGGACTCCTTACCTCTTCCGGTTCCCAAATTAGGTCCATTTGATGTTCCTCCCTTGGATTGAGACCGTTTCACTCATGTTTGTCCTCATAGTCATGTGTAGAACCTATTAATCCATGTTTGGATAAGTATGGGTCCATCTAGTTCATCTTATACACTACAAGTGAGTTTCCACAATGTGGAGTCACAGAGGTACATTTCGGACTCCTTACCTCTTCCGGTTCCCAAATTAGGTCCATTTGATGTTCCTCCCTTGGATTGAGACCGTTTCACTCATGTTTGTCCTCATAGTCATGTGTAGAACCTATTAATCCATGTTTGGATAAGTATGGGTCCATCTAGTTCATCTTATACACTACAAGTGAGTTTCCACAATGTGGAGTCACAGAGGTACATTTCGGACTCCTTACCTCTTCCGGTTCCCAAATTAGGTCCATTTGATGTTCCTCCCTTGGATTGAGACCGTTTCACTCATGTTTGTCCTCATAGTCATGTGTAGAACCTATTAATCCATGTTTGGTAAGTATGGGTCCATCTAGTTCATCTTATACACTACAAGTGAGTTTCCACAATGTGGAGTCACAGAGGTACATTTCGGACTCCTTACCTCTTCCGGTTCCCAAATTAGGTCCATTTGATGTTCCTCCCTTGGATTGAGACCGTTTCACTCATGTTTGTCCTCATAGTCATGTGTAGAACCTATTAATCCATGTTTGGATAAGTATGGGTCCATCTAGTTCATCTTATACACTACAAGTGAGTTTCCACAATGTGGAGTCACAGAGGTACATTTCGGACTCCTTACCTCTTCCGGTTCCCAAATTAGGTCCATTTGATGTTCCTCCCTTGGATTGAGACCGTTTCACTCATGTTTGTCCTCATAGTCATGTGTAGAACCTATTAATCCATGTTTGGATAAGTATGGGTCCATCTAGTTCATCTTATACACTACAAGTGAGTTTCCACAATGTGGAGTCACAGAGGTACATTTCGGACTCCTTACCTCTTCCGGTTCCCAAATTAGGTCCATTTGATGTTCCTCCCTTGGATTGAGACCGTTTCACTCATGTTTGTCCTCATAGTCATGTGTAGAACCTATTAATCCATGTTTGGTAAGTATGGGTCCATCTAGTTCATCTTATACACTACAAGTGAGTTTCCACAATGTGGAGTCACAGAGGTACATTTCGGACTCCTTACCTCTTCCGGTTCCCAAATTAGGTCCATTTGATGTTCCTCCCTTGGATTGAGACCGTTTCACTCATGTTTGTCCTCATAGTCATGTGTAGAACCTATTAATCCATGTTTGGTAAGTATGGGTCCATCTAGTTCATCTTATACACTACAAGTGAGTTTCCACAATGTGGAGTCACAGAGGTACATTTCGGACTCCTTACCTCTTCCGGTTCCCAAATTAGGTCCATTTGATGTTCCTCCCTTGGATTGAGACCGTTTCACTCATGTTTGTCCTCATAGTCATGTGTAGAACCTATTAATCCATGTTTGGTAAGTATGGGTCCATCTAGTTCATCTTATACACTACAAGTGAGTTTCCACAATGTGGAGTCACAGAGGTACATTTCGGACTCCTTACCTCTTCCGGTTCCCAAATTAGGTCCATTTGATGTTCCTCCCTTGGATTGAGACCGTTTCACTCATGTTTGTCCTCATAGTCATGTGTAGAACCTATTAATCCATGTTTGGTAAGTATGGGTCCATCTAGTTCATCTTATACACTACAAGTGAGTTTCCACAATGTGGAGTCACAGAGGTACATTTCGGACTCCTTACCTCTTCCGGTTCCCAAATTAGGTCCATTTGATGTTCCTCCCTTGGATTGAGACCGTTTCACTCATGTTTGTCCTCATAGTCATGTGTAGAACCTATTAATCCATGTTTGGTAAGTATGGGTCCATCTAGTTCATCTTATACACTACAAGTGAGTTTCCACAATGTGGAGTCACAGAGGTACATTTCGGACTCCTTACCTCTTCCGGTTCCCAAATTAGGTCCATTTGATGTTCCTCCCTTGGATTGAGACCGTTTCACTCATGTTTGTCCTCATAGTCATGTGTAGAACCTATTAATCCATGTTTGGTAAGTATGGGTCCATCTAGTTCATCTTATACACTACAAGTGAGTTTCCACAATGTGGAGTCACAGAGGTACATTTCGGACTCCTTACCTCTTCCGGTTCCCAAATTAGGTCCATTTGATGTTCCTCCCTTGGATTGAGACCGTTTCACTCATGTTTGTCCTCATAGTCATGTGTAGAACCTATTAATCCATGTTTGGATAAGTATGGGTCCATCTAGTTCATCTTATACACTACAAGTGAGTTTCCACAATGTGGAGTCACAGAGGTACATTTCGGACTCCTTACCTCTTCCGGTTCCCAAATTAGGTCCATTTGATGTTCCTCCCTTGGATTGAGACCGTTTCACTCATGTTTGTCCTCATAGTCATGTGTAGAACCTATTAATCCATGTTTGGATAAGTATGGGTCCATCTAGTTCATCTTATACACTACAAGTGAGTTTCCACAATGTGGAGTCACAGAGGTACATTTCGGACTCCTTACCTCTTCCGGTTCCCAAATTAGGTCCATTTGATGTTCCTCCCTTGGATTGAGACCGTTTCACTCATGTTTGTCCTCATAGTCATGTGTAGAACCTATTAATCCATGTTTGGTAAGTATGGGTCCATCTAGTTCATCTTATACACTACAAGTGAGTTTCCACAATGTGGAGTCACAGAGGTACATTTCGGACTCCTTACCTCTTCCGGTTCCCAAATTAGGTCCATTTGATGTTCCTCCCTTGGATTGAGACCGTTTCACTCATGTTTGTCCTCATAGTCATGTGTAGAACCTATTAATCCATGTTTGGATAAGTATGGGTCCATCTAGTTCATCTTATACACTACAAGTGAGTTTCCACAATGTGGAGTCACAGAGGTACATTTCGGACTCCTTACCTCTTCCGGTTCCCAAATTAGGTCCATTTGATGTTCCTCCCTTGGATTGAGACCGTTTCACTCATGTTTGTCCTCATAGTCATGTGTAGAACCTATTAATCCATGTTTGGATAAGTATGGGTCCATCTAGTTCATCTTATACACTACAAGTGAGTTTCCACAATGTGGAGTCACAGAGGTACATTTCGGACTCCTTACCTCTTCCGGTTCCCAAATTAGGTCCATTTGATGTTCCTCCCTTGGATTGAGACCGTTTCACTCATGTTTGTCCTCATAGTCATGTGTAGAACCTATTAATCCATGTTTGGATAAGTATGGGTCCATCTAGTTCATCTTATACACTACAAGTGAGTTTCCACAATGTGGAGTCACAGAGGTACATTTCGGACTCCTTACCTCTTCCGGTTCCCAAATTAGGTCCATTTGATGTTCCTCCCTTGGATTGAGACCGTTTCACTCATGTTTGTCCTCATAGTCATGTGTAGAACCTATTAATCCATGTTTGGTAAGTATGGGTCCATCTAGTTCATCTTATACACTACAAGTGAGTTTCCACAATGTGGAGTCACAGAGGTACATTTCGGACTCCTTACCTCTTCCGGTTCCCAAATTAGGTCCATTTGATGTTCCTCCCTTGGATTGAGACCGTTTCACTCATGTTTGTCCTCATAGTCATGTGTAGAACCTATTAATCCATGTTTGGATAAGTATGGGTCCATCTAGTTCATCTTATACACTACAAGTGAGTTTCCACAATGTGGAGTCACAGAGGTACATTTCGGACTCCTTACCTCTTCCGGTTCCCAAATTAGGTCCATTTGATGTTCCTCCCTTGGATTGAGACCGTTTCACTCATGTTTGTCCTCATAGTCATGTGTAGAACCTATTAATCCATGTTTGGTAAGTATGGGTCCATCTAGTTCATCTTATACACTACAAGTGAGTTTCCACAATGTGGAGTCACAGAGGTACATTTCGGACTCCTTACCTCTTCCGGTTCCCAAATTAGGTCCATTTGATGTTCCTCCCTTGGATTGAGACCGTTTCACTCATGTTTGTCCTCATAGTCATGTGTAGAACCTATTAATCCATGTTTGGTAAGTATGGGTCCATCTAGTTCATCTTATACACTACAAGTGAGTTTCCACAATGTGGAGTCACAGAGGTACATTTCGGACTCCTTACCTCTTCCGGTTCCCAAATTAGGTCCATTTGATGTTCCTCCCTTGGATTGAGACCGTTTCACTCATGTTTGTCCTCATAGTCATGTGTAGAACCTATTAATCCATGTTTGGATAAGTATGGGTCCATCTAGTTCATCTTATACACTACAAGTGAGTTTCCACAATGTGGAGTCACAGAGGTACATTTCGGACTCCTTACCTCTTCCGGTTCCCAAATTAGGTCCATTTGATGTTCCTCCCTTGGATTGAGACCGTTTCACTCATGTTTGTCCTCATAGTCATGTGTAGAACCTATTAATCCATGTTTGGATAAGTATGGGTCCATCTAGTTCATCTTATACACTACAAGTGAGTTTCCACAATGTGGAGTCACAGAGGTACATTTCGGACTCCTTACCTCTTCCGGTTCCCAAATTAGGTCCATTTGATGTTCCTCCCTTGGATTGAGACCGTTTCACTCATGTTTGTCCTCATAGTCATGTGTAGAACCTATTAATCCATGTTTGGATAAGTATGGGTCCATCTAGTTCATCTTATACACTACAAGTGAGTTTCCACAATGTGGAGTCACAGAGGTACATTTCGGACTCCTTACCTCTTCCGGTTCCCAAATTAGGTCCATTTGATGTTCCTCCCTTGGATTGAGACCGTTTCACTCATGTTTGTCCTCATAGTCATGTGTAGAACCTATTAATCCATGTTTGGTAAGTATGGGTCCATCTAGTTCATCTTATACACTACAAGTGAGTTTCCACAATGTGGAGTCACAGAGGTACATTTCGGACTCCTTACCTCTTCCGGTTCCCAAATTAGGTCCATTTGATGTTCCTCCCTTGGATTGAGACCGTTTCACTCATGTTTGTCCTCATAGTCATGTGTAGAACCTATTAATCCATGTTTGGATAAGTATGGGTCCATCTAGTTCATCTTATACACTACAAGTGAGTTTCCACAATGTGGAGTCACAGAGGTACATTTCGGACTCCTTACCTCTTCCGGTTCCCAAATTAGGTCCATTTGATGTTCCTCCCTTGGATTGAGACCGTTTCACTCATGTTTGTCCTCATAGTCATGTGTAGAACCTATTAATCCATGTTTGGATAAGTATGGGTCCATCTAGTTCATCTTATACACTACAAGTGAGTTTCCACAATGTGGAGTCACAGAGGTACATTTCGGACTCCTTACCTCTTCCGGTTCCCAAATTAGGTCCATTTGATCCATT
>CACVBM020000505.1:0-13029 GCA_902728155.2 Microthlaspi erraticum | reverse complement strand
GGACGGTCGTGCGGGACGATCGGCCGGACAGTCGGGTCTTGTGGCGAGTCGGAACGGTCGGGGTGGACGGATGCGTGGTCGGCCGCTGTGGTCGGACGGGTGAAAGACTTGGCCGATGAAATCTTCGGCCGGACGCGGGCGTAGTTTCCCCGGCTCGGACGGGCGTTCGTGCGTGGTACGCGAGAGTTGCGCGGCCGCGAGGCGTTTCCCGGCTCGCGCGCTTTGGTCGTGCGCGGTCGTGGCGTGGCGTGGCCGACCGCGGGCAATAGTTTCCCGGGTCGTGACTTGCGATCGGCCGAACGGTTTGGACTTTGGCCGAGACTTCAGACGGACGGACGAGATTTGGCCGAGCGCGGAACATCGTTCCTCGGCCAGCCGGACTGCGCGGTTGGGCGCTGATTCTCGATAGAGCCGTCTGGAGCAGTCTTCACTCTTTTGGTTATAACTCCTTTTCTACTCATCCAAATAGGCCGTTCCAGTTGCGTTGGAAAGTTAACTCAATCAGAGCACGCAGGGAACTGGTCTTGATGAAATCCATTGAGTAGATCTTTTTCTGGGCCCTCTTAAAGTTGGTGCTTGTGCATGGAGCTGCTTGAAGTGCAAATCCTATGGTTTTGCTCCAAAATGCATCATTTCACCTGTTTAGACTCTAGACACTATAAACACAGTAAAACTACCTTTTTAGATAGAAAACCTGCCAAAAACCATTAGAAAACATAGTAAAATAGTATAAAAAGTGTAAAATAGAGGTATATCAACTCCCCCAGACTTAGATCTTTGCTTGTCCCCAAGCAAAAAGAATCTAAATCCGTGAAAGAGGTTTGAAAACGTGGAACTCCCTTGCTCTTTTGAATATCCTGTGAAAGGTTCCTTTCCTGTATTCCACTATGAACATAGACAACATAAGGTTAGCTTCACATACACCCTGCAAGTTTAGCGAACAATACCAACCCAACTAGTCTCATCCAGCAATCCAAACTCTCTATTGCTAACCTCTTGCATAAATTTAAAGCGTGAATTCTTTATCAAGGGGACATCGATCAATTGAACTTGTTCTTACCCACTTGATCTTCTCCAAGATTGTCTTTAAGTGCAATGAGTTCTTTTCCTCTCTCTTTCTCACATCAGAACTTTGAAAGGTCAATTTCTCCCTACTTTTCTAGGGTATCATTTTATTTTTTCTATTGACCCTTCTTTCAACCACAGGATAAGTCTTTAGCTTGTTCCTTGTTTGACTAAGGTATTCCATAAGACATGAAGGTACAGACATATGCATTCCTCATGCTTACTTGTTTTCCTTGTGCTCTTTGAGCTTTTTCTCATATTACTTACCATTTGGGATGGGAGAGAGAGGAGAACTCTTTAAAGATTAGACAAATCTCATTGAAAATCAAGCAAGGAACTGTCGACATGTATGCCAACCCCCTTGACAAGAGTATTAAGATTGATTAAGGGTGAGGTTAACTCTAGATTGCTTGGTTACCTTAGAAATTTTGCTGAGCTAGCATGTCGATCCACTGTAAGAGCTTCTGTTAGGCTTGTGCCTTTAGCTGGTTTCTGCTCTAGGGTCATGGATTGTTAGCATAACACTCTCAATTCTCAAAGCAAGTTCATAACTTCCGGACTGGTTTTTGACTCAATAAAACTTTTTGAAAAACATGAAACAAATGAATAAAACATAAGAAAAGAAAGAAAAATGCATTAGTAACACAATAAAACTCCCCCCAGACTTAACTTGCACCGTCCCGGTGAAAGCAAATCACATTAAGGTGAGAGGTAATATTCAAAGTAAAAATAAAGAAAAATTCATTAAAATAAGATAGGGATAGAAAATGGAGATTTGTAAGTGTCCATTGCACTAAGTACCACTTGAGATGACTATGTGTGGCAGTGAGAAGAACTCTCTTCCTCATCTATGGGGTCATCGCCTTCTGAACCAAGCTCTGAGTCTAGTGAGAACTCACCAAGGTCAGGCTCATATGGCTCTCTAGCGGTGGAAGAAGGGCGAAAGAGTCTCTCCGGTGCAATGTGGCGAACTACGCGGACTAGGCGCGAGATGAAGCGAGATTGGCATTCCACTATCTTCTCCAGCTTGTTAACACGGTCTAGAGCTTGGTGCGCAGCCATGCCAGTAGTGAGAACATGGCGTTCTTGGAGCGGCGTTGAGTCTTGACTGCATGCTGAAGTGTGCGATAGGTGAGCATGGGGAATGATGGTTTCTCACTTGATGGAACATAGAACTCTTCCTCATTGGGCTGGAAAGTGACAACTCCTGAGCGTAGGCTTGGGATGTCCTCATGTGGCAGCAAGACAAGGGAAGTGTTGGCTGGACCAATTGGAAACTCATAGCAAAACCGAGTTGGGTCTTTAGTCCAACGGTTTAGGAAGTGGATGTGCTGAAGAGCATGGAGATCCAAAGGGGTTGGCTTGGGTAGTGGCTCATAGTTGGGAATGTCAATCCCCACATGCAGTACTATGGCCGTGATAAGCCTCCCAAAACGAACACAAAGCTTCTTGTTGCCTTCCAAGTCTTTAGCTAGCTTCCTCACATTGATGAATGTCTTGGCAAGTAAAAGTCCAAGGTTGGCCTTGTACTCATGCTTGATGAATGGTGTGGTGAGGATGTAGAACTCATCAGTTGTGACCTTGTTGGCTTCTTGTTTGCATTGGAAAGTGGTGGAGATGAGGCGGTGCACATAGCGAATGGCTGGATGGGTGATTCTAGACACCTTTGACCTTGAAGGCATGAATGGTTCATTGGCAAAGTGTGTCCAATCAGCAAAGGCAGCTTGTTTCCTCTTTGAGTTCTCCTTGAAGTCATGTGCTGTCTCATTGGGAAGTCCAAAGAGTTTGCATAGAGCTGAGATAGATATGCGCCCATTGGCATCGCCTATCTTGAAGAGTAGGAGTCCTTCACCAGCTGGTTGGTCTCCATTGTGGTTGGGAAAGGCAAGAGCTACTGTAGAGAGGAACTCCTTGGTGAGTTGTGAGTACTCACTACATTCTAGCTTGAAGAGCTTGCTCAAGCCTAGCTTCCTTATGTACCATGTGACATCATCTCTTATCTTGAGAAGATCAAGGGTTTGGGTGTCCATCTTCACACATGGCTCGATGTTCACCTTCTCCATTGCCTTCTTACACTTTCTTGGGTCTTGATTTTGTTCTCCAACAAAGGTTACAAGTGCCCAATCATCTTCTCCTCTTCTTGGACTCTCCACATGTTCTTGACTTGAATCAATGGAATGTGGTGAAGTTGGTATTTCTGCTCTTGCATTGGAGCTACTACTCCCTAGCTTGATTTGCTTCTTTGGTGGTTCCATGAATGGGTTCTTCTTCTTCTTCATACTCTCATTTCCTTTTGTCTTTGCCATGGTATACCTTATGTGTTGAAAAGTGAATAAGGTTAGCAAGAGCAAGTAATTTCCAATTTAGAGTTATGAACAGTAAAAGTTTTGAAATCAAAACTCTTAGAGTTCCTCTAATGGAGTTTAGGGTTTTGGAGAAGAAAGAGAGGTTCTTGTGGTTTTCAAGGGAAAGGTGAAGTAAATAAGATCTAAATCCTATCAATTTTCCTTTTCAAATTCGAATTTTGATTGAAAACCGGTTTAAGTTGGTTTAGATTGGTTAAAACCGGTTTGAATTTAATGAAAAGGGGACTTACCTTGGCCTAGAAAAGTTTTGGGCCGATGGCCGATGGATTTTGTCGCGGTCGAGCGATTTGGTCGGCCAAATTGTTTTGGCCGAGAGAATTTCGGCCGAGGCCGAGCGTTTGTTTCCCGGATCGACCGGCACGGTCGGTCCGTTCCGATACAAAATTTCGGCCGATCGCGCCGTTTCTTTCCCGGTTCGCGTGTGGCGCTCGAACGTTTTCTGTCGCGCAAGTAGATATCCGGCCGAGCACGGCTATTCCTTCCCGGCTCGACCGACGGTCGGCCAGAATGGAATTGCTCGGCCAAAATCCTTTTGCGCGTCCGCGGCCAATGTTTTGGCGCGGATTGTGTTTTCACACCTTTTTCTCCTTCTATCCTATCTTAAAACAAAGAAAACACAAAAGCAAAACAAAAACTAAGAAAATTAAAGAAAGAAAAGTAAAAGTACCTCATGGGTTGCCTCCCATGCAGCGCTTGTTTTAAGTCTTTAGCTTGACTGTAAGGCTTGGCGCTCAGGAGAAGATAGAGACAAGAGGCATCCTTGATCCTCCAAGTCTTTTCTCCTTGCAATGAGTATCTGGTGGGTGATTCACAGCTGGATAGACAATCTCTCCATGAATGTCCCTTGGCACTACTGCCTTAGGAAAAAGCTTTAGAGTTCTTGTCACTCTCTCCTTGAATCCTTCTAGATTCTCATCAATAAGCTCCTCTGGGAATAGAAGCTTCATGTTGCGGCCAGACCTAGGTTTTCTAACCTTCCTTCTTGGCTTGGCCTCATCTTCAATCTTGGTTGATCCCTTGGGCGGTTTTGGTGTAGGGGCCTTAGTCTTACTCCTTGCTTGTTTGGCAAGCTGCTTGGGCTTAGGAATGGGATCTTCCTTGATTGTTTCTTCAGTTTCTCCTTCTTGGGGTGGCTTCAAAGTAGCTTTCTCCTCTTGGACCATGTCAACAAAAGAGTTCTTTGTTGAACACATAGGGAAGAACATACCCTTGTTCACCTTGTTGAAAGAGATTCTTTGATTGGGGAAATCAAATATGGCACCCACAGTAGACAGGAAAGGGGTTCCAAATATGAGAGGTCTATGGCTACTCTCTCTCATTTCCACAATCTGGAAATCAGTAGGGATAGAGCAATTTCCAATCTGCACCATCACATTAGGCACAAAGCCATAGGGGTTTGTGAGAATGAATCAGCATAGTTGATGGAGATGGATGATGGCTCTATCTTGGTGAGGCCTATCTTGTCAGCTATCCTCTTAGACATGATGTTCACATTGGCTCCTGTGTCACACAAAGATTGCTCAAGAATGTTACCTTTGATGATACAAGGCACACAAACTTTCCTGAGTTATCTGTCTTGGGGATAATCTTTGGGAAGAGTCTTCTCTTTCTAGCTCGATTGGACTCTCTCTCTGGGTAATTCTCTTCAGGCCAAATCATGCAATCAACAGTAGGTTTTGAAAGCATCCATTCTGGAACTTGGTCTTCAAATCTTTCTTCTATGGCGGCTGAGTTGCAAAAGGACTTCTTGGATTCAGCTTCCTGTCTCTTAACAGCTTCCATAGTTTGAGTGACTTGAGTCTCTAGTTTCTTCACATGAGTGGCAACAGCATCATACTTGGTGTTGAGATTGCTGAACAAAGTGTCCATCTTCTCATACATCTCTTTAGTGTTTCTCTTCTGGCCATCCATGATCTGTTGGAGGATTCCTTCAAATCTCCCACCTTGTTGGTTTGGAGGAGCTTGATTTGGTGAAGAAGCATATGGCTCCTTGGGCGGATATGATGATCTCTGCTCATATCCTTGCCTTGGCTGAAATTGACTTCCTTGAGATTGGTAAGGAGGTCTTTGTTGTTGTGGATACCTTGGAGGATACACTTGGTCTTGAGGATTCTCCACATTGGGGTTTCTATAGACATGTTGGGGTTTGGGCGATAGCTTGGATTGTATCCCTTGTTCCCATAGTTTCCAATGTAGTTCACATCTTCTTCATTGGCTTCATTAGAGAAATCTCCCATGCATTCTCTTGATGAATCTTCATTAGCATCACTCATCCCTTCTATTGCATTGATATGCTTGAGCTGTCCCTTAAGAACTTGAGCCATCATGTTCTTGAGTTCAGTCATTTGAAAAGAATCAGGGGAGCTAGTAGTGGTGCGGCTTGAGCGGTCATAATCAGGACAGTTGTTACAATCACTAGCTGCAAGATTCTCAATAAGAACCTTAGCTTCATCAACAGTCTTGGTCATGAAGTTTCCATTGCTTGCTGTATCCAATGAAAGCTTGTACTTGTGGTCTATGCCACGATAGAAGATGTTCCATAGGTTTCCCTCATTGAAACCATGATTAGGGCAGTCCCTAATGTACTCCTTGAATCGATCTAGCGCCTCATAGAAAGACTCATTGTTGCCTTGGCGAAAGTGGAGATCTTGTTTCTCACAGAAATTGATCTCTGTTTGGTGTAGAAGTGGTTGATGAATGCAGCCTTGTACTCATCCCAAGTGGTGATGGAGTGAGCTGGCAGAGACTTCAACCATCTTGAAGCTTTGTCGCCAAGAGAGAATGAAAAGAGCTTGCACTTAAGGTAGTCAGCAGAGACTCCATTGGATCTTGTAGTGCTGCAAATTTCTTCAAAGTTTTCTATGTGATCAAGAGGGTGCTCAGCTGGAAGTCCATTGAATTGGTTCTGTCTAACCAATGCAATGATCTGAGGCTTGATCTCATAGTCATTCCTTGCAGGTGGTGGTGGATGGATAGGGTTTCTATCCATGAAGAAAGCATCGGCAGAGTCATAGTCTCCGATTGTAGGTGCTCCAGCTTGGGGTTGTGCGTTCACATCTCCAGCAGGGTTAGGAGGAGGAGGAGGTGGATCTCTTCCTTCTTCTTGAGCGCGCGCCACTTCAGCGGCGTGAGCGCGAGCTGCTTCGTCGGCCATCTCTTGGGCTTTCTGCTTCCTAAGTTGCTTCTCAAGCTTGTCTATCTCTGGATGTTCAACTAGGTTGTCCTTGTTGGACCTCCTAGTCATGCACCTGAAAAGAGTCTTGGAAACAAGTTAAATCTAAAAGGGAAAAACAAAAACAAAAGTAAAAATCAAAGAAAAGGAAATCAAAAACTGAAAATTCAAAAGCAAAAGAAAAGTAAAACAGGAAAAGGTTCTAGACTAGATCCTAGTCGAGTTCCAAAGGTACTGCTGCAGTCCCCGGCAACGGCGCCAAAAACTTGATGCGGAGTCAGGTTTTACCAAACTCCTAGACCTCTGCAAGTGCACAGATCGCGGAAGTATGGGTATCGAACACAAGGACTGGCTATTGAGTACACTTTGTAACTATGGATTTTGGATCAAGCTAAAACAAAAGTATGATTGAGGTTGTAATGGTGAACCGAACTAGCAAGTATAACGAGGTTGTAAGCAATAAAGGAAAAGCGCTAGGTCATAGGGGCTATCGCAGAGAAGCAAGCAATGATCAATGAAACAATGATAGATTAATTGATTAGGGATATTGGGATATTAAGAACCATCTAGAACACAGATCACGAATATAAAACCATTCCACTTTCGAGGCTCCGGCTCCTTTGCTAATCTACCTAGTCGCTAAACTTTTGGTATGTCCCTAGGTGATTAGATCAAGCATTAGAATGAATAGGTTCTGATACAGTTCACTAGATATAGATAGATCAACTTTCGCAGTCTAAGAAACCTAGCTTGTCAAAGAATATGTCCGGCGAATGATACAGCACTGTCGAGGCTCAAATCAACCTAAGATCGGATTACTAGATGCGCGGTAAAGCAATCAGCATTAGTTAAGTGCACAAGACGAGACAAAGACTCTAATATAATCCCTAGCTAATCATTGAAATCAAAGATCATGCAAGCAACTCATTGAATAGTAACCCTAGCAACCTAACTAGTGGATTACTCAGACATGATCAAAGCAAACACACATAGAGATGAAGAAAACATGATTGCAATAAAACTTAGAGTAGGAAATCGAAATACAAGGGCGGCTCTCTTTCTCAAGAGGCTAAAAATCCATATATATAGTGCTAGGTCTTTCTAGAGGCGGCTAGGGTTAAGCCGGGCTTGAAAACATAAGTTTGGGCTTCAAAAAGGGCTTCGGGTCGACCGCGGCGTTGGGACGGTCGTGCGGGACGATCGGCCGGACAATCGGGTGTGGCCGAGTCGGAACGGTCGGGGTCGGACGGATTCGTGGTCGGCCGCTGTGGTCGGACGGTGAATTTGGCCGATGAAATCTCGGCCGGACGCGGGACGTAGTTTCCCGGGTCGGACGGCGCATCGGCGTGGTACGCGGATGAGTTGCGCGGCCGCGAGGCGTTTTCCCGGCTCGCGCGTTTGGTCGTGCGCGGTCGTGGCGTGGCGTGGCCGACCGCGGGATGTTTCCCGGGTCGTGATGCGTGATCGGCCGACGGTTTTGGACTTTGGCCGAGACTTCAGACGGACGGACGAGATTTGGCCGAGCGTGGAACATTCGTTCCTCGGCCAGCCGGACTGCGCGGTTGGGCGCTGATTCTCGATAGAGCCGTCTGGACAGTCTTCACTCTTTTGGTTATAACTCCTTTTCTACTCATCCAAATTAGGCCATTCCAGTTGCGTTGGAAAGTTAACTCAATCAGAGCACGCAGGGAACTGGTCTTGATGAAATCCATTGAGTAGATCTTTTTCTGGGCCCTCTTAAAGTTGGTGCTTGTGCATGGAGCTGCTTGAAGTGCAAATCCTATGGTTTTGCTCCAAAATGCATCATTTCACCTGTTTAGACTCTAGACACTATAAACACAGTAAAACTACCTTTTTAGATAGAAAACCTGCCAAAAACCATTAGAAAACAATGCTAAAACAGTATAAAAAGTGGGTAAATTAGAGGTATATCATCTATTAAGCTCACGTCTTCTAATCATTTGGAAGTCCTCTGAAAGAGCCTCCCAAGTATTTTTCCAAACCAGCTCTGGAGAAGTTAAACTGTCGGAATTAAGCATGGTGACGAATAACTGCCGAAGTTGAGCTGCAGAAGTCGTGAAGCTTCTCCTGAGAATGTCATCAATGTACTCTTGGTCATCCTCTAACAAACCCTGGCATAGCACGCATCCTTGTTGCTCGGATATAGCACTCCATTGTATGTCTTGATGTCGTCAAAACATGTGGGACCACGGACAACATTTAACAACACTCGACAATAATAAGCATCTTCAATCTTCCTTGGGGCATAGTTGATTCTGCCAATTGCAAAACCTGTCTCCCTTTCTTTCCAACGTTTCTCGCTAGCAATATATACAAAGAAATTTGGAATCTGAACATAGGTTAGCGTTCTAGCAAACTCGTTTTCCAAATTCAGCTGAAACCAAGCTAACATCATAGTCTTCTCGATCAGTTTTCGTGTAACAACCCTTTCCAGCTTGTCCTCCCTTTGAAGATAACCAACTGTTTCCCTTCTAAGTGAAAAGTGAGTTTAACCACAGACACAGATCTATGATGTATTTTAAACCCCAGTGTTCTCCATACAGCTTCTGTAGCACCTACAAACCTTCACAAAACGTTTCAAAACTTGATTTCAGAAAACGGTGTCTAACCTCAAAATTCATTCATAAATGTTCAAAAGGAAACAGAGTATATTAAGATTTGATGGAACATCTTACCGGCAATCAAAAAGTCTTTAATCTCGTTAACCTGCTCAACCTTCTCAGTGGACTCAGAACTATCTTCAGTCTGCTTAGCTCCATTAGTAGATCTCCCATTTTTCTTTTTCTGCCGTGCTTCTTCACCAAGTGTGGCCTGCTCAGCTGACTCAACAACGACAGCAACACGATCTGATCCCTTGTTGATATACTTAAATAAGTATTTAATAGCAGCTGACTGGTTACACCATTCTACATTGATGTGAGCTTTGTAACGGATGGACAGAGCTCTGTTATATGGAATCACGTATCGGTTGTCACACTTGAAACCATTCTTCTCGATAAACACACCTGGCTGGTCCCGTCTCCTGTATATTGGGAAGCCATCTTTGCTTATCTTGGTTCTCTCTGCATGAGCTTTCGGGAATAGCTTTTGACATTTTCCATTTTCCATACATGGTGAGTTTATGTTCACATTACCGCAAGGACCGTGAATCATCATATCCTTCACAACTTCATATAGTTCTGGCTCCTCCACCTTATCTGGTATCTCTGCTGATATAATCTTATCGATATCATCCGTAGTTGGAAACTTGCACTTCTGATGCATAAACAGAAGAATGTGAGCATGTGGCAGTCCTCGTTTTTGAAATTCTGTTGTATACATTGCTGCATTGTTAAAAGAAGTGATCGTGAATCATAGGAATAATAATTGTGCAGAAATCAAATGAAAACATACTTGTTAGTTTACTACTTATAATATGATGGATTGGTACAAAACTTACACGCAACTGTTTGGCCTAGGAGTCCATTATCCGTCAAGTCTTCCATGAGTGACGCTAGTTTTATATGATACAGCCTGCAGATGAGTTCAGCTCTATCCGTAGGTTTCAGATTTGTACCATCAAGCTCTCGGGTTAGTTCTGGCCATTTAGGATTGCATGTAAATGTGATGAACAAATCCGGGAAACCATAATGTCTGCATATCGCCATCGCATCGAAATATAACTCCCTCATATACCTTGGTCCTCCAGTGAAAGACGCAGGCAAGTAAAACTTATTACCTTGTTCCTCCATTTCAATGACACCTGCGTCTTCAGCTTGTTTGATTGAGTCATAACTGTCTGATCTCAAGCTTGTCTGGTTCATCCGCAGATAGGTAAGCCTGTTAGTCTCAATCATGGTGTAGGTATCGACCAAGTACTGCTGAAACAGCCTCCTCGAGTGTAAGAGATGGTTAGACTCTTTTGTTCTTTCAAATAGACGGAAAGCAAAAAACTGTCTAACAGAGATGTTTTCCTTCTTATTTTTTCCCGTAAACTGAATCTGCTTTCTTAATTCCAAGCCTGAAACCATCTTCTCCATAAACAAAACACGTAGGATATTGTAGTGGGATATACGACGGATGAATCTCGCTAATACGCCTCAGCTTTCCGGATTGTTTTTGTAGGATTATATCACGGTTCTTCCCCATGTCAAAATTGAAATCTCCGGGAATGATTGCAGCAACCTCAGAAGCCGTAGGAGTGTTGTAAGTTCTTCCATCAGTAACACGATCACTTATAATCCTCATGTGAAAACTGTGCTCAGGGTCAGTGTTGAATCTCTCTCTTGCAGACCGAAAAGTCTTCACGTACGGGTTGTGCTCATCTAAGACCTTGACGAACAATTCAATGATTTCCTTCCGTAGTCGGTTCTTCTTAGTTGATTCTTTAGCATTTTTAGCCTTGCTGGATAAGGAGAGGATAACAGGTTAGTACTAATGATAACATAAACTGTTTGTGATTCAAGAATCTATACTATTAAATTATAGACTATGTAATATAAATTACCTGAGGAAAGTGAGTCTATTTTCGATCTCATTCTCCATGTCAACAATATACATCTGATAGAATTTTGCATAATCTCCAGGTTGTGGAATCATGCTGCCCATTAAATGGTAATTCTCTCCGTGCAACTGAAACATTTGTGGACCCCTCCCTTTTTTTACAGAACGATCAACTCTTCCACCCATTGAAGTGAAGGAAAAAAGCA
This sequence comes from Microthlaspi erraticum, assembly GCA_902728155.2. Taxonomy (NCBI): domain Eukaryota; kingdom Viridiplantae; phylum Streptophyta; class Magnoliopsida; order Brassicales; family Brassicaceae; genus Microthlaspi; species Microthlaspi erraticum. The sequence goes on along the minus strand of CACVBM020000505.1, from coordinate 1,717 downwards.
TGCTGTAAGGCCTGATGTGCTTCTGATAATGTCGGCTTAATTCATCATCTCCATAAATCAAATTTTTAATTTCAGGAGGAGGATCCTTTAGCAACGGCAACGTTACTTGTCCCTGCATACAGCAAAGCGTGAAGACTGGATTGCGTGACCTCTTCTTCTTGTTGATACGTTCACCATACCAAAACTTAGCATCACAGTGAGTGCAACGATATGTCATATCACCCTCATCATTATATTCTGTACGGGACAATCCAAAATCACCAGAAACTTAGTGTAACATCAAAATTAGAAACTACCAATACAAAGATAGACTATTAATTACCAAGTTTTAATGGTTCCTTTGTTTTCACTTTCCTCCCTCTGGTTCCTTTTGTCGATTTTGGTTGTTTCTTAGTTTCAGCTTGGACACACGGCTTTCGTGGATTCTTGGATCTAACCTCTGCGAATTCCGGTTGAGGCTGAACACATCCTGAAGGTTTGTCTCTAGAACAACTTGATTCATCATTTGATAACTCATCTTCCGTGGTTTCTGGGCTACTACACTGAAAATATGGTCATAATCTCCATCATCATCTACAAAATAACAAAATGTCATAGTTTAGATAATTTTTGAATTCACCACCAAACTATTGGAAAACAATACTCAAACCAGAAATAAACTTGCCTTCCGAAGATACCAACAAATCTGGGAAATTATGTGGTCTATCTTCAATAGTAGTCTCATCAGTATGTTTTATTTTTCCTCTAGGTTTGCGTTTAGAAGATGGTACTTTTGTTTCCGTCTCAATTGTTTGCAGGCTGGAAAGATCTCGCATCAACTTCCGACCACGTGTGGTTCGCTTTTGACTGTTCAGTGTGACAGCACTTACTGGAGTTCTATCAGGCACTGTTTCAGACGAAATGAATCAATCAGGTATTACTACACAGTCCAAACTACGTAAGTTATAAACGGTGAAGCCAATGAGTTAAATTATAAGCCATGAAAGAAATACTTAGTACCTTGGAAAGTCGGTTTTGTAAACAATGGGGAACCATTAATATCGACGCGTTTCAAACTCGTAGCCCTTCCACAGCTTGTATTTATGTTGTTAACAGCATCAAAGATTCTGCTAAAAATTGTTCTTACTGGTACACATGCTTCAGTTTTCGTGTTGGAAGGCTTTTTGATTGTTTGAGTTGATGATCTTAGTTTTCTCGTTTTTCTGGTTTTGGTTGTTTTAGGATCCTCTGCACCATCTACTATGTGATTATCAACGCTCATCCCCTGATAATGACATCACGGGTTAAAAAGTTCATCCATTATGTAACTTGTTATAACGAGTTTGAATCTAAGTGATTTTTTTTTATTTACCTTTACAGATTTTCCATTGCAGGTGTCGTTATTGTCATATGAGCTTTTCCTCTTTCTGGATCTAGGAGGTTTTCTGGGACATCCATCGATGACAACTTCCTCTGTTTTCTTCTTCATGATGCTCTCCTTTATAGGTATCTATGTTAAATGAAATGTGAAAGCTTAGAGTTCTGAACTAACAAACAGATTGCTTAAATAGATTAGTACCTATAGTAGGATTATCAATCTCGCACGACTCTGATCACAACCTGGCTTCGGTCCGAATAGTAGTGTTCTTAGAGCTATTAAACTCTTAATTTTGTGTAGTACTAAAATTTCTGCAGCTAAGCTTAATTGTATGCCATTTTTCACCATTTTATGACAGGG
>CACVBM020000504.1:0-13032 GCA_902728155.2 Microthlaspi erraticum | reverse complement strand
CATACGGCCTCACGGTCTTCCAGCTACGCATTTTGGAAGTTTCAGATAGAAATACAGAAAAAAATTAACAAAAAAAGGGGTGCAACACGAGGACTTCCCGGGAGGTCACCCATCCTAGTACTACTCTCGCCCAAGCACGCTTAACTGCGGAGTTCTGATGGGATCCGGTGCATTAGTGCTGGTATGATCGCACCCGTTTGTTTATGACGCGCAAACGCATATATGCCTTTCCGAGAGGATCTTGAACGTTTATTCGGCGGCGTAGGCCCCACTTGATGCTTAGGCCCGATCCGGAGTCCTAAGTGACCCTTATGTGAGAGGGAGGATGGATGCATCCAAAAAACACTATGCATAGCACTTTCGATTCATTGATTTTGTGTCCGCACCAGAAAACGGCCCGGAAAAGCGTCCAAACGCCATTTTTTGGGGTCCAAACGATATTTTACGCCTAGAGCTCTTTTGGAGCTTCACGAAAAGTGGTTGGTGGCAGCATACGGCCTCACGGTCTTCCAGCTACGCATTTTGGAAGTTTCAGATAGAAATACAGAAAAAAATTAACAAAAAAAGGGGTGCAACACGAGGACTTCCCGGGAGGTCACCCATCCTAGTACTACTCTCGCCCAAGCACGCTTAACTGCGGAGTTCTGATGGGATCCGGTGCATTAGTGCTGGTATGATCGCACCCGTTTGTTTATGACGCGCATAACGCATATATGCCTTTCCGAGAGGATCTTGAACGTTTATTCGGCGGCGTAGGCCCCACTTGATGCTTAGGCCCGATCCGGAGTCCTAAGTGACCCTTATGTGAGAGGGAGGATGGATGCATCCAAAAAACACTATGCATAGCACTTTCGATTCATTGATATTGTGTCCGCACCAGAAAACGGCCCGGAAAAGCGTCCAAACGCCATTTTTTGGGGTCCAAACGATATTTTACGCCTAGAGCTCTTTTGGAGCTTCACGAAAAGTGGTTGGTGGCAGCATACGGCCTCACGGTCTTCCAGCTACGCATTTTGGAAGTTTCAGATAGAAATACAGAAAAAAATTAACAAAAAAAGGGGTGCAACACGAGGACTTCCCGGGAGGTCACCCATCCTAGTACTACTCTCGCCCAAGCACGCTTACTGCGGAGTTCTGATGGGATCCGGTGCATTAGTGCTGGTATGATCGCACCCATTTGTTTATGACGCGCAAACGCATATATGCCTTTCCGAGAGGATCTTGAACGTTTATTCGGCGGCGTAGGCCCCACTTGATGCTTAGGCCCGATCCGGAGTCCTAAGTGACCCTTATGTGAGAGGGAGGATGGATGCATCCAAAAAACACTATGCATAGCACTTTCGATTCATTGATTTTGTGTCCGCACCAGAAAACGGCCCGGAAAAGCGTCCAAACGCCATTTTTTGGGGTCCAAACGATATTTTACGCCTAGAGCTCTTTTGGAGCTTCACGAAAAGTGGTTGGTGGCAGCATACGGCCTCACGGTCTTCCAGCTACGCATTTTGGAAGTTTCAGATAGAAATACAGAAAAAAATTAACAAAAAAAGGGGTGCAACACGAGGACTTCCCGGGAGGTCACCCATCCTAGTACTACTCTCGCCCAAGCACGCTTAACTGCGGAGTTCTGATGGGATCCGGTGCATTAGTGCTGGTATGATCGCACCCGTTTGTTTATGACGCGCAAACGCATATATGCCTTTCCGAGAGGATCTTGAACGTTTATTCGGCGGCGTAGGCCCCACTTGATGCTTAGGCCCGATCCGGAGTCCTAAGTGACCCTTATGTGAGAGGGAGGATGGATGCATCCAAAAAACACTATGCATAGCACTTTCGATTCATTGATTTTGTGTCCGCACCAGAAAACGGCCCGGAAAAGCGTCCAAACGCCATTTTTTGGGGTCCAAACGATATTTTACGCCTAGAGCTCTTTTGGAGCTTCACGAAAAGTGGTTGGTGGCAGCATACGGCCTCACGGTCTTCCAGCTACGCATTTTGGAAGTTTCAGATAGAAATACAGAAAAAAATTAACAAAAAAAGGGGTGCAACACGAGGACTTCCCGGGAGGTCACCCATCCTAGTACTACTCTCGCCCAAGCACGCTTACTGCGGAGTTCTGATGGGATCCGGTGCATTAGTGCTGGTATGATCGCACCCAGTTTGTTTATGACGCGCAAACGCATATATGCCTTTCCGAGAGGATCTTGAACGTTTATTCGGCGGCGTAGGCCCCACTTGATGCTTAGGCCCGATCCGGAGTCCTAAGTGACCCTTATGTGAGAGGGAGGATGGATGCATCCAAAAAACACTATGCATAGCACTTTCGATTCATTGATTTGTGTCCGCACCAGAAAACGGCCCGGAAAAGCGTCCAAACGCCATTTTTTGGGGTCCAAACGATATTTTACGCCTAGAGCTCTTTTGGAGCTTCACGAAAAGTGGTTGGTGGCAGCATACGGCCTCACGGTCTTCCAGCTACGCATTTTGGAAGTTTCAGATAGAAATACAGAAAAAAATTAACAAAAAAAGGGGTGCAACACGAGGACTTCCCGGGAGGTCACCCATCCTAGTACTACTCTCGCCCAAGCACGCTTACTGCGGAGTTCTGATGGGATCCGGTGCATTAGTGCTGGTATGATCGCACCCATTTGTTTATGACGCGCAAACGCATATATGCCTTTCCGAGAGGATCTTGAACGTTTATTCGGCGGCGTAGGCCCCACTTGATGCTTAGGCCCGATCCGGAGTCCTAAGTGACCCTTATGTGAGAGGGAGGATGGATGCATCCAAAAAACACTATGCATAGCACTTTCGATTCATTGATTTGTGTCCGCACCAGAAAACGGCCCGGAAAAGCGTCCAAACGCCATTTTTTGGGGTCCAAACGATATTTTACGCCTAGAGCTCTTTTGGAGCTTCACGAAAAGTGGTTGGTGGCAGCATACGGCCTCACGGTCTTCCAGCTACGCATTTTGGAAGTTTCAGATAGAAATACAGAAAAAAATTAACAAAAAAAGGGGTGCAACACGAGGACTTCCCGGGAGGTCACCCATCCTAGTACTACTCTCGCCCAAGCACGCTTACTGCGGAGTTCTGATGGGATCCGGTGCATTAGTGCTGGTATGATCGCACCCATTTGTTTATGACGCGCAAACGCATATATGCCTTTCCGAGAGGATCTTGAACGTTTATTCGGCGGCGTAGGCCCCACTTGATGCTTAGGCCCGATCCGGAGTCCTAAGTGACCCTTATGTGAGAGGGAGGATGGATGCATCCAAAAAACACTATGCATAGCACTTTCGATTCATTGATTTGTGTCCGCACCAGAAAACGGCCCGGAAAAGCGTCCAAACGCAGGGGTCCAAACGATATTTTACGCCTAGAGCTCTTTTGGAGCTTCACGAAAAGTGGTTGGTGGCAGCATACGGCCTCACGGTCTTCCAGCTACGCATTTTGGAAGTTTCAGATAGAAATACAGAAAAAAATTAACAAAAAAAGGGGTGCAACACGAGGACTTCCCGGGAGGTCACCCATCCTAGTACTACTCTCGCCCAAGCACGCTTACTGCGGAGTTCTGATGGGATCCGGTGCATTAGTGCTGGTATGATCGCACCAGTTTGTTTATGACGCGCAAACGCATATATGCCTTTCCGAGAGGATCTTGAACGTTTATTCGGCGGCGTAGGCCCCACTTGATGCTTAGGCCCGATCCGGAGTCCTAAGTGACCCTTATGTGAGAGGGAGGATGGATGCATCCAAAAAACACTATGCATAGCACTTTCGATTCATTGATATTGTGTCCGCACCAGAAAACGGCCCGGAAAAGCGTCCAAACGCCATTTTTTGGGGTCCAAACGATATTTTACGCCTAGAGCTCTTTTGGAGCTTCACGAAAAGTGGTTGGTGGCAGCATACGGCCTCACGGTCTTCCAGCTACGCATTTTGGAAGTTTCAGATAGAAATACAGAAAAAAATTAACAAAAAAAGGGGTGCAACACGAGGACTTCCCGGGAGGTCACCCATCCTAGTACTACTCTCGCCCAAGCACGCTTACTGCGGAGTTCTGATGGGATCCGGTGCATTAGTGCTGGTATGATCGCACCCAGTTTGTTTATGACGCGCAAACGCATATATGCCTTTCCGAGAGGATCTTGAACGTTTATTCGGCGGCGTAGGCCCCACTTGATGCTTAGGCCCGATCCGGAGTCCTAAGTGACCCTTATGTGAGAGGGAGGATGGATGCATCCAAAAAACACTATGCATAGCACTTTCGATTCATTGATATTGTGTCCGCACCAGAAAACGGCCCGGAAAAGCGTCCAAACGCCATTTTTTGGGGTCCAAACGATATTTTACGCCTAGAGCTCTTTTGGAGCTTCACGAAAAGTGGTTGGTGGCAGCATACGGCCTCACGGTCTTCCAGCTACGCATTTTGGAAGTTTCAGATAGAAATACAGAAAAAAATTAACAAAAAAAGGGGTGCAACACGAGGACTTCCCGGGAGGTCACCCATCCTAGTACTACTCTCGCCCAAGCACGCTTACTGCGGAGTTCTGATGGGATCCGGTGCATTAGTGCTGGTATGATCGCACCAGTTTGTTTATGACGCGCAAACGCATATATGCCTTTCCGAGAGGATCTTGAACGTTTATTCGGCGGCGTAGGCCCCACTTGATGCTTAGGCCCGATCCGGAGTCCTAAGTGACCCTTATGTGAGAGGGAGGATGGATGCATCCAAAAAACACTATGCATAGCACTTTCGATTCATTGATTTGTGTCCGCACCAGAAAACGGCCCGGAAAAGCGTCCAAACGCCATTTTTTGGGGTCCAAACGATATTTTACGCCTAGAGCTCTTTTGGAGCTTCACGAAAAGTGGTTGGTGGCAGCATACGGCCTCACGGTCTTCCAGCTACGCATTTTGGAAGTTTCAGATAGAAATACAGAAAAAAATTAACAAAAAAAGGGGTGCAACACGAGGACTTCCCGGGAGGTCACCCATCCTAGTACTACTCTCGCCCAAGCACGCTTACTGCGGAGTTCTGATGGGATCCGGTGCATTAGTGCTGGTATGATCGCACCCGTTTGTTTATGACGCGCAAACGCATATATGCCTTTCCGAGAGGATCTTGAACGTTTATTCGGCGGCGTAGGCCCCACTTGATGCTTAGGCCCGATCCGGAGTCCTAAGTGACCCTTATGTGAGAGGGAGGATGGATGCATCCAAAAAACACTATGCATAGCACTTTCGATTCATTGATTTGTGTCCGCACCAGAAAACGGCCCGGAAAAGCGTCCAAACGCCATTTTTTGGGGTCCAAACGATATTTTACGCCTAGAGCTCTTTTGGAGCTTCACGAAAAGTGGTTGGTGGCAGCATACGGCCTCACGGTCTTCCAGCTACGCATTTTGGAAGTTTCAGATAGAAATACAGAAAAAAATTAACAAAAAAAGGGGTGCAACACGAGGACTTCCCGGGAGGTCACCCATCCTAGTACTACTCTCGCCCAAGCACGCTTACTGCGGAGTTCTGATGGGATCCGGTGCATTAGTGCTGGTATGATCGCACCCGTTTGTTTATGACGCGCAAACGCATATATGCCTTTCCGAGAGGATCTTGAACGTTTATTCGGCGGCGTAGGCCCCACTTGATGCTTAGGCCCGATCCGGAGTCCTAAGTGACCCTTATGTGAGAGGGAGGATGGATGCATCCAAAAAACACTATGCATAGCACTTTCGATTCATTGATTTTGTGTCCGCACCAGAAAACGGCCCGGAAAAGCGTCCAAACGCCATTTTTTGGGGTCCAAACGATATTTTACGCCTAGAGCTCTTTTGGAGCTTCACGAAAAGTGGTTGGTGGCAGCATACGGCCTCACGGTCTTCCAGCTACGCATTTTGGAAGTTTCAGATAGAAATACAGAAAAAAATTAACAAAAAAAGGGGTGCAACACGAGGACTTCCCGGGAGGTCACCCATCCTAGTACTACTCTCGCCCAAGCACGCTTACTGCGGAGTTCTGATGGGATCCGGTGCATTAGTGCTGGTATGATCGCACCCGTTTGTTTATGACGCGCAAACGCATATATGCCTTTCCGAGAGGATCTTGAACGTTTATTCGGCGGCGTAGGCCCCACTTGATGCTTAGGCCCGATCCGGAGTCCTAAGTGACCCTTATGTGAGAGGGAGGATGGATGCATCCAAAAAACACTATGCATAGCACTTTCGATTCATTGATATTGTGTCCGCACCAGAAAACGGCCCGGAAAAGCGTCCAAACGCCATTTTTTGGGGTCCAAACGATATTTTACGCCTAGAGCTCTTTTGGAGCTTCACGAAAAGTGGTTGGTGGCAGCATACGGCCTCACGGTCTTCCAGCTACGCATTTTGGAAGTTTCAGATAGAAATACAGAAAAAAATTAACAAAAAAAGGGGTGCAACACGAGGACTTCCCGGGAGGTCACCCATCCTAGTACTACTCTCGCCCAAGCACGCTTAACTGCGGAGTTCTGATGGGATCCGGTGCATTAGTGCTGGTATGATCGCACCCGTTTGTTTATGACGCGCAAACGCATATATGCCTTTCCGAGAGGATCTTGAACGTTTATTCGGCGGCGTAGGCCCCACTTGATGCTTAGGCCCGATCCGGAGTCCTAAGTGACCCTTATGTGAGAGGGAGGATGGATGCATCCAAAAAACACTATGCATAGCACTTTCGATTCATTGATTTGTGTCCGCACCAGAAAACGGCCCGGAAAAGCGTCCAAACGCCATTTTTTGGGGTCCAAACGATATTTTACGCCTAGAGCTCTTTTGGAGCTTCACGAAAAGTGGTTGGTGGCAGCATACGGCCTCACGGTCTTCCAGCTACGCATTTTGGAAGTTTCAGATAGAAATACAGAAAAAAATTAACAAAAAAAGGGGTGCAACACGAGGACTTCCCGGGAGGTCACCCATCCTAGTACTACTCTCGCCCAAGCACGCTTACTGCGGAGTTCTGATGGGATCCGGTGCATTAGTGCTGGTATGATCGCACCCGTTTGTTTATGACGCGCAAACGCATATATGCCTTTCCGAGAGGATCTTGAACGTTTATTCGGCGGCGTAGGCCCCACTTGATGCTTAGGCCCGATCCGGAGTCCTAAGTGACCCTTATGTGAGAGGGAGGATGGATGCATCCAAAAAACACTATGCATAGCACTTTCGATTCATTGATATTGTGTCCGCACCAGAAAACGGCCCGGAAAAGCGTCCAAACGCCATTTTTTGGGGTCCAAACGATATTTTACGCCTAGAGCTCTTTTGGAGCTTCACGAAAAGTGGTTGGTGGCAGCATACGGCCTCACGGTCTTCCAGCTACGCATTTTGGAAGTTTCAGATAGAAATACAGAAAAAAATTAACAAAAAAAGGGGTGCAACACGAGGACTTCCCGGGAGGTCACCCATCCTAGTACTACTCTCGCCCAAGCACGCTTACTGCGGAGTTCTGATGGGATCCGGTGCATTAGTGCTGGTATGATCGCACCAGTTTGTTTATGACGCGCAAACGCATATATGCCTTTCCGAGAGGATCTTGAACGTTTATTCGGCGGCGTAGGCCCCACTTGATGCTTAGGCCCGATCCGGAGTCCTAAGTGACCCTTATGTGAGAGGGAGGATGGATGCATCCAAAAAACACTATGCATAGCACTTTCGATTCATTGATATTGTGTCCGCACCAGAAAACGGCCCGGAAAAGCGTCCAAACGCCATTTTTTGGGGTCCAAACGATATTTTACGCCTAGAGCTCTTTTGGAGCTTCACGAAAAGTGGTTGGTGGCAGCATACGGCCTCACGGTCTTCCAGCTACGCATTTTGGAAGTTTCAGATAGAAATACAGAAAAAAATTAACAAAAAAAGGGGTGCAACACGAGGACTTCCCGGGAGGTCACCCATCCTAGTACTACTCTCGCCCAAGCACGCTTAACTGCGGAGTTCTGATGGGATCCGGTGCATTAGTGCTGGTATGATCGCACCCGTTTGTTTATGACGCGCAAACGCATATATGCCTTTCCGAGAGGATCTTGAACGTTTATTCGGCGGCGTAGGCCCCACTTGATGCTTAGGCCCGATCCGGAGTCCTAAGTGACCCTTATGTGAGAGGGAGGATGGATGCATCCAAAAAACACTATGCATAGCACTTTCGATTCATTGATATTGTGTCCGCACCAGAAAACGGCCCGGAAAAGCGTCCAAACGCCATTTTTTGGGGTCCAAACGATATTTTACGCCTAGAGCTCTTTTGGAGCTTCACGAAAAGTGGTTGGTGGCAGCATACGGCCTCACGGTCTTCCAGCTACGCATTTTGGAAGTTTCAGATAGAAATACAGAAAAAAATTAACAAAAAAAGGGGTGCAACACGAGGACTTCCCGGGAGGTCACCCATCCTAGTACTACTCTCGCCCAAGCACGCTTACTGCGGAGTTCTGATGGGATCCGGTGCATTAGTGCTGGTATGATCGCACCCGTTTGTTTATGACGCGCAAACGCATATATGCCTTTCCGAGAGGATCTTGAACGTTTATTCGGCGGCGTAGGCCCCACTTGATGCTTAGGCCCGATCCGGAGTCCTAAGTGACCCTTATGTGAGAGGGAGGATGGATGCATCCAAAAAACACTATGCATAGCACTTTCGATTCATTGATATTGTGTCCGCACCAGAAAACGGCCCGGAAAAGCGTCCAAACGCCATTTTTTGGGGTCCAAACGATATTTTACGCCTAGAGCTCTTTTGGAGCTTCACGAAAAGTGGTTGGTGGCAGCATACGGCCTCACGGTCTTCCAGCTACGCATTTTGGAAGTTTCAGATAGAAATACAGAAAAAAATTAACAAAAAAAGGGGTGCAACACGAGGACTTCCCGGGAGGTCACCCATCCTAGTACTACTCTCGCCCAAGCACGCTTACTGCGGAGTTCTGATGGGATCCGGTGCATTAGTGCTGGTATGATCGCACCCGTTTGTTTATGACGCGCAAACGCATATATGCCTTTCCGAGAGGATCTTGAACGTTTATTCGGCGGCGTAGGCCCCACTTGATGCTTAGGCCCGATCCGGAGTCCTAAGTGACCCTTATGTGAGAGGGAGGATGGATGCATCCAAAAAACACTATGCATAGCACTTTCGATTCATTGATTTGTGTCCGCACCAGAAAACGGCCCGGAAAAGCGTCCAAACGCCATTTTTTGGGGTCCAAACGATATTTTACGCCTAGAGCTCTTTTGGAGCTTCACGAAAAGTGGTTGGTGGCAGCATACGGCCTCACGGTCTTCCAGCTACGCATTTTGGAAGTTTCAGATAGAAATACAGAAAAAAATTAACAAAAAAAGGGGTGCAACACGAGGACTTCCCGGGAGGTCACCCATCCTAGTACTACTCTCGCCCAAGCACGCTTACTGCGGAGTTCTGATGGGATCCGGTGCATTAGTGCTGGTATGATCGCACCCGTTTGTTTATGACGCGCAAACGCATATATGCCTTTCCGAGAGGATCTTGAACGTTTATTCGGCGGCGTAGGCCCCACTTGATGCTTAGGCCCGATCCGGAGTCCTAAGTGACCCTTATGTGAGAGGGAGGATGGATGCATCCAAAAAACACTATGCATAGCACTTTCGATTCATTGATTTGTGTCCGCACCAGAAAACGGCCCGGAAAAGCGTCCAAACGCCATTTTTTGGGGTCCAAACGATATTTTACGCCTAGAGCTCTTTTGGAGCTTCACGAAAAGTGGTTGGTGGCAGCATACGGCCTCACGGTCTTCCAGCTACGCATTTTGGAAGTTTCAGATAGAAATACAGAAAAAAATTAACAAAAAAAGGGGTGCAACACGAGGACTTCCCGGGAGGTCACCCATCCTAGTACTACTCTCGCCCAAGCACGCTTACTGCGGAGTTCTGATGGGATCCGGTGCATTAGTGCTGGTATGATCGCACCCGTTTGTTTATGACGCGCAAACGCATATATGCCTTTCCGAGAGGATCTTGAACGTTTATTCGGCGGCGTAGGCCCCACTTGATGCTTAGGCCCGATCCGGAGTCCTAAGTGACCCTTATGTGAGAGGGAGGATGGATGCATCCAAAAAACACTATGCATAGCACTTTCGATTCATTGATATTGTGTCCGCACCAGAAAACGGCCCGGAAAAGCGTCCAAACGCCATTTTTTGGGGTCCAAACGATATTTTACGCCTAGAGCTCTTTTGGAGCTTCACGAAAAGTGGTTGGTGGCAGCATACGGCCTCACGGTCTTCCAGCTACGCATTTTGGAAGTTTCAGATAGAAATACAGAAAAAAATTAACAAAAAAAGGGGTGCAACACGAGGACTTCCCGGGAGGTCACCCATCCTAGTACTACTCTCGCCCAAGCACGCTTACTGCGGAGTTCTGATGGGATCCGGTGCATTAGTGCTGGTATGATCGCACCCGTTTGTTTATGACGCGCAAACGCATATATGCCTTTCCGAGAGGATCTTGAACGTTTATTCGGCGGCGTAGGCCCCACTTGATGCTTAGGCCCGATCCGGAGTCCTAAGTGACCCTTATGTGAGAGGGAGGATGGATGCATCCAAAAAACACTATGCATAGCACTTTCGATTCATTGATATTGTGTCCGCACCAGAAAACGGCCCGGAAAAGCGTCCAAACGCCATTTTTTGGGGTCCAAACGATATTTTACGCCTAGAGCTCTTTTGGAGCTTCACGAAAAGTGGTTGGTGGCAGCATACGGCCTCACGGTCTTCCAGCTACGCATTTTGGAAGTTTCAGATAGAAATACAGAAAAAAATTAACAAAAAAAGGGGTGCAACACGAGGACTTCCCGGGAGGTCACCCATCCTAGTACTACTCTCGCCCAAGCACGCTTACTGCGGAGTTCTGATGGGATCCGGTGCATTAGTGCTGGTATGATCGCACCCGTTTGTTTATGACGCGCAAACGCATATATGCCTTTCCGAGAGGATCTTGAACGTTTATTCGGCGGCGTAGGCCCCACTTGATGCTTAGGCCCGATCCGGAGTCCTAAGTGACCCTTATGTGAGAGGGAGGATGGATGCATCCAAAAAACACTATGCATAGCACTTTCGATTCATTGATATTGTGTCCGCACCAGAAAACGGCCCGGAAAAGCGTCCAAACGCCATTTTTTGGGGTCCAAACGATATTTTACGCCTAGAGCTCTTTTGGAGCTTCACGAAAAGTGGTTGGTGGCAGCATACGGCCTCACGGTCTTCCAGCTACGCATTTTGGAAGTTTCAGATAGAAATACAGAAAAAAATTAACAAAAAAAGGGGTGCAACACGAGGACTTCCCGGGAGGTCACCCATCCTAGTACTACTCTCGCCCAAGCACGCTTACTGCGGAGTTCTGATGGGATCCGGTGCATTAGTGCTGGTATGATCGCACCCGTTTGTTTATGACGCGCAAACGCATATATGCCTTTCCGAGAGGATCTTGAACGTTTATTCGGCGGCGTAGGCCCCACTTGATGCTTAGGCCCGATCCGGAGTCCTAAGTGACCCTTATGTGAGAGGGAGGATGGATGCATCCAAAAAACACTATGCATAGCACTTTCGATTCATTGATTTGTGTCCGCACCAGAAAACGGCCCGGAAAAGCGTCCAAACGCCATTTTTTGGGGTCCAAACGATATTTTACGCCTAGAGCTCTTTTGGAGCTTCACGAAAAGTGGTTGGTGGCAGCATACGGCCTCACGGTCTTCCAGCTACGCATTTTGGAAGTTTCAGATAGAAATACAGAAAAAAATTAACAAAAAAAGGGGTGCAACACGAGGACTTCCCGGGAGGTCACCCATCCTAGTACTACTCTCGCCCAAGCACGCTTACTGCGGAGTTCTGATGGGATCCGGTGCATTAGTGCTGGTATGATCGCACCCGTTTGTTTATGACGCGCAAACGCATATATGCCTTTCCGAGAGGATCTTGAACGTTTATTCGGCGGCGTAGGCCCCACTTGATGCTTAGGCCCGATCCGGAGTCCTAAGTGACCCTTATGTGAGAGGGAGGATGGATGCATCCAAAAAACACTATGCATAGCACTTTCGATTCATTGATATTGTGTCCGCACCAGAAAACGGCCCGGAAAAGCGTCCAAACGCCATTTTTTGGGGTCCAAACGATATTTTACGCCTAGAGCTCTTTTGGAGCTTCACGAAAAGTGGTTGGTGGCAGCATACGGCCTCACGGTCTTCCAGCTACGCATTTTGGAAGTTTCAGATAGAAATACAGAAAAAAATTAACAAAAAAAGGGGTGCAACACGAGGACTTCCCGGGAGGTCACCCATCCTAGTACTACTCTCGCCCAAGCACGCTTACTGCGGAGTTCTGATGGGATCCGGTGCATTAGTGCTGGTATGATCGCACCCGTTTGTTTATGACGCGCAAACGCATATATGCCTTTCCGAGAGGATCTTGAACGTTTATTCGGCGGCGTAGGCCCCACTTGATGCTTAGGCCCGATCCGGAGTCCTAAGTGACCCTTATGTGAGAGGGAGGATGGATGCATCCAAAAAACACTATGCATAGCACTTTCGATTCATTGATTTGTGTCCGCACCAGAAAACGGCCCGGAAAAGCGTCCAAACGCCATTTTTTGGGGTCCAAACGATATTTTACGCCTAGAGCTCTTTTGGAGCTTCACGAAAAGTGGTTGGTGGCAGCATACGGCCTCACGGTCTTCCAGCTACGCATTTTGGAAGTTTCAGATAGAAATACAGAAAAAAATTAACAAAAAAAGGGGTGCAACACGAGGACTTCCCGGGAGGTCACCCATCCTAGTACTACTCTCGCCCAAGCACGCTTACTGCGGAGTTCTGATGGGATCCGGTGCATTAGTGCTGGTATGATCGCACCCGTTTGTTTATGACGCGCAAACGCATATATGCCTTTCCGAGAGGATCTTGAACGTTTATTCGGCGGCGTAGGCCCCACTTGATGCTTAGGCCCGATCCGGAGTCCTAAGTGACCCTTATGTGAGAGGGAGGATA
>CACVBM020000503.1:0-13040 GCA_902728155.2 Microthlaspi erraticum | reverse complement strand
AAAAGAGAGTCCATATAGTTCATCTTATACACTACAAGTGAGTTTCCAATGTGGAGTCACAGAGGTACATTTCGGACTCCTTACCTCTTCCGGTTCCCAAATTAGGTCCATTTGATGTTCCTCCCTTGGATTGAGACCGTTTCACTCATGTTTGTCCTCATAGTAATGTGGAGAACCTATTAATCCATGTTTGGGTAAGTATGGGTCCATATAGTTCATCTTATACACTACAAGTGAGTTTCACAATGTGGAGTCACAGAGGTACATTTCGGACTCCTTACCTCTTCCGGTTCCCAAATTTGGTCCATTTGATGTTCCTCCCTTGGATTGAGACCGTTTCACTCATGTTTGTCCTCATAGTAATGTGGAGAACTATTAATCCATGTTTGGGTAAGTATGGGTCCATCTAGTTCATCTTATACACTACAAGTGAGTTTCCACAATGTGGAGTCACAGAGGTACATTTCGGACTCCTTACCTCTTCCGGTTCCCAAATTAGGTCCATTTGATGTTCCTCCCTTGGATTGAGACCGTTTCACTCATGTTTGTCCTCATAGTAATGTGGAGAACCTATTAATCCATGTTTGGGTAAGTATGGGTCCATATAGTTCATCTTATACACTACAAGTGAGTTTCCACAATGTGGAGGCACAGAGGTACATTTCGGACTCCTTACCTCTTCCGGTTCCCAAATTTGGTCCATTTGATGTTCCTCCCTTGGATTGAGACCGTTTCACTCATGTTTGTCCTCATAGTAATGTGGAGAACCTATTAATCCATGTTTGGGTAAGTATGGGTCCATCTAGTTCATCTTATACACTACAAGTGAGTTTCCACAATGTGGAGGCACAGAGGTACATTTCGGACTCCTTACCTCTTCCGGTTCCCAAATTAGGTCCATTTGATGTTCCTCCCTTGGATTGAGACCGTTTCACTCATGTTTGTCCTCATAGTAATGTGGAGAACCTATTAATCCATGTTTGGGTAAGTATGGGTCCATATAGTTCATCTTATACACTACAAGTGAGTTTCCAAATGTGGAGGCACAGAGGTACATTTCGGACTCCTTACCTCTTCCGGTTCCCAAATTTGGTCCATTTGATGTTCCTCCCTTGGATTGAGACCGTTTCACTCATGTTTGTCCTCATAGTAATGTGGAGAACCTATTAATCCATGTTTGGGTAAGTATGGGTCCATATAGTTCATCTTATACACTACAAGTGAGTTTCACAATGTGGAGGCACAGAGGTACATTTCGGACTCCTTACCTCTTCCGGTTCCCAAATTTGATGGTCCTCATTAATCTGTTTGTAAGTATGGGTCCATCTAGTTCATCTTATACACTACAAGTGAGTTTCCACAATGTGGAGGCACAGAGGTACATTTCGGACTCCTTACCTCTTCCGGTTCCCAAATTAGGTCCATTTGATGTTCCTCCCTTGGATTGAGACCGTTTCACTCATGTTTGTCCTCATAGTCATGTGTCCTATTAATCCATGTTTGGTAAGTATGGGTCCATCTAGTTCATCTTATACACTACAAGTGAGTTTCCACAATGTGGAGTCACAGAGGTACATTTCGGACTCCTTACCTCTTCCGGTTCCCAAATTAGGTCCATTTGATGTTCCTCCCTTGGATTGAGACCGTTTCACTCATGTTTGTCCTCATAGTCATGTGTAGAACCTATTAATCCATGTTTGGGTAAGTATGGGTCCATCTAGTTCATCTTATACACTACAAGTGAGTTTCCACAATGTGGAGTCACAGAGGTACATTTCGGACTCCTTACCTCTTCCGGTTCCCAAATTAGGTCCATTTGATGTTCCTCCCTTGGATTGAGACCGTTTCACTCATGTTTGTCCTCATAGTCATGTGTAGAACCTATTAATCCATGTTTGGGTAAGTATGGGTCCATCTAGTTCATCTTATACACTACAAGTGAGTTTCCACAATGTGGAGTCACAGAGGTACATTTCGGACTCCTTACCTCTTCCGGTTCCCAAATTAGGTCCATTTGATGTTCCTCCCTTGGATTGAGACCGTTTCACTCATGTTTGTCCTCATAGTCATGTGTAGAACCTATTAATCCATGTTTGGTAAGTATGGGTCCATCTAGTTCATCTTATACACTACAAGTGAGTTTCCACAATGTGGAGTCACAGAGGTACATTTCGGACTCCTTACCTCTTCCGGTTCCCAAATTAGGTCCATTTGATGTTCCTCCCTTGGATTGAGACCGTTTCACTCATGTTTGTCCTCATAGTCATGTGTAGAACCTATTAATCCATGTTTGGGTAAGTATGGGTCCATCTAGTTCATCTTATACACTACAAGTGAGTTTCCACAATGTGGAGTCACAGAGGTACATTTCGGACTCCTTACCTCTTCCGGTTCCCAAATTAGGTCCATTTGATGTTCCTCCCTTGGATTGAGACCGTTTCACTCATGTTTGTCCTCATAGTCATGTGTAGAACCTATTAATCCATGTTTGGGATAAGTATGGGTCCATCTAGTTCATCTTATACACTACAAGTGAGTTTCCACAATGTGGAGTCACAGAGGTACATTTCGGACTCCTTACCTCTTCCGGTTCCCAAATTTGGTCCATTTGATGTTCCTCCCTTGGATTGAGACCGTTTCACTCATGTTTGTCCTCATAGTCATGTGTAGAACCTATTAATCCATGTTTGGGTAAGTATGGGTCCATCTAGTTCATCTTATACACTACAAGTGAGTTTCCACAATGTGGAGTCACAGAGGTACATTTCGGACTCCTTACCTCTTCCGGTTCCCAAATTAGGTCCATTTGATGTTCCTCCCTTGGATTGAGACCGTTTCACTCATGTTTGTCCTCATAGTCATGTGTAGAACCTATTAATCCATGTTTGGGTAAGTATGGGTCCATCTAGTTCATCTTATACACTACAAGTGAGTTTCCACAATGTGGAGGCACAGAGGTACATTTCGGACTCCTTACCTCTTCCGGTTCCCAAATTAGGTCCATTTGATGTTCCTCCCTTGGATTGAGACCGTTTCACTCATGTTTGTCCTCATAGTCATGTGTAGAACCTATTAATCCATGTTTGGGTAAGTATGGGTCCATCTAGTTCATCTTATACACTACAAGTGAGTTTCCACAATGTGGAGTCACAGAGGTACATTTCGGACTCCTTACCTCTTCCGGTTCCCAAATTTGGTCCATTTGATGTTCCTCCCTTGGATTGAGACCGTTTCACTCATGTTTGTCCTCATAGTCATGTGTAGAACCTATTAATCCATGTTTGGGTAAGTATGGGTCCATCTAGTTCATCTTATACACTACAAGTGAGTTTCCACAATGTGGAGGCACAGAGGTACATTTCGGACTCCTTACCTCTTCCGGTTCCCAAATTTGGTCCATTTGATGTTCCTCCCTTGGATTGAGACCGTTTCACTCATGTTTGTCCTCATAGTCATGTGTAGAACCTATTAATCCATGTTTGGGTAAGTATGGGTCCATCTAGTTCATCTTATACACTACAAGTGAGTTTCCACAATGTGGAGGCACAGAGGTACATTTCGGACTCCTTACCTCTTCCGGTTCCCAAATTTGGTCCATTTGATGTTCCTCCCTTGGATTGAGACCGTTTCACTCATGTTTGTCCTCATAGTCATGTGTAGAACCTATTAATCCATGTTTGGGTAAGTATGGGTCCATCTAGTTCATCTTATACACTACAAGTGAGTTTCCACAATGTGGAGGCACAGAGGTACATTTCGGACTCCTTACCTCTTCCGGTTCCCAAATTTGGTCCATTTGATGTTCCTCCCTTGGATTGAGACCGTTTCACTCATGTTTGTCCTCATAGTCATGTGTAGAACCTATTAATCCATGTTTGGGTAAGTATGGGTCCATCTAGTTCATCTTATACACTACAAGTGAGTTTCCACAATGTGGAGGCACAGAGGTACATTTCGGACTCCTTACCTCTTCCGGTTCCCAAATTAGGTCCATTTGATGTTCCTCCCTTGGATTGAGACCGTTTCACTCATGTTTGTCCTCATAGTAATGTGTAGAACCTATTAATCCATGTTTGGGTAAGTATGGGTCCATCTAGTTCATCTTATACACTACAAGTGAGTTTCCACAATGTGGAGGCACAGAGGTACATTTCGGACTCCTTACCTCTTCCGGTTCCCAAATTTGGTCCATTTGATGTTCCTCCCTTGGATTGAGACCGTTTCACTCATGTTTGTCCTCATAGTCATGTGTAGAACCTATTAATCCATGTTTGGGTAAGTATGGGTCCATCTAGTTCATCTTATACACTACAAGTGAGTTTCCACAATGTGGAGGCACAGAGGTACATTTCGGACTCCTTACCTCTTCCGGTTCCCAAATTTGGTCCATTTGATGTTCCTCCCTTGGATTGAGACCGTTTCACTCATGTTTGTCCTCATAGTCATGTGTAGAACCTATTAATCCATGTTTGGGTAAGTATGGGTCCATCTAGTTCATCTTATACACTACAAGTGAGTTTCCACAATGTGGAGGCACAGAGGTACATTTCGGACTCCTTACCTCTTCCGGTTCCCAAATTTGGTCCATTTGATGTTCCTCCCTTGGATTGAGACCGTTTCACTCATGTTTGTCCTCATAGTCATGTGTAGAACCTATTAATCCATGTTTGGGTAAGTATGGGTCCATCTAGTTCATCTTATACACTACAAGTGAGTTTCCACAATGTGGAGTCACAGAGGTACATTTCGGACTCCTTACCTCTTCCGGTTCCCAAATTAGGTCCATTTGATGTTCCTCCCTTGGATTGAGACCGTTTCACTCATGTTTGTCCTCATAGTCATGTGTAGAACCTATTAATCCATGTTTGGGTAAGTATGGGTCCATCTAGTTCATCTTATACACTACAAGTGAGTTTCCACAATGTGGAGGCACAGAGGTACATTTCGGACTCCTTACCTCTTCCGGTTCCCAAATTAGGTCCATTTGATGTTCCTCCCTTGGATTGAGACCGTTTCACTCATGTTTGTCCTCATAGTCATGTGTAGAACCTATTAATCCATGTTTGGGTAAGTATGGGTCCATCTAGTTCATCTTATACACTACAAGTGAGTTTCCACAATGTGGAGTCACAGAGGTACATTTCGGACTCCTTACCTCTTCCGGTTCCCAAATTTGGTCCATTTGATGTTCCTCCCTTGGATTGAGACCGTTTCACTCATGTTTGTCCTCATAGTCATGTGTAGAACCTATTAATCCATGTTTGGGTAAGTATGGGTCCATCTAGTTCATCTTATACACTACAAGTGAGTTTCCACAATGTGGAGGCACAGAGGTACATTTCGGACTCCTTACCTCTTCCGGTTCCCAAATTAGGTCCATTTGATGTTCCTCCCTTGGATTGAGACCGTTTCACTCATGTTTGTCCTCATAGTCATGTGTAGAACCTATTAATCCATGTTTGGGTAAGTATGGGTCCATCTAGTTCATCTTATACACTACAAGTGAGTTTCCACAATGTGGAGGCACAGAGGTACATTTCGGACTCCTTACCTCTTCCGGTTCCCAAATTTGGTCCATTTGATGTTCCTCCCTTGGATTGAGACCGTTTCACTCATGTTTGTCCTCATAGAACCTATTAATCCATGTTTGGTAAGTATGGGTCCATCTAGTTCATCTTATACACTACAAGTGAGTTTCCACAATGTGGAGTCACAGAGGTACATTTCGGACTCCTTACCTCTTCCGGTTCCCAAATTAGGTCCATTTGATGTTCCTCCCTTGGATTGAGACCGTTTCACTCATGTTTGTCCTCATAGTCATGTGTAGAACCTATTAATCCATGTTTGGGTAAGTATGGGTCCATCTAGTTCATCTTATACACTACAAGTGAGTTTCCACAATGTGGAGGCACAGAGGTACATTTCGGACTCCTTACCTCTTCCGGTTCCCAAATTAGGTCCATTTGATGTTCCTCCCTTGGATTGAGACCGTTTCACTCATGTTTGTCCTCATAGTCATGTGTAGAACCTATTAATCCATGTTTGGGTAAGTATGGGTCCATCTAGTTCATCTTATACACTACAAGTGAGTTTCCACAATGTGGAGGCACAGAGGTACATTTCGGACTCCTTACCTCTTCCGGTTCCCAAATTTGGTCCATTTGATGTTCCTCCCTTGGATTGAGACCGTTTCACTCATGTTTGTCCTCATAGTCATGTGTAGAACCTATTAATCCATGTTTGGGTAAGTATGGGTCCATCTAGTTCATCTTATACACTACAAGTGAGTTTCCACAATGTGGAGTCACAGAGGTACATTTCGGACTCCTTACCTCTTCCGGTTCCCAAATTTGGTCCATTTGATGTTCCTCCCTTGGATTGAGACCGTTTCACTCATGTTTGTCCTCATAGTCATGTGTAGAACCTATTAATCCATGTTTGGGTAAGTATGGGTCCATCTAGTTCATCTTATACACTACAAGTGAGTTTCCACAATGTGGAGGCACAGAGGTACATTTCGGACTCCTTACCTCTTCCGGTTCCCAAATTTGGTCCATTTGATGTTCCTCCCTTGGATTGAGACCGTTTCACTCATGTTTGTCCTCATAGTCATGTGTAGAACCTATTAATCCATGTTTGGGTAAGTATGGGTCCATCTAGTTCATCTTATACACTACAAGTGAGTTTCCACAATGTGGAGGCACAGAGGTACATTTCGGACTCCTTACCTCTTCCGGTTCCCAAATTAGGTCCATTTGATGTTCCTCCCTTGGATTGAGACCGTTTCACTCATGTTTGTCCTCATAGTCATGTGGAGAACCTATTAATCCATGTTTGGGTAAGTATGGGTCCATCTAGTTCATCTTATACACTACAAGTGAGTTTCCACAATGTGGAGGCACAGAGGTACATTTCGGACTCCTTACCTCTTCCGGTTCCCAAATTTGGTCCATTTGATGTTCCTCCCTTGGATTGAGACCGTTTCACTCATGTTTGTCCTCATAGTCATGTGTAGAACCTATTAATCCATGTTTGGGTAAGTATGGGTCCATCTAGTTCATCTTATACACTACAAGTGAGTTTCCACAATGTGGAGTCACAGAGGTACATTTCGGACTCCTTACCTCTTCCGGTTCCCAAATTAGGTCCATTTGATGTTCCTCCCTTGGATTGAGACCGTTTCACTCATGTTTGTCCTCATAGTCATGTGTAGAACCTATTAATCCATGTTTGGGTAAGTATGGGTCCATCTAGTTCATCTTATACACTACAAGTGAGTTTCCACAATGTGGAGGCACAGAGGTACATTTCGGACTCCTTACCTCTTCCGGTTCCCAAATTTGGTCCATTTGATGTTCCTCCCTTGGATTGAGACCGTTTCATCATGTTTGTCCTCATAGTCATGTGAGAACCTATTAATCCATGTTTGGGTAAGTATGGGTCCATCTAGTTCATCTTATACACTACAAGTGAGTTTCCACAATGTGGAGTCACAGAGGTACATTTCGGACTCCTTACCTCTTCCGGTTCCCAAATTTGGTCCATTTGATGTTCCTCCCTTGGATTGAGACCGTTTCACTCATGTTTGTCCTCATAGTCATGTGTAGAACCTATTAATCCATGTTTGGGTAAGTATGGGTCCATCTAGTTCATCTTATACACTACAAGTGAGTTTCCACAATGTGGAGTCACAGAGGTACATTTCGGACTCCTTACCTCTTCCGGTTCCCAAATTAGGTCCATTTGATGTTCCTCCCTTGGATTGAGACCGTTTCACTCATGTTTGTCCTCATAGTCATGTGTAGAACCTATTAATCCATGTTTGGGTAAGTATGGGTCCATCTAGTTCATCTTATACACTACAAGTGAGTTTCCACAATGTGGAGGCACAGAGGTACATTTCGGACTCCTTACCTCTTCCGGTTCCCAAATTTGGTCCATTTGATGTTCCTCCCTTGGATTGAGACCGTTTCACTCATGTTTGTCCTCATAGTCATGTGTAGAACCTATTAATCCATGTTTGGGTAAGTATGGGTCCATCTAGTTCATCTTATACACTACAAGTGAGTTTCCACAATGTGGAGGCACAGAGGTACATTTCGGACTCCTTACCTCTTCCGGTTCCCAAATTAGGTCCATTTGATGTTCCTCCCTTGGATTGAGACCGTTTCACTCATGTTTGTCCTCATAGTCATGTGTAGAACCTATTAATCCATGTTTGGGTAAGTATGGGTCCATCTAGTTCATCTTATACACTACAAGTGAGTTTCCACAATGTGGAGTCACAGAGGTACATTTCGGACTCCTTACCTCTTCCGGTTCCCAAATTTGGTCCATTTGATGTTCCTCCCTTGGATTGAGACCGTTTCACTCATGTTTGTCCTCATAGTCATGTGGAGAACCTATTAATCCATGTTTGGGTAAGTATGGGTCCATCTAGTTCATCTTATACACTACAAGTGAGTTTCCACAATGTGGAGTCACAGAGGTACATTTCGGACTCCTTACCTCTTCCGGTTCCCAAATTTGGTCCATTTGATGTTCCTCCCTTGGATTGAGACCGTTTCACTCATGTTTGTCCTCATAGTCATGTGTAGAACCTATTAATCCATGTTTGGGTAAGTATGGGTCCATCTAGTTCATCTTATACACTACAAGTGAGTTTCCACAATGTGGAGGCACAGAGGTACATTTCGGACTCCTTACCTCTTCCGGTTCCCAAATTTGGTCCATTTGATGTTCCTCCCTTGGATTGAGACCGTTTCACTCATGTTTGTCCTCATAGTCATGTGTAGAACCTATTAATCCATGTTTGGGTAAGTATGGGTCCATCTAGTTCATCTTATACACTACAAGTGAGTTTCCACAATGTGGAGGCACAGAGGTACATTTCGGACTCCTTACCTCTTCCGGTTCCCAAATTAGGTCCATTTGATGTTCCTCCCTTGGATTGAGACCGTTTCACTCATGTTTGTCCTCATAGTCATGTGTAGAACCTATTAATCCATGTTTGGGTAAGTATGGGTCCATCTAGTTCATCTTATACACTACAAGTGAGTTTCCACAATGTGGAGGCACAGAGGTACATTTCGGACTCCTTACCTCTTCCGGTTCCCAAATTTGGTCCATTTGATGTTCCTCCCTTGGATTGAGACCGTTTCACTCATGTTTGTCCTCATAGTCATGTGTAGAACCTATTAATCCATGTTTGGGTAAGTATGGGTCCATCTAGTTCATCTTATACACTACAAGTGAGTTTCCACAATGTGGAGTCACAGAGGTACATTTCGGACTCCTTACCTCTTCCGGTTCCCAAATTAGGTCCATTTGATGTTCCTCCCTTGGATTGAGACCGTTTCACTCATGTTTGTCCTCATAGTCATGTGTAGAACCTATTAATCCATGTTTGGGTAAGTATGGGTCCATCTAGTTCATCTTATACACTACAAGTGAGTTTCCACAATGTGGAGTCACAGAGGTACATTTCGGACTCCTTACCTCTTCCGGTTCCCAAATTAGG
This sequence comes from Microthlaspi erraticum, assembly GCA_902728155.2. Lineage (NCBI taxonomy): Eukaryota > Viridiplantae > Streptophyta > Magnoliopsida > Brassicales > Brassicaceae > Microthlaspi > Microthlaspi erraticum. The sequence continues at coordinate 3,520 of CACVBM020000503.1, read as the reverse complement.
TCCATTTGATGTTCCTCCCTTGGATTGAGACCGTTTCACTCATGTTTGTCCTCATAGTCATGTGTAGAACCTATTAATCCATGTTTGGGTAAGTATGGGTCCATCTAGTTCATCTTATACACTACAAGTGAGTTTCCACAATGTGGAGTCACAGAGGTACATTTCGGACTCCTTACCTCTTCCGGTTCCCAAATTAGGTCCATTTGATGTTCCTCCCTTGGATTGAGACCGTTTCACTCATGTTTGTCCTCATAGTCATGTGTAGAACCTATTAATCCATGTTTGGGTAAGTATGGGTCCATCTAGTTCATCTTATACACTACAAGTGAGTTTCCACAATGTGGAGTCACAGAGGTACATTTCGGACTCCTTACCTCTTCCGGTTCCCAAATTAGGTCCATTTGATGTTCCTCCCTTGGATTGAGACCGTTTCACTCATGTTTGTCCTCATAGTCATGTGTAGAACCTATTAATCCATGTTTGGGTAAGTATGGGTCCATCTAGTTCATCTTATACACTACAAGTGAGTTTCCACAATGTGGAGTCACAGAGGTACATTTCGGACTCCTTACCTCTTCCGGTTCCCAAATTAGGTCCATTTGATGTTCCTCCCTTGGATTGAGACCGTTTCACTCATGTTTGTCCTCATAGTCATGTGTAGAACCTATTAATCCATGTTTGGGTAAGTATGGGTCCATCTAGTTCATCTTATACACTACAAGTGAGTTTCCACAATGTGGAGTCACAGAGGTACATTTCGGACTCCTTACCTCTTCCGGTTCCCAAATTAGGTCCATTTGATGTTCCTCCCTTGGATTGAGACCGTTTCACTCATGTTTGTCCTCATAGTCATGTGTAGAACCTATTAATCCATGTTTGGGTAAGTATGGGTCCATCTAGTTCATCTTATACACTACAAGTGAGTTTCCACAATGTGGAGTCACAGAGGTACATTTCGGACTCCTTACCTCTTCCGGTTCCCAAATTAGGTCCATTTGATGTTCCTCCCTTGGATTGAGACCGTTTCACTCATGTTTGTCCTCATAGTCATGTGTAGAACCTATTAATCCATGTTTGGGTAAGTATGGGTCCATCTAGTTCATCTTATACACTACAAGTGAGTTTCCACAATGTGGAGTCACAGAGGTACATTTCGGACTCCTTACCTCTTCCGGTTCCCAAATTAGGTCCATTTGATGTTCCTCCCTTGGATTGAGACCGTTTCACTCATGTTTGTCCTCATAGTCATGTGTAGAACCTATTAATCCATGTTTGGGTAAGTATGGGTCCATCTAGTTCATCTTATACACTACAAGTGAGTTTCCACAATGTGGAGTCACAGAGGTACATTTCGGACTCCTTACCTCTTCCGGTTCCCAAATTAGGTCCATTTGATGTTCCTCCCTTGGATTGAGACCGTTTCACTCATGTTTGTCCTCATAGTCATGTGTAGAACCTATTAATCCATGTTTGGGTAAGTATGGGTCCATCTAGTTCATCTTATACACTACAAGTGAGTTTCCACAATGTGGAGTCACAGAGGTACATTTCGGACTCCTTACCTCTTCCGGTTCCCAAATTAGGTCCATTTGATGTTCCTCCCTTGGATTGAGACCGTTTCACTCATGTTTGTCCTCATAGTCATGTGTAGAACCTATTAATCCATGTTTGGGTAAGTATGGGTCCATCTAGTTCATCTTATACACTACAAGTGAGTTTCCACAATGTGGAGTCACAGAGGTACATTTCGGACTCCTTACCTCTTCCGGTTCCCAAATTAGGTCCATTTGATGTTCCTCCCTTGGATTGAGACCGTTTCACTCATGTTTGTCCTCATAGTCATGTGTAGAACCTATTAATCCATGTTTGGGTAAGTATGGGTCCATCTAGTTCATCTTATACACTACAAGTGAGTTTCCACAATGTGGAGTCACAGAGGTACATTTCGGACTCCTTACCTCTTCCGGTTCCCAAATTAGGTCCATTTGATGTTCCTCCCTTGGATTGAGACCGTTTCACTCATGTTTGTCCTCATAGTCATGTGTAGAACCTATTAATCCATGTTTGGGTAAGTATGGGTCCATCTAGTTCATCTTATACACTACAAGTGAGTTTCCACAATGTGGAGTCACAGAGGTACATTTCGGACTCCTTACCTCTTCCGGTTCCCAAATTAGGTCCATTTGATGTTCCTCCCTTGGATTGAGACCGTTTCACTCATGTTTGTCCTCATAGTCATGTGTAGAACCTATTAATCCATGTTTGGGTAAGTATGGGTCCATCTAGTTCATCTTATACACTACAAGTGAGTTTCCACAATGTGGAGTCACAGAGGTACATTTCGGACTCCTTACCTCTTCCGGTTCCCAAATTAGGTCCATTTGATGTTCCTCCCTTGGATTGAGACCGTTTCACTCATGTTTGTCCTCATAGTCATGTGTAGAACCTATTAATCCATGTTTGGGTAAGTATGGGTCCATCTAGTTCATCTTATACACTACAAGTGAGTTTCCACAATGTGGAGTCACAGAGGTACATTTCGGACTCCTTACCTCTTCCGGTTCCCAAATTAGGTCCATTTGATGTTCCTCCCTTGGATTGAGACCGTTTCACTCATGTTTGTCCTCATAGTCATGTGTAGAACCTATTAATCCATGTTTGGGTAAGTATGGGTCCATCTAGTTCATCTTATACACTACAAGTGAGTTTCCACAATGTGGAGTCACAGAGGTACATTTCGGACTCCTTACCTCTTCCGGTTCCCAAATTAGGTCCATTTGATGTTCCTCCCTTGGATTGAGACCGTTTCACTCATGTTTGTCCTCATAGTCATGTGTAGAACCTATTAATCCATGTTTGGTAAGTATGGGTCCATCTAGTTCATCTTATACACTACAAGTGAGTTTCCACAATGTGGAGTCACAGAGGTACATTTCGGACTCCTTACCTCTTCCGGTTCCCAAATTAGGTCCATTTGATGTTCCTCCCTTGGATTGAGACCGTTTCACTCATGTTTGTCCTCATAGTCATGTGTAGAACCTATTAATCCATGTTTGGTAAGTATGGGTCCATCTAGTTCATCTTATACACTACAAGTGAGTTTCCACAATGTGGAGTCACAGAGGTACATTTCGGACTCCTTACCTCTTCCGGTTCCCAAATTAGGTCCATTTGATGTTCCTCCCTTGGATTGAGACCGTTTCACTCATGTTTGTCCTCATAGTCATGTGTAGAACCTATTAATCCATGTTTGGTAAGTATGGGTCCATCTAGTTCATCTTATACACTACAAGTGAGTTTCCACAATGTGGAGTCACAGAGGTACATTTCGGACTCCTTACCTCTTCCGGTTCCCAAATTAGGTCCATTTGATGTTCCTCCCTTGGATTGAGACCGTTTCACTCATGTTTGTCCTCATAGTCATGTGTAGAACCTATTAATCCATGTTTGGATAAGTATGGGTCCATCTAGTTCATCTTATACACTACAAGTGAGTTTCCACAATGTGAGTCACAGAGGA
>CACVBM020000502.1:0-13054 GCA_902728155.2 Microthlaspi erraticum | reverse complement strand
CTTACCCAAACATGGATTAATAGGTTCTCCACATTACTATGAGGACAAACATGAGTGAAACGGTCTCAATCCAAGGGAGGAACATCAAATGGACCAAATTTGGGAACCGGAAGAGGTAAGGAGTCCGAAATGTACCTCTGTGACTCCACATTGTGAAACTCACTTGTAGTGTATAAGATGAACTATATGGACCCATACTTACCCAAACATGGATTAATAGGTTCTCCACATTACTATGAGGACAAACATGAGTGAAACGGTCTCAATCCAAGGGAGGAACATCAAATGGACCAAATTTGGGAACCGGAAGAGGTAAGGAGTCCGAAATGTACCTCTGTGACTCCACATTGTGAAAACTCACTTGTAGTGTATAAGATGAACTATATGGACCCATACTTACCCAAACATGGATTAATAGGTTCTCCACATTACTATGAGGACAAACATGAGTGAAACGGTCTCAATCCAAGGGAGGAACATCAAATGGACCAAATTTGGGAACCGGAAGAGGTAAGGAGTCCGAAATGTACCTCTGTGACTCCACATTGTGAAAACTCACTTGTAGTGTATAAGATGAACTATATGGACCCATACTTACCCAAACATGGATTAATAGGTTCTCCACATTACTATGAGGACAAACATGAGTGAAACGGTCTCAATCCAAGGGAGGAACATCAAATGGACCAAATTTGGGAACCGGAAGAGGTAAGGAGTCCGAAATGTACCTCTGTGACTCCACATTGTGAAACTCACTTGTAGTGTATAAGATGAACTATATGGACCCATACTTACCCAAACATGGATTAATAGGTTCTCCACATTACTATGAGGACAAACATGAGTGAAACGGTCTCAATCCAAGGGAGGAACATCAAATGGACCAAATTTGGGAACCGGAAGAGGTAAGGAGTCCGAAATGTACCTCTGTGACTCCACATTGTGGAAACTCACTTGTAGTGTATAAGATGAACTATATGGACCCATACTTACCCAAACATGGATTAATAGGTTCTCACATGACTATGAGGACAAACATGAGTGAAACGGTCTCAATCCAAGGGAGGAACATCAAATGGACCAATTTGGGAACCGGAAGAGGTAAGGAGTCCGAAATGTACCTCTGTGACTCCACATTGTGGAAACTCACTTGTAGTGTATAAGATGAACTAGATGGACCCATACTTACCCAAACATGGATTAATAGGTTCTACATTACTATGAGGACAAACATGAGTGAAACGGTCTCAATCCAAGGGAGGAACATCAAATGGACCAATTTGGGAACCGGAAGAGGTAAGGAGTCCGAAATGTACCTCTGTGACTCCACATTGTGGAAACTCACTTGTAGTGTATAAGATGAACTAGATGGACCCATACTTACCCAAACATGGATTAATAGGTTCTCACATGACTATGAGGACAAACATGAGTGAAACGGTCTCAATCCAAGGGAGGAACATCAAATGGACCAAATTTGGGAACCGGAAGAGGTAAGGAGTCCGAAATGTACCTCTGTGACTCCACATTGTGGAAACTCACTTGTAGTGTATAAGATGAACTAGATGGACCCATACTTACCCAAACATGGATTAATAGGTTCTCCACATTACTATGAGGACAAACATGAGTGAAACGGTCTCAATCCAAGGGAGGAACATCAAATGGACCAAATTTGGGAACCGGAAGAGGTAAGGAGTCCGAAATGTACCTCTGTGACTCCACATTGTGGAAACTCACTTGTAGTGTATAAGATGAACTAGATGGACCCATACTTACCCAAACATGGATTAATAGGTTCTCCACATTACTATGAGGACAAACATGAGTGAAACGGTCTCAATCCAAGGGAGGAACATCAAATGGACCAAATTTGGGAACCGGAAGAGGTAAGGAGTCCGAAATGTACCTCTGTGACTCCACATTGTGGAAACTCACTTGTAGTGTATAAGATGAACTAGATGGACCCATACTTACCCAAACATGGATTAATAGGTTCTACACATGACTATGAGGACAAACATGAGTGAAACGGTCTCAATCCAAGGGAGGAACATCAAATGGACCAAATTTGGGAACCGGAAGAGGTAAGGAGTCCGAAATGTACCTCTGTGACTCCACATTGTGGAAACTCACTTGTAGTGTATAAGATGAACTAGATGGACCCATACTTACCCAAACATGGATTAATAGGTTCTCCACATTACTATGAGGACAAACATGAGTGAAACGGTCTCAATCCAAGGGAGGAACATCAAATGGACCAAATTTGGGAACCGGAAGAGGTAAGGAGTCCGAAATGTACCTCTGTGACTCCACATTGTGGAAACTCACTTGTAGTGTATAAGATGAACTAGATGGACCCATACTTACCCAAACATGGATTAATAGGTTCTCCACATGACTATGAGGACAAACATGAGTGAAACGGTCTCAATCCAAGGGAGGAACATCAAATGGACCAAATTTGGGAACCGGAAGAGGTAAGGAGTCCGAAATGTACCTCTGTGACTCCACATTGTGGAAACTCACTTGTAGTGTATAAGATGAACTAGATGGACCCATACTTACCCAAACATGGATTAATAGGTTCTACACATGACTATGAGGACAAACATGAGTGAAACGGTCTCAATCCAAGGGAGGAACATCAAATGGACCAATTTGGGAACCGGAAGAGGTAAGGAGTCCGAAATGTACCTCTGTGACTCCACATTGTGGAAACTCACTTGTAGTGTATAAGATGAACTAGATGGACCCATACTTACCCAAACATGGATTAATAGGTTCTCCACATTACTATGAGGACAAACATGAGTGAAACGGTCTCAATCCAAGGGAGGAACATCAAATGGACCAAATTTGGGAACCGGAAGAGGTAAGGAGTCCGAAATGTACCTCTGTGACTCCACATTGTGGAAACTCACTTGTAGTGTATAAGATGAACTAGATGGACCCATACTTACCCAAACATGGATTAATAGGTTCTCCACATTACTATGAGGACAAACATGAGTGAAACGGTCTCAATCCAAGGGAGGAACATCAAATGGACCAAATTTGGGAACCGGAAGAGGTAAGGAGTCCGAAATGTACCTCTGTGACTCCACATTGTGGAAACTCACTTGTAGTGTATAAGATGAACTAGATGGACCCATACTTACCCAAACATGGATTAATAGGTTCTCCACATTACTATGAGGACAAACATGAGTGAAACGGTCTCAATCCAAGGGAGGAACATCAAATGGACCAAATTTGGGAACCGGAAGAGGTAAGGAGTCCGAAATGTACCTCTGTGACTCCACATTGTGGAAACTCACTTGTAGTGTATAAGATGAACTAGATGGACCCATACTTACCCAAACATGGATTAATAGGTTCTACACATGACTATGAGGACAAACATGAGTGAAACGGTCTCAATCCAAGGGAGGAACATCAAATGGACCAAATTTGGGAACCGGAAGAGGTAAGGAGTCCGAAATGTACCTCTGTGACTCCACATTGTGGAAACTCACTTGTAGTGTATAAGATGAACTAGATGGACCCATACTTACCCAAACATGGATTAATAGGTTCTACATGACTATGAGGACAAACATGAGTGAAACGGTCTCAATCCAAGGGAGGAACATCAAATGGACCAAATTTGGGAACCGGAAGAGGTAAGGAGTCCGAAATGTACCTCTGTGACTCCACATTGTGGAAACTCACTTGTAGTGTATAAGATGAACTAGATGGACCCATACTTACCCAAACATGGATTAATAGGTTCTACACATGACTATGAGGACAAACATGAGTGAAACGGTCTCAATCCAAGGGAGGAACATCAAATGGACCAAATTTGGGAACCGGAAGAGGTAAGGAGTCCGAAATGTACCTCTGTGACTCCACATTGTGGAAACTCACTTGTAGTGTATAAGATGAACTAGATGGACCCATACTTACCCAAACATGGATTAATAGGTTCTACACATTACTATGAGGACAAACATGAGTGAAACGGTCTCAATCCAAGGGAGGAACATCAAATGGACCAAATTTGGGAACCGGAAGAGGTAAGGAGTCCGAAATGTACCTCTGTGACTCCACATTGTGGAAACTCACTTGTAGTGTATAAGATGAACTAGATGGACCCATACTTACCCAAACATGGATTAATAGGTTCTCCACATTACTATGAGGACAAACATGAGTGAAACGGTCTCAATCCAAGGGAGGAACATCAAATGGACCAAATTTGGGAACCGGAAGAGGTAAGGAGTCCGAAATGTACCTCTGTGACTCCACATTGTGGAAACTCACTTGTAGTGTATAAGATGAACTAGATGGACCCATACTTACCCAAACATGGATTAATAGGTTCTCCACATTACTATGAGGACAAACATGAGTGAAACGGTCTCAATCCAAGGGAGGAACATCAAATGGACCAATTTGGGAACCGGAAGAGGTAAGGAGTCCGAAATGTACCTCTGTGACTCCACATTGTGGAAACTCACTTGTAGTGTATAAGATGAACTAGATGGACCCATACTTACCCAAACATGGATTAATAGGTTCTCCACATGACTATGAGGACAAACATGAGTGAAACGGTCTCAATCCAAGGGAGGAACATCAAATGGACCAAATTTGGGAACCGGAAGAGGTAAGGAGTCCGAAATGTACCTCTGTGACTCCACATTGTGGAAACTCACTTGTAGTGTATAAGATGAACTAGATGGACCCATACTTACCCAAACATGGATTAATAGGTTCTCCACATGACTATGAGGACAAACATGAGTGAAACGGTCTCAATCCAAGGGAGGAACATCAAATGGACCAAATTTGGGAACCGGAAGAGGTAAGGAGTCCGAAATGTACCTCTGTGACTCCACATTGTGGAAACTCACTTGTAGTGTATAAGATGAACTAGATGGACCCATACTTACCCAAACATGGATTAATAGGTTCTACACATGACTATGAGGACAAACATGAGTGAAACGGTCTCAATCCAAGGGAGGAACATCAAATGGACCAAATTTGGGAACCGGAAGAGGTAAGGAGTCCGAAATGTACCTCTGTGACTCCACATTGTGGAAACTCACTTGTAGTGTATAAGATGAACTAGATGGACCCATACTTACCCAAACATGGATTAATAGGTTCTCCACATTACTATGAGGACAAACATGAGTGAAACGGTCTCAATCCAAGGGAGGAACATCAAATGGACCAAATTTGGGAACCGGAAGAGGTAAGGAGTCCGAAATGTACCTCTGTGACTCCACATTGTGGAAACTCACTTGTAGTGTATAAGATGAACTAGATGGACCCATACTTACCCAAACATGGATTAATAGGTTCTCCACATTACTATGAGGACAAACATGAGTGAAACGGTCTCAATCCAAGGGAGGAACATCAAATGGACCTAATTTGGGAACCGGAAGAGGTAAGGAGTCCGAAATGTACCTCTGTGACTCCACATTGTGGAAACTCACTTGTAGTGTATAAGATGAACTAGATGGACCCATACTTACCCAAACATGGATTAATAGGTTCTCACATGACTATGAGGACAAACATGAGTGAAACGGTCTCAATCCAAGGGAGGAACATCAAATGGACCAAATTTGGGAACCGGAAGAGGTAAGGAGTCCGAAATGTACCTCTGTGACTCCACATTGTGGAAACTCACTTGTAGTGTATAAGATGAACTAGATGGACCCATACTTACCCAAACATGGATTAATAGGTTCTCACATGACTATGAGGACAAACATGAGTGAAACGGTCTCAATCCAAGGGAGGAACATCAAATGGACCAAATTTGGGAACCGGAAGAGGTAAGGAGTCCGAAATGTACCTCTGTGACTCCACATTGTGGAAACTCACTTGTAGTGTATAAGATGAACTAGATGGACCCATACTTACCCAAACATGGATTAATAGGTTCTCCACATTACTATGAGGACAAACATGAGTGAAACGGTCTCAATCCAAGGGAGGAACATCAAATGGACCAAATTTGGGAACCGGAAGAGGTAAGGAGTCCGAAATGTACCTCTGTGACTCCACATTGTGGAAACTCACTTGTAGTGTATAAGATGAACTAGATGGACCCATACTTACCCAAACATGGATTAATAGGTTCTCACATGACTATGAGGACAAACATGAGTGAAACGGTCTCAATCCAAGGGAGGAACATCAAATGGACCAAATTTGGGAACCGGAAGAGGTAAGGAGTCCGAAATGTACCTCTGTGACTCCACATTGTGGAAACTCACTTGTAGTGTATAAGATGAACTAGATGGACCCATACTTACCCAAACATGGATTAATAGGTTCTCACATTACTATGAGGACAAACATGAGTGAAACGGTCTCAATCCAAGGGAGGAACATCAAATGGACCAAATTTGGGAACCGGAAGAGGTAAGGAGTCCGAAATGTACCTCTGTGACTCCACATTGTGGAAACTCACTTGTAGTGTATAAGATGAACTAGATGGACCCATACTTACCCAAACATGGATTAATAGGTTCTCCACATGACTATGAGGACAAACATGAGTGAAACGGTCTCAATCCAAGGGAGGAACATCAAATGGACCAAATTTGGGAACCGGAAGAGGTAAGGAGTCCGAAATGTACCTCTGTGACTCCACATTGTGGAAACTCACTTGTAGTGTATAAGATGAACTAGATGGACCCATACTTACCCAAACATGGATTAATAGGTTCTCCACATGACTATGAGGACAAACATGAGTGAAACGGTCTCAATCCAAGGGAGGAACATCAAATGGACCAAATTTGGGAACCGGAAGAGGTAAGGAGTCCGAAATGTACCTCTGTGACTCCACATTGTGAAACTCACTTGTAGTGTATAAGATGAACTAGATGGACCCATACTTACCCAAACATGGATTAATAGGTTCTACACATGACTATGAGGACAAACATGAGTGAAACGGTCTCAATCCAAGGGAGGAACATCAAATGGACCAAATTTGGGAACCGGAAGAGGTAAGGAGTCCGAAATGTACCTCTGTGACTCCACATTGAGGAAACTCACTTGTAGTGTATAAGATGAACTAGATGGACCCATACTTACCCAAACATGGATTAATAGGTTCTACACATGACTATGAGGACAAACATGAGTGAAACGGTCTCAATCCAAGGGAGGAACATCAAATGGACCAAATTTGGGAACCGGAAGAGGTAAGGAGTCCGAAATGTACCTCTGTGACTCCACATTGTGGAAACTCACTTGTAGTGTATAAGATGAACTAGATGGACCCATACTTACCCAAACATGGATTAATAGGTTCTACACATGACTATGAGGACAAACATGAGTGAAACGGTCTCAATCCAAGGGAGGAACATCAAATGGACCAAATTTGGGAACCGGAAGAGGTAAGGAGTCCGAAATGTACCTCTGTGACTCCACATTGTGGAAACTCACTTGTAGTGTATAAGATGAACTAGATGGACCCATACTTACCCAAACATGGATTAATAGGTTCTACACATGACTATGAGGACAAACATGAGTGAAACGGTCTCAATCCAAGGGAGGAACATCAAATGGACCAAATTTGGGAACCGGAAGAGGTAAGGAGTCCGAAATGTACCTCTGTGACTCCACATTGTGGAAACTCACTTGTAGTGTATAAGATGAACTAGATGGACCCATACTTACCCAAACATGGATTAATAGGTTCTACACATGACTATGAGGACAAACATGAGTGAAACGGTCTCAATCCAAGGGAGGAACATCAAATGGACCAAATTTGGGAACCGGAAGAGGTAAGGAGTCCGAAATGTACCTCTGTGACTCCACATTGTGGAAACTCACTTGTAGTGTATAAGATGAACTAGATGGACCCATACTTACCCAAACATGGATTAATAGGTTCTACACATGACTATGAGGACAAACATGAGTGAAACGGTCTCAATCCAAGGGAGGAACATCAAATGGACCAAATTTGGGAACCGGAAGAGGTAAGGAGTCCGAAATGTACCTCTGTGACTCCACATTGTGGAAACTCACTTGTAGTGTATAAGATGAACTAGATGGACCCATACTTACCCAAACATGGATTAATAGGTTCTCCACATGACTATGAGGACAAACATGAGTGAAACGGTCTCAATCCAAGGGAGGAACATCAAATGGACCTAATTTGGGAACCGGAAGAGGTAAGGAGTCCGAAATGTACCTCTGTGACTCCACATTGAGGAAACTCACTTGTAGTGTATAAGATGAACTAGATGGACCCATACTTACCCAAACATGGATTAATAGGTTCTACACATGACTATGAGGACAAACATGAGTGAAACGGTCTCAATCCAAGGGAGGAACATCAAATGGACCAAATTTGGGAACCGGAAGAGGTAAGGAGTCCGAAATGTACCTCTGTGACTCCACATTGTGGAAACTCACTTGTAGTGTATAAGATGAACTAGATGGACCCATACTTACCCAAACATGGATTAATAGGTTCTACACATGACTATGAGGACAAACATGAGTGAAACGGTCTCAATCCAAGGGAGGAACATCAAATGGACCTAATTTGGGAACCGGAAGAGGTAAGGAGTCCGAAATGTACCTCTGTGACTCCACATTGTGGAAACTCACTTGTAGTGTATAAGATGAACTAGATGGACCCATACTTACCCAAACATGGATTAATAGGTTCTACACATGACTATGAGGACAAACATGAGTGAAACGGTCTCAATCCAAGGGAGGAACATCAAATGGACCTAATTTGGGAACCGGAAGAGGTAAGGAGTCCGAAATGTACCTCTGTGACTCCACATTGTGGAAACTCACTTGTAGTGTATAAGATGAACTAGATGGACCCATACTTACCCAAACATGGATTAATAGGTTCTACACATGACTATGAGGACAAACATGAGTGAAACGGTCTCAATCCAAGGGAGGAACATCAAATGGACCAAATTTGGGAACCGGAAGAGGTAAGGAGTCCGAAATGTACCTCTGTGACTCCACATTGTGGAAACTCACTTGTAGTGTATAAGATGAACTAGATGGACCCATACTTACCCAAACATGGATTAATAGGTTCTACACATGACTATGAGGACAAACATGAGTGAAACGGTCTCAATCCAAGGGAGGAACATCAAATGGACCAAATTTGGGAACCGGAAGAGGTAAGGAGTCCGAAATGTACCTCTGTGACTCCACATTGTGGAAACTCACTTGTAGTGTATAAGATGAACTAGATGGACCCATACTTACCCAAACATGGATTAATAGGTTCTACACATGACTATGAGGACAAACATGAGTGAAACGGTCTCAATCCAAGGGAGGAACATCAAATGGACCAAATTTGGGAACCGGAAGAGGTAAGGAGTCCGAAATGTACCTCTGTGACTCCACATTGTGGAAACTCACTTGTAGTGTATAAGATGAACTAGATGGACCCATACTTACCCAAACATGGATTAATAGGTTCTACACATGACTATGAGGACAAACATGAGTGAAACGGTCTCAATCCAAGGGAGGAACATCAAATGGACCTAATTTGGGAACCGGAAGAGGTAAGGAGTCCGAAATGTACCTCTGTGACTCCACATTGTGGAAACTCACTTGTAGTGTATAAGATGAACTAGATGGACCCATACTTACCCAAACATGGATTAATAGGTTCTACACATGACTATGAGGACAAACATGAGTGAAACGGTCTCAATCCAAGGGAGGAACATCAAATGGACCTAATTTGGGAACCGGAAGAGGTAAGGAGTCCGAAATGTACCTCTGTGACTCCACATTGTGGAAACTCACTTGTAGTGTATAAGATGAACTAGATGGACCCATACTTACCCAAACATGGATTAATAGGTTCTACACATGACTATGAGGACAAACATGAGTGAAACGGTCTCAATCCAAGGGAGGAACATCAAATGGACCAAATTTGGGAACCGGAAGAGGTAAGGAGTCCGAAATGTACCTCTGTGACTCCACATTGTGGAAACTCACTTGTAGTGTATAAGATGAACTAGATGGACCCATACTTACCCAAACATGGATTAATAGGTTCTACACATGACTATGAGGACAAACATGAGTGAAACGGTCTCAATCCAAGGGAGGAACATCAAATGGACCAAATTTGGGAACCGGAAGAGGTAAGGAGTCCGAAATGTACCTCTGTGACTCCACATTGTGGAAACTCACTTGTAGTGTATAAGATGAACTAGATGGACCCATACTTACCCAAACATGGATTAATAGGTTCTACACATGACTATGAGGACAAACATGAGTGAAACGGTCTCAATCCAAGGGAGGAACATCAAATGGACCAATTTGGGAACCGGAAGAGGTAAGGAGTCCGAAATGTACCTCTGTGACTCCACATTGTGGAAACTCACTTGTAGTGTATAAGATGAACTAGATGGACCCATACTTACCCAAACATGGATTAATAGGTTCTACACATGACTATGAGGACAAACATGAGTGAAACGGTCTCAATCCAAGGGAGGAACATCAAATGGACCAAATTTGGGAACCGGAAGAGGTAAGGAGTCCGAAATGTACCTCTGTGACTCCACATTGTGGAAACTCACTTGTAGTGTATAAGATGAACTAGATGGACCCATACTTACCCAAACATGGATTAATAGGTTCTACACATGACTATGAGGACAAACATGAGTGAAACGGTCTCAATCCAAGGGAGGAACATCAAATGGACCAAATTTGGGAACCGGAAGAGGTAAGGAGTCCGAAATGTACCTCTGTGACTCCACATTGTGGAAACTCACTTGTAGTGTATAAGATGAACTAGATGGACCCATACTTACCCAAACATGGATTAATAGGTTCTACACATGACTATGAGGACAAACATGAGTGAAACGGTCTCAATCCAAGGGAGGAACATCAAATGGACCAAATTTGGGAACCGGAAGAGGTAAGGAGTCCGAAATGTACCTCTGTGACTCCACATTGTGGAAACTCACTTGTAGTGTATAAGATGAACTAGATGGACCCATACTTACCCAAACATGGATTAATAGGTTCTACACATGACTATGAGGACAAACATGAGTGAAACGGTCTCAATCCAAGGGAGGAACATCAAATGGACCTAATTTGGGAACCGGAAGAGGTAAGGAGTCCGAAATGTACCTCTGTGACTCCACATTGTGGAAACTCACTTGTAGTGTATAAGATGAACTAGATGGACCCATACTTACCCAAACATGGATTAATAGGTTCTACACATGACTATGAGGACAAACATGAGTGAAACGGTCTCAATCCAAGGGAGGAACATCAAATGGACCTAATTTGGGAACCGGAAGAGGTAAGGAGTCCGAAATGTACCTCTGTGACTCCACATTGTGGAAACTCACTTGTAGTGTATAAGATGAACTAGATGGACCCATACTTACCCAAACATGGATTAATAGGTTCTACACATGACTATGAGGACAAACATGAGTGAAACGGTCTCAATCCAAGGGAGGAACATCAAATGGACCAAATTTGGGAACCGGAAGAGGTAAGGAGTCCGAAATGTACCTCTGTGACTCCACATTGTGGAAACTCACTTGTAGTGTATAAGATGAACTAGATGGACCCATACTTACCCAAACATGGATTAATAGGTTCTACACATGACTATGAGGACAAACATGAGTGAAACGGTCTCAATCCAAGGGAGGAACATCAAATGGACCTAATTTGGGAACCGGAAGAGGTAAGGAGTCCGAAATGTACCTCTGTGACTCCACATTGTGGAAACTCACTTGTAGTGTATAAGATGAACTAGATGGACCCATACTTACCCAAACATGGATTAATAGGTTCTACACATGACTATGAGGACAAACATGAGTGAAACGGTCTCAATCCAAGGGAGGAACATCAAATGGACCTAATTTGGGAACCGGAAGAGGTAAGGAGTCCGAAATGTACCTCTGTGACTCCACATTGTGGAAACTCACTTGTAGTGTATAAGATGAACTAGATGGACCCATACTTACCCAAACATGGATTAATAGGTTCTACACATGACTATGAGGACAAACATGAGTGAAACGGTCTCAATCCAAGGGAGGAACATCAAATGGACCTAATTTGGGAACCGGAAGAGGTAAGGAGTCCGAAATGTACCTCTGTGACTCCACATTGTGGAAACTCACTTGTAGTGTATAAGATGAACTAGATGGACCCATACTTACCCAAACATGGATTAATAGGTTCTACACATGACTATGAGGACAAACATGAGTGAAACGGTCTCAATCCAAGGGAGGAACATCAAATGGACCTAATTTGGGAACCGGAAGAGGTAAGGAGTCCGAAATGTACCTCTGTGACTCCACATTGTGGAAACTCACTTGTAGTGTATAAGATGAACTAGATGGACCCATACTTACCCAAACATGGATTAATAGGTTCTACACATGACTATGAGGACAAACATGAGTGAAACGGTCTCAATCCAAGGGAGGAACATCAAATGGACCAAATTTGGGAACCGGAAGAGGTAAGGAGTCCGAAATGTACCTCTGTGACTCCACATTGTGGAAACTCACTTGTAGTGTATAAGATGAACTAGATGGACCCATACTTACCCAAACATGGATTAATAGGTTCTACACATGACTATGAGGACAAACATGAGTGAAACGGTCTCAATCCAAGGGAGGAACATCAAATGGACCTAATTTGGGAACCGGAAGAGGTAAGGAGTCCGAAATGTACCTCTGTGACTCCACATTGTGGAAACTCACTTGTAGTGTATAAGATGAACTAGATGGACCCATACTTACCCAAACATGGATTAATAGGTTCTACACATGACTATGAGGACAAACATGAGTGAAACGGTCTCAATCCAAGGGAGGAACATCAAATGGACCTAATTTGGGAACCGGAAGAGGTAAGGAGTCCGAAATGTACCTCTGTGACTCCACATTGTGGAAACTCACTTGTAGTGTATAAGATGAACTAGATGGACCCATACTTA
>CACVBM020000501.1:0-13066 GCA_902728155.2 Microthlaspi erraticum | reverse complement strand
GATGTTCCTACCTTGGAATGAGACCATTTCACTCATGTTTGTCCTCATAGTCATGTGGAGAACCTATTAATCCATGTTTGGGTAAGTATGGGTCCATCTAGTTCATCTTATACACTACAAGTGAGTTTCCTCAATCTGGAGTCACAGAGGTACATTTCGGACTCCTTACCTCTTCCGGTTCCCAAATTAGGTCCATTTGATGTTCCTCCCTTGGATTGAGACCGTTTCACTCATGTTTGTCCTCATAGTCATGTGGAGAACCTATTAATCCATGTTTGGGTAAGTATGGGTCCATCTAGTTCATCTTATACACTACAAGTGAGTTTCCTCAATCTGGAGTCACAGAGGTACATTTCGGACTCCTTACCTCTTCCGGTTCCCAAATTAGGTCCATTTGATGTTCCTCCCTTGGATTGAGACCGTTTCACTCATGTTTGTCCTCATAGTCATGTGGAGAACCTATTAATCCATGTTTGGGTAAGTATGGGTCCATCTAGTTCATCTTATACACTACAAGTGAGTTTCCACAATCTGGAGTCACAGAGGTACATTTCGGACTCCTTACCTCTTCCGGTTCCCAAATTAGGTCCATTTGATGTTCCTCCCTTGGATTGAGACCGTTTCACTCATGTTTGTCCTCATAGTCATGTGTAGAACCTATTAATCCATGTTTGGATAAGTATGGGTCCATCTAGTTCATCTTATACACTACAAGTGAGTTTCCACAATGTGGAGTCACAGAGGTACATTTCGGACTCCTTACCTCTTCCGGTTCCCAAATTAGGTCCATTTGATGTTCCTCCCTTGGATTGAGACCGTTTCACTCATGTTTGTCCTCATAGTCATGTGTAGAACCTATTAATCCATGTTTGGGTAAGTATGGGTCCATCTAGTTCATCTTATACACTACAAGTGAGTTTCCACAATGTGGAGTCACAGAGGTACATTTCGGACTCCTTACCTCTTCCGGTTCCCAAATTAGGTCCATTTGATGTTCCTCCCTTGGATTGAGACCGTTTCACTCATGTTTGTCCTCATAGTCATGTGTAGAACCTATTAATCCATGTTTGGGTAAGTATGGGTCCATCTAGTTCATCTTATACACTACAAGTGAGTTTCCACAATGTGGAGTCACAGATGTACATTTCGGACTCCTTACCTCTTCCGGTTCCCAAATTAGGTCCATTTGATGTTCCTCCCTTGGATTGAGACCGTTTCACTCATGTTTGTCCTCATAGTCATGTGTAGAACCTATTAATCCATGTTTGGATAAGTATGGGTCCATCTAGTTCATCTTATACACTACAAGTGAGTTTCCACAATCTGGAGTCACAGAGGTACATTTCGGACTCCTTACCTCTTCCGGTTCCCAAATTAGGTCCATTTGATGTTCCTCCCTTGGATTGAGACCGTTTCACTCATGTTTGTCCTCATAGTCATGTGTAGAACCTATTAATCCATGTTTGGATAAGTATGGGTCCATCTAGTTCATCTTATACACTACAAGTGAGTTTCCACAATCTGGAGTCACAGAGGTACATTTCGGACTCCTTACCTCTTCCGGTTCCCAAATTAGGTCCATTTGATGTTCCTCCCTTGGATTGAGACCGTTTCACTCATGTTTGTCCTCATAGTCATGTGTAGAACCTATTAATCCATGTTTGGATAAGTATGGGTCCATCTAGTTCATCTTATACACTACAAGTGAGTTTCCACAATCTGGAGTCACAGAGGTACATTTCGGACTCCTTACCTCTTCCGGTTCCCAAATTAGGTCCATTTGATGTTCCTCCCTTGGATTGAGACCGTTTCACTCATGTTTGTCCTCATAGTCATGTGTAGAACCTATTAATCCATGTTTGGATAAGTATGGGTCCATCTAGTTCATCTTATACACTACAAGTGAGTTTCCACAATCTGGAGTCACAGAGGTACATTTCGGACTCCTTACCTCTTCCGGTTCCCAAATTAGGTCCATTTGATGTTCCTCCCTTGGATTGAGACCGTTTCACTCATGTTTGTCCTCATAGTCATGTGTAGAACCTATTAATCCATGTTTGGATAAGTATGGGTCCATCTAGTTCATCTTATACACTACAAGTGAGTTTCCTCAATCTGGAGTCACAGAGGTACATTTCGGACTCCTTACCTCTTCCGGTTCCCAAATTAGGTCCATTTGATGTTCCTCCCTTGGATTGAGACCGTTTCACTCATGTTTGTCCTCATAGTCATGTGTAGAACCTATTAATCCATGTTTGGATAAGTATGGGTCCATCTAGTTCATCTTATACACTACAAGTGAGTTTCCACAATCTGGAGTCACAGATGTACATTTCGGACTCCTTACCTCTTCCGGTTCCCAAATTAGGTCCATTTGATGTTCCTCCCTTGGATTGAGACCGTTTCACTCATGTTTGTCCTCATAGTCATGTGTAGAACCTATTAATCCATGTTTGGGTAAGTATGGGTCCATCTAGTTCATCTTATACACTACAAGTGAGTTTCCTCAATCTGGAGTCACAGAGGTACATTTCGGACTCCTTACCTCTTCCGGTTCCCAAATTAGGTCCATTTGATGTTCCTCCCTTGGATTGAGACCGTTTCACTCATGTTTGTCCTCATAGTCATGTGTAGAACCTATTAATCCATGTTTGGATAAGTATGGGTCCATCTAGTTCATCTTATACACTACAAGTGAGTTTCCACAATCTGGAGTCACAGAGGTACATTTCGGACTCCTTACCTCTTCCGGTTCCCAAATTAGGTCCATTTGATGTTCCTCCCTTGGATTGAGACCGTTTCACTCATGTTTGTCCTCATAGTCATGTGTAGAACCTATTAATCCATGTTTGGATAAGTATGGGTCCATCTAGTTCATCTTATACACTACAAGTGAGTTTCCACAATCTGGAGTCACAGAGGTACATTTCGGACTCCTTACCTCTTCCGGTTCCCAAATTAGGTCCATTTGATGTTCCTCCCTTGGATTGAGACCGTTTCACTCATGTTTGTCCTCATAGTCATGTGTAGAACCTATTAATCCATGTTTGGATAAGTATGGGTCCATCTAGTTCATCTTATACACTACAAGTGAGTTTCCACAATCTGGAGTCACAGAGGTACATTTCGGACTCCTTACCTCTTCCGGTTCCCAAATTAGGTCCATTTGATGTTCCTCCCTTGGATTGAGACCGTTTCACTCATGTTTGTCCTCATAGTCATGTGTAGAACCTATTAATCCATGTTTGGATAAGTATGGGTCCATCTAGTTCATCTTATACACTACAAGTGAGTTTCCACAATCTGGAGTCACAGAGGTACATTTCGGACTCCTTACCTCTTCCGGTTCCCAAATTAGGTCCATTTGATGTTCCTCCCTTGGATTGAGACCGTTTCACTCATGTTTGTCCTCATAGTCATGTGTAGAACCTATTAATCCATGTTTGGATAAGTATGGGTCCATCTAGTTCATCTTATACACTACAAGTGAGTTTCCACAATCTGGAGTCACAGAGGTACATTTCGGACTCCTTACCTCTTCCGGTTCCCAAATTAGGTCCATTTGATGTTCCTCCCTTGGATTGAGACCGTTTCACTCATGTTTGTCCTCATAGTCATGTGTAGAACCTATTAATCCATGTTTGGATAAGTATGGGTCCATCTAGTTCATCTTATACACTACAAGTGAGTTTCCACAATCTGGAGTCACAGAGGTACATTTCGGACTCCTTACCTCTTCCGGTTCCCAAATTAGGTCCATTTGATGTTCCTCCCTTGGATTGAGACCGTTTCACTCATGTTTGTCCTCATAGTCATGTGTAGAACCTATTAATCCATGTTTGGATAAGTATGGGTCCATCTAGTTCATCTTATACACTACAAGTGAGTTTCCACAATCTGGAGTCACAGAGGTACATTTCGGACTCCTTACCTCTTCCGGTTCCCAAATTAGGTCCATTTGATGTTCCTCCCTTGGATTGAGACCGTTTCACTCATGTTTGTCCTCATAGTCATGTGTAGAACCTATTAATCCATGTTTGGATAAGTATGGGTCCATCTAGTTCATCTTATACACTACAAGTGAGTTTCCACAATCTGGAGTCACAGAGGTACATTTCGGACTCCTTACCTCTTCCGGTTCCCAAATTAGGTCCATTTGATGTTCCTCCCTTGGATTGAGACCGTTTCACTCATGTTTGTCCTCATAGTCATGTGTAGAACCTATTAATCCATGTTTGGATAAGTATGGGTCCATCTAGTTCATCTTATACACTACAAGTGAGTTTCCACAATCTGGAGTCACAGAGGTACATTTCGGACTCCTTACCTCTTCCGGTTCCCAAATTAGGTCCATTTGATGTTCCTCCCTTGGATTGAGACCGTTTCACTCATGTTTGTCCTCATAGTCATGTGTAGAACCTATTAATCCATGTTTGGATAAGTATGGGTCCATCTAGTTCATCTTATACACTACAAGTGAGTTTCCACAATCTGGAGTCACAGAGGTACATTTCGGACTCCTTACCTCTTCCGGTTCCCAAATTAGGTCCATTTGATGTTCCTCCCTTGGATTGAGACCGTTTCACTCATGTTTGTCCTCATAGTCATGTGTAGAACCTATTAATCCATGTTTGGATAAGTATGGGTCCATCTAGTTCATCTTATACACTACAAGTGAGTTTCCACAATCTGGAGTCACAGAGGTACATTTCGGACTCCTTACCTCTTCCGGTTCCCAAATTAGGTCCATTTGATGTTCCTCCCTTGGATTGAGACCGTTTCACTCATGTTTGTCCTCATAGTCATGTGTAGAACCTATTAATCCATGTTTGGATAAGTATGGGTCCATCTAGTTCATCTTATACACTACAAGTGAGTTTCCACAATCTGGAGTCACAGAGGTACATTTCGGACTCCTTACCTCTTCCGGTTCCCAAATTAGGTCCATTTGATGTTCCTCCCTTGGATTGAGACCGTTTCACTCATGTTTGTCCTCATAGTCATGTGTAGAACCTATTAATCCATGTTTGGATAAGTATGGGTCCATCTAGTTCATCTTATACACTACAAGTGAGTTTCCACAATCTGGAGTCACAGAGGTACATTTCGGACTCCTTACCTCTTCCGGTTCCCAAATTAGGTCCATTTGATGTTCCTCCCTTGGATTGAGACCGTTTCACTCATGTTTGTCCTCATAGTCATGTGTAGAACCTATTAATCCATGTTTGGATAAGTATGGGTCCATCTAGTTCATCTTATACACTACAAGTGAGTTTCCTCAATCTGGAGTCACAGAGGTACATTTCGGACTCCTTACCTCTTCCGGTTCCCAAATTAGGTCCATTTGATGTTCCTCCCTTGGATTGAGACCGTTTCACTCATGTTTGTCCTCATAGTCATGTGTAGAACCTATTAATCCATGTTTGGATAAGTATGGGTCCATCTAGTTCATCTTATACACTACAAGTGAGTTTCCACAATCTGGAGTCACAGAGGTACATTTCGGACTCCTTACCTCTTCCGGTTCCCAAATTAGGTCCATTTGATGTTCCTCCCTTGGATTGAGACCGTTTCACTCATGTTTGTCCTCATAGTCATGTGTAGAACCTATTAATCCATGTTTGGATAAGTATGGGTCCATCTAGTTCATCTTATACACTACAAGTGAGTTTCCTCAATCTGGAGTCACAGAGGTACATTTCGGACTCCTTACCTCTTCCGGTTCCCAAATTAGGTCCATTTGATGTTCCTCCCTTGGATTGAGACCGTTTCACTCATGTTTGTCCTCATAGTCATGTGTAGAACCTATTAATCCATGTTTGGATAAGTATGGGTCCATCTAGTTCATCTTATACACTACAAGTGAGTTTCCTCAATCTGGAGTCACAGAGGTACATTTCGGACTCCTTACCTCTTCCGGTTCCCAAATTAGGTCCATTTGATGTTCCTCCCTTGGATTGAGACCGTTTCACTCATGTTTGTCCTCATAGTCATGTGTAGAACCTATTAATCCATGTTTGGATAAGTATGGGTCCATCTAGTTCATCTTATACACTACAAGTGAGTTTCCTCAATCTGGAGTCACAGAGGTACATTTCGGACTCCTTACCTCTTCCGGTTCCCAAATTAGGTCCATTTGATGTTCCTCCCTTGGATTGAGACCGTTTCACTCATGTTTGTCCTCATAGTCATGTGTAGAACCTATTAATCCATGTTTGGATAAGTATGGGTCCATCTAGTTCATCTTATACACTACAAGTGAGTTTCCACAATCTGGAGTCACAGAGGTACATTTCGGACTCCTTACCTCTTCCGGTTCCCAAATTAGGTCCATTTGATGTTCCTCCCTTGGATTGAGACCGTTTCACTCATGTTTGTCCTCATAGTCATGTGTAGAACCTATTAATCCATGTTTGGATAAGTATGGGTCCATCTAGTTCATCTTATACACTACAAGTGAGTTTCCTCAATCTGGAGTCACAGATGTACATTTCGGACTCCTTACCTCTTCCGGTTCCCAAATTAGGTCCATTTGATGTTCCTCCCTTGGATTGAGACCGTTTCACTCATGTTTGTCCTCATAGTCATGTGTAGAACCTATTAATCCATGTTTGGATAAGTATGGGTCCATCTAGTTCATCTTATACACTACAAGTGAGTTTCCTCAATCTGGAGTCACAGAGGTACATTTCGGACTCCTTACCTCTTCCGGTTCCCAAATTAGGTCCATTTGATGTTCCTCCCTTGGATTGAGACCGTTTCACTCATGTTTGTCCTCATAGTCATGTGTAGAACCTATTAATCCATGTTTGGATAAGTATGGGTCCATCTAGTTCATCTTATACACTACAAGTGAGTTTCCACAATCTGGAGTCACAGAGGTACATTTCGGACTCCTTACCTCTTCCGGTTCCCAAATTAGGTCCATTTGATGTTCCTCCCTTGGATTGAGACCGTTTCACTCATGTTTGTCCTCATAGTCATGTGTAGAACCTATTAATCCATGTTTGGATAAGTATGGGTCCATCTAGTTCATCTTATACACTACAAGTGAGTTTCCACAATGTGGAGTCACAGAGGTACATTTCGGACTCCTTACCTCTTCCGGTTCCCAAATTAGGTCCATTTGATGTTCCTCCCTTGGATTGAGACCGTTTCACTCATGTTTGTCCTCATAGTCATGTGTAGAACCTATTAATCCATGTTTGGATAAGTATGGGTCCATCTAGTTCATCTTATACACTACAAGTGAGTTTCCACAATCTGGAGTCACAGAGGTACATTTCGGACTCCTTACCTCTTCCGGTTCCCAAATTAGGTCCATTTGATGTTCCTCCCTTGGATTGAGACCGTTTCACTCATGTTTGTCCTCATAGTCATGTGTAGAACCTATTAATCCATGTTTGGATAAGTATGGGTCCATCTAGTTCATCTTATACACTACAAGTGAGTTTCCACAATCTGGAGTCACAGAGGTACATTTCGGACTCCTTACCTCTTCCGGTTCCCAAATTAGGTCCATTTGATGTTCCTCCCTTGGATTGAGACCGTTTCACTCATGTTTGTCCTCATAGTCATGTGTAGAACCTATTAATCCATGTTTGGATAAGTATGGGTCCATCTAGTTCATCTTATACACTACAAGTGAGTTTCCACAATCTGGAGTCACAGAGGTACATTTCGGACTCCTTACCTCTTCCGGTTCCCAAATTAGGTCCATTTGATGTTCCTCCCTTGGATTGAGACCGTTTCACTCATGTTTGTCCTCATAGTCATGTGTAGAACCTATTAATCCATGTTTGGATAAGTATGGGTCCATCTAGTTCATCTTATACACTACAAGTGAGTTTCCACAATCTGGAGTCACAGAGGTACATTTCGGACTCCTTACCTCTTCCGGTTCCCAAATTAGGTCCATTTGATGTTCCTCCCTTGGATTGAGACCGTTTCACTCATGTTTGTCCTCATAGTCATGTGTAGAACCTATTAATCCATGTTTGGATAAGTATGGGTCCATCTAGTTCATCTTATACACTACAAGTGAGTTTCCACAATCTGGAGTCACAGAGGTACATTTCGGACTCCTTACCTCTTCCGGTTCCCAAATTAGGTCCATTTGATGTTCCTCCCTTGGATTGAGACCGTTTCACTCATGTTTGTCCTCATAGTCATGTGTAGAACCTATTAATCCATGTTTGGATAAGTATGGGTCCATCTAGTTCATCTTATACACTACAAGTGAGTTTCCACAATCTGGAGTCACAGAGGTACATTTCGGACTCCTTACCTCTTCCGGTTCCCAAATTAGGTCCATTTGATGTTCCTCCCTTGGATTGAGACCGTTTCACTCATGTTTGTCCTCATAGTCATGTGTAGAACCTATTAATCCATGTTTGGGTAAGTATGGGTCCATCTAGTTCATCTTATACACTACAAGTGAGTTTCCACAATCTGGAGTCACAGAGGTACATTTCGGACTCCTTACCTCTTCCGGTTCCCAAATTAGGTCCATTTGATGTTCCTCCCTTGGATTGAGACCGTTTCACTCATGTTTGTCCTCATAGTCATGTGTAGAACCTATTAATCCATGTTTGGATAAGTATGGGTCCATCTAGTTCATCTTATACACTACAAGTGAGTTTCCACAATCTGGAGTCACAGAGGTACATTTCGGACTCCTTACCTCTTCCGGTTCCCAAATTAGGTCCATTTGATGTTCCTCCCTTGGATTGAGACCGTTTCACTCATGTTTGTCCTCATAGTCATGTGTAGAACCTATTAATCCATGTTTGGATAAGTATGGGTCCATCTAGTTCATCTTATACACTACAAGTGAGTTTCCACAATCTGGAGTCACAGAGGTACATTTCGGACTCCTTACCTCTTCCGGTTCCCAAATTAGGTCCATTTGATGTTCCTCCCTTGGATTGAGACCGTTTCACTCATGTTTGTCCTCATAGTCATGTGTAGAACCTATTAATCCATGTTTGGATAAGTATGGGTCCATCTAGTTCATCTTATACACTACAAGTGAGTTTCCACAATCTGGAGTCACAGAGGTACATTTCGGACTCCTTACCTCTTCCGGTTCCCAAATTAGGTCCATTTGATGTTCCTCCCTTGGATTGAGACCGTTTCACTCATGTTTGTCCTCATAGTCATGTGTAGAACCTATTAATCCATGTTTGGATAAGTATGGGTCCATCTAGTTCATCTTATACACTACAAGTGAGTTTCCTCAATCTGGAGTCACAGAGGTACATTTCGGACTCCTTACCTCTTCCGGTTCCCAAATTAGGTCCATTTGATGTTCCTCCCTTGGATTGAGACCGTTTCACTCATGTTTGTCCTCATAGTCATGTGTAGAACCTATTAATCCATGTTTGGATAAGTATGGGTCCATCTAGTTCATCTTATACACTACAAGTGAGTTTCCACAATCTGGAGTCACAGAGGTACATTTCGGACTCCTTACCTCTTCCGGTTCCCAAATTAGGTCCATTTGATGTTCCTCCCTTGGATTGAGACCGTTTCACTCATGTTTGTCCTCATAGTCATGTGTAGAACCTATTAATCCATGTTTGGATAAGTATGGGTCCATCTAGTTCATCTTATACACTACAAGTGAGTTTCCTCAATCTGGAGTCACAGAGGTACATTTCGGACTCCTTACCTCTTCCGGTTCCCAAATTAGGTCCATTTGATGTTCCTCCCTTGGATTGAGACCGTTTCACTCATGTTTGTCCTCATAGTCATGTGTAGAACCTATTAATCCATGTTTGGATAAGTATGGGTCCATCTAGTTCATCTTATACACTACAAGTGAGTTTCCTCAATCTGGAGTCACAGAGGTACATTTCGGACTCCTTACCTCTTCCGGTTCCCAAATTAGGTCCATTTGATGTTCCTCCCTTGGATTGAGACCGTTTCACTCATGTTTGTCCTCATAGTCATGTGTAGAACCTATTAATCCATGTTTGGATAAGTATGGGTCCATCTAGTTCATCTTATACACTACAAGTGAGTTTCCACAATCTGGAGTCACAGAGGTACATTTCGGACTCCTTACCTCTTCCGGTTCCCAAATTAGGTCCATTTGATGTTCCTCCCTTGGATTGAGACCGTTTCACTCATGTTTGTCCTCATAGTCATGTGTAGAACCTATTAATCCATGTTTGGATAAGTATGGGTCCATCTAGTTCATCTTATACACTACAAGTGAGTTTCCACAATCTGGAGTCACAGAGGTACATTTCGGACTCCTTACCTCTTCCGGTTCCCAAATTAGGTCCATTTGATGTTCCTCCCTTGGATTGAGACCGTTTCACTCATGTTTGTCCTCATAGTCATGTGTAGAACCTATTAATCCATGTTTGGATAAGTATGGGTCCATCTAGTTCATCTTATACACTACAAGTGAGTTTCCACAATCTGGAGTCACAGAGGTACATTTCGGACTCCTTACCTCTTCCGGTTCCCAAATTAGGTCCATTTGATGTTCCTCCCTTGGATTGAGACCGTTTCACTCATGTTTGTCCTCATAGTCATGTGTAGAACCTATTAATCCATGTTTGGATAAGTATGGGTCCATCTAGTTCATCTTATACACTACAAGTGAGTTTCCACAATCTGGAGTCACAGAGGTACATTTCGGACTCCTTACCTCTTCCGGTTCCCAAATTAGGTCCATTTGATGTTCCTCCCTTGGATTGAGACCGTTTCACTCATGTTTGTCCTCATAGTCATGTGTAGAACCTATTAATCCATGTTTGGATAAGTATGGGTCCATCTAGTTCATCTTATACACTACAAGTGAGTTTCCACAATCTGGAGTCACAGAGGTACATTTCGGACTCCTTACCTCTTCCGGTTCCCAAATTAGGTCCATTTGATGTTCCTCCCTTGGATTGAGACCGTTTCACTCATGTTTGTCCTCATAGTCATGTGTAGAACCTATTAATCCATGTTTGGATAAGTATGGGTCCATCTAGTTCATCTTATACACTACAAGTGAGTTTCCACAATCTGGAGTCACAGAGGTACATTTCGGACTCCTTACCTCTTCCGGTTCCCAAATTAGGTCCATTTGATGTTCCTCCCTTGGATTGAGACCGTTTCACTCATGTTTGTCCTCATAGTCATGTGTAGAACCTATTAATCCATGTTTGGGTAAGTATGGGTCCATCTAGTTCATCTTATACACTACAAGTGAGTTTCCTCAATCTGGAGTCACAGAGGTACATTTCGGACTCCTTACCTCTTCCGGTTCCCAAATTAGGTCCATTTGATGTTCCTCCCTTGGATTGAGACCGTTTCACTCATGTTTGTCCTCATAGTCATGTGTAGAACCTATTAATCCATGTTTGGGTAAGTATGGGTCCATCTAGTTCATCTTATACACTACAAGTGAGTTTCCACAATCTGGAGTCACAGAGGTACATTTCGGACTCCTTACCTCTTCCGGTTCCCAAATTAGGTCCATTTGATGTTCCTCCCTTGGATTGAGACCGTTTCACTCATGTTTGTCCTCATAGTCATGTGTAGAACCTATTAATCCATGTTTGGGTAAGTATGGGTCCATCTAGTTCATCTTATACACTACAAGTGAGTTTCCACAATGTGGAGTCACAGAGGTACATTTCGGACTCCTTACCTCTTCCGGTTCCCAAATTAGGTCCATTTGATGTTCCTCCCTTGGATTGAGACCGTTTCACTCATGTTTGTCCTCATAGTCATGTGTAGAACCTATTAATCCATGTTTGGATAAGTATGGGTCCATCTAGTTCATCTTATACACTACAAGTGAGTTTCCACAATCTGGAGTCACAGAGGTACATTTCGGACTCCTTACCTCTTCCGGTTCCCAAATTAGGTCCATTTGATGTTCCTCCCTTGGATTGAGACCGTTTCACTCATGTTTGTCCTCATAGTCATGTGTAGAACCTATTAATCCATGTTTGGGTAAGTATGGGTCCATCTAGTTCATCTTATACACTACAAGTGAGTTTCCACAATGTGGAGTCACAGAGGTACATTTCGGACTCCTTACCTCTTCCGGTTCCCAAATTAGGTCCATTTGATGTTCCTCCCTTGGATTGAGACCGTTTCACTCATGTTTGTCCTCATAGTCATGTGTAGAACCTATTAATCCATGTTTGGATAAGTATGGGTCCATCTAGTTCATCTTATACACTACAAGTGAGTTTCCACAATCTGGAGTCACAGAGGTACATTTCGGACTCCTTACCTCTTCCGGTTCCCAAATTAGGTCCATTTGATGTTCCTCCCTTGGATTGAGACCGTTTCACTCATGTTTGTCCTCATAGTCATGTGTAGAACCTATTAATCCATGTTTGGGTAAGTATGGGTCCATCTAGTTCATCTTATACACTACAAGTGAGTTTCCACAATGTGGAGTCACAGAGGTACATTTCGGACTCCTTACCTCTTCCGGTTCCCAAATTAGGTCCATTTGATGTTCCTCCCTTGGATTGAGACCGTTTCACTCATGTTTGTCCTCATAGTCATGTGTAGAACCTATTAATCCATGTTTGGGTAAGTATGGGTCCATCTAGTTCATCTTATACACTACAAGTGAGTTTCCACAATCTGGAGTCACAGAGGTACATTTCGGACTCCTTACCTCTTCCGGTTCCCAAATTAGGTCCATTTGATGTTCCTCCCTTGGATTGAGACCGTTTCACTCATGTTTGTCCTCATAGTCATGTGTAGAACCTATTAATCCATGTTTGGGTAAGTATGGGTCCATCTAGTTCATCTTATACACTACAAGTGAGTTTCCACAATCTGGAGTCACAGAGGTACATTTCGGACTCCTTACCTCTTCCGGTTCCCAAATTAGGTCCATTTGATGTTCCTCCCTTGGATTGAGACCGTTTCACTCATGTTTGTCCTCATAGTCATGTGTAGAACCTATTAATCCATGTTTGGTAAGTATGGGTCCATCTAGTTCATCTTATACACTACAAGTGAGTTTCCACAATCTGGAGTCACAGAGGTACATTTCGGACTCCTTACCTCTTCCGGTTCCCAAATTAGGTCCATT
>CACVBM020000500.1:0-13069 GCA_902728155.2 Microthlaspi erraticum | reverse complement strand
TCCCAAATTAGGTCCATTTGATGTTCCTCCCTTGGATTGAGACCGTTTCACTCATGTTTGTCCTCATAGTCATGTGTAGAACCTATTAATCCATGTTTGGGTAAGTATGGGTCCATCTAGTTCATCTTATACACTACAAGTGAGTTTCCACAATGTGGAGTCACAGAGGTACATTTCGGACTCCTTACCTCTTCCGGTTCCCAAATTAGGTCCATTTGATGTTCCTCCCTTGGATTGAGACCGTTTCACTCATGTTTGTCCTCATAGTCATGTGTAGAACCTATTAATCCATGTTTGGTAAGTATGGGTCCATCTAGTTCATCTTATACACTACAAGTGAGTTTCCACAATGTGGAGTCACAGAGGTACATTTCGGACTCCTTACCTCTTCCGGTTCCCAAATTAGGTCCATTTGATGTTCCTCCCTTGGATTGAGACCGTTTCACTCATGTTTGTCCTCAT
This sequence comes from Microthlaspi erraticum, assembly GCA_902728155.2. Lineage (NCBI taxonomy): Eukaryota > Viridiplantae > Streptophyta > Magnoliopsida > Brassicales > Brassicaceae > Microthlaspi > Microthlaspi erraticum. The sequence goes on along the minus strand of CACVBM020000500.1, from coordinate 12,607 downwards.
AGTCATGTGTAGAACCTATTAATCCATGTTTGGGTAAGTATGGGTCCATCTAGTTCATCTTATACACTACAAGTGAGTTTCCACAATGTGGAGTCACAGAGGTACATTTCGGACTCCTTACCTCTTCCGGTTCCCAAATTAGGTCCATTTGATGTTCCTCCCTTGGATTGAGACCGTTTCACTCATGTTTGTCCTCATAGTCATGTGTAGAACCTATTAATCCATGTTTGGGTAAGTATGGGTCCATCTAGTTCATCTTATACACTACAAGTGAGTTTCCACAATGTGGAGTCACAGAGGTACATTTCGGACTCCTTACCTCTTCCGGTTCCCAAATTAGGTCCATTTGATGTTCCTCCCTTGGATTGAGACCGTTTCACTCATGTTTGTCCTCATAGTCATGTGTAGAACCTATTAATCCATGTTTTAAGTATGGGTCCATCTAGTTCATCTTATACACTACAAGTGAGTTTCCACAATGTGGAGTCACAGAGGTACATTTCGGACTCCTTACCTCTTCCGGTTCCCAAATTAGGTCCATTTGATGTTCCTCCCTTGGATTGAGACCGTTTCACTCATGTTTGTCCTCATAGTCATGTGTAGAACCTATTAATCCATGTTTGGGTAAGTATGGGTCCATCTAGTTCATCTTATACACTACAAGTGAGTTTCCACAATGTGGAGTCACAGAGGTACATTTCGGACTCCTTACCTCTTCCGGTTCCCAAATTAGGTCCATTTGATGTTCCTCCCTTGGATTGAGACCGTTTCACTCATGTTTGTCCTCATAGTCATGTGTAGAACCTATTAATCCATGTTTGGGTAAGTATGGGTCCATCTAGTTCATCTTATACACTACAAGTGAGTTTCCACAATGTGGAGTCACAGAGGTACATTTCGGACTCCTTACCTCTTCCGGTTCCCAAATTAGGTCCATTTGATGTTCCTCCCTTGGATTGAGACCGTTTCACTCATGTTTGTCCTCATAGTCATGTGTAGAACCTATTAATCCATGTTTGGATAAGTATGGGTCCATCTAGTTCATCTTATACACTACAAGTGAGTTTCCACAATGTGGAGTCACAGAGGTACATTTCGGACTCCTTACCTCTTCCGGTTCCCAAATTAGGTCCATTTGATGTTCCTCCCTTGGATTGAGACCGTTTCACTCATGTTTGTCCTCATAGTCATGTGTAGAACCTATTAATCCATGTTTGGATAAGTATGGGTCCATCTAGTTCATCTTATACACTACAAGTGAGTTTCCACAATGTGGAGTCACAGAGGTACATTTCGGACTCCTTACCTCTTCCGGTTCCCAAATTAGGTCCATTTGATGTTCCTCCCTTGGATTGAGACCGTTTCACTCATGTTTGTCCTCATAGTCATGTGTAGAACCTATTAATCCATGTTTGGATAAGTATGGGTCCATCTAGTTCATCTTATACACTACAAGTGAGTTTCCACAATGTGGAGTCACAGAGGTACATTTCGGACTCCTTACCTCTTCCGGTTCCCAAATTAGGTCCATTTGATGTTCCTCCCTTGGATTGAGACCGTTTCACTCATGTTTGTCCTCATAGTCATGTGTAGAACCTATTAATCCATGTTTGGATAAGTATGGGTCCATCTAGTTCATCTTATACACTACAAGTGAGTTTCCACAATGTGGAGTCACAGAGGTACATTTCGGACTCCTTACCTCTTCCGGTTCCCAAATTAGGTCCATTTGATGTTCCTCCCTTGGATTGAGACCGTTTCACTCATGTTTGTCCTCATAGTCATGTGTAGAACCTATTAATCCATGTTTGGGTAAGTATGGGTCCATCTAGTTCATCTTATACACTACAAGTGAGTTTCCACAATGTGGAGTCACAGAGGTACATTTCGGACTCCTTACCTCTTCCGGTTCCCAAATTAGGTCCATTTGATGTTCCTCCCTTGGATTGAGACCGTTTCACTCATGTTTGTCCTCATAGTCATGTGTAGAACCTATTAATCCATGTTTGGGTAAGTATGGGTCCATCTAGTTCATCTTATACACTACAAGTGAGTTTCCACAATGTGGAGTCACAGAGGTACATTTCGGACTCCTTACCTCTTCCGGTTCCCAAATTAGGTCCATTTGATGTTCCTCCCTTGGATTGAGACCGTTTCACTCATGTTTGTCCTCATAGTCATGTGTAGAACCTATTAATCCATGTTTGGGTAAGTATGGGTCCATCTAGTTCATCTTATACACTACAAGTGAGTTTCCACAATGTGGAGTCACAGAGGTACATTTCGGACTCCTTACCTCTTCCGGTTCCCAAATTAGGTCCATTTGATGTTCCTCCCTTGGATTGAGACCGTTTCACTCATGTTTGTCCTCATAGTCATGTGTAGAACCTATTAATCCATGTTTGGTAAGTATGGGTCCATCTAGTTCATCTTATACACTACAAGTGAGTTTCCACAATGTGGAGTCACAGAGGTACATTTCGGACTCCTTACCTCTTCCGGTTCCCAAATTAGGTCCATTTGATGTTCCTCCCTTGGATTGAGACCGTTTCACTCATGTTTGTCCTCATAGTCATGTGTAGAACCTATTAATCCATGTTTGGTAAGTATGGGTCCATCTAGTTCATCTTATACACTACAAGTGAGTTTCCACAATGTGGAGTCACAGAGGTACATTTCGGACTCCTTACCTCTTCCGGTTCCCAAATTAGGTCCATTTGATGTTCCTCCCTTGGATTGAGACCGTTTCACTCATGTTTGTCCTCATAGTCATGTGTAGAACCTATTAATCCATGTTTGGATAAGTATGGGTCCATCTAGTTCATCTTATACACTACAAGTGAGTTTCCACAATGTGGAGTCACAGAGGTACATTTCGGACTCCTTACCTCTTCCGGTTCCCAAATTAGGTCCATTTGATGTTCCTCCCTTGGATTGAGACCGTTTCACTCATGTTTGTCCTCATAGTCATGTGTAGAACCTATTAATCCATGTTTGGTAAGTATGGGTCCATCTAGTTCATCTTATACACTACAAGTGAGTTTCCACAATGTGGAGTCACAGAGGTACATTTCGGACTCCTTACCTCTTCCGGTTCCCAAATTAGGTCCATTTGATGTTCCTCCCTTGGATTGAGACCGTTTCACTCATGTTTGTCCTCATAGTCATGTGTAGAACCTATTAATCCATGTTTGGGTAAGTATGGGTCCATCTAGTTCATCTTATACACTACAAGTGAGTTTCCACAATGTGGAGTCACAGAGGTACATTTCGGACTCCTTACCTCTTCCGGTTCCCAAATTAGGTCCATTTGATGTTCCTCCCTTGGATTGAGACCGTTTCACTCATGTTTGTCCTCATAGTCATGTGTAGAACCTATTAATCCATGTTTGGATAAGTATGGGTCCATCTAGTTCATCTTATACACTACAAGTGAGTTTCCACAATGTGGAGTCACAGAGGTACATTTCGGACTCCTTACCTCTTCCGGTTCCCAAATTAGGTCCATTTGATGTTCCTCCCTTGGATTGAGACCGTTTCACTCATGTTTGTCCTCATAGTCATGTGTAGAACCTATTAATCCATGTTTGGATAAGTATGGGTCCATCTAGTTCATCTTATACACTACAAGTGAGTTTCCACAATGTGGAGTCACAGAGGTACATTTCGGACTCCTTACCTCTTCCGGTTCCCAAATTAGGTCCATTTGATGTTCCTCCCTTGGATTGAGACCGTTTCACTCATGTTTGTCCTCATAGTCATGTGTAGAACCTATTAATCCATGTTTGGATAAGTATGGGTCCATCTAGTTCATCTTATACACTACAAGTGAGTTTCCACAATGTGGAGTCACAGAGGTACATTTCGGACTCCTTACCTCTTCCGGTTCCCAAATTAGGTCCATTTGATGTTCCTCCCTTGGATTGAGACCGTTTCACTCATGTTTGTCCTCATAGTCATGTGTAGAACCTATTAATCCATGTTTGGATAAGTATGGGTCCATCTAGTTCATCTTATACACTACAAGTGAGTTTCCACAATGTGGAGTCACAGAGGTACATTTCGGACTCCTTACCTCTTCCGGTTCCCAAATTAGGTCCATTTGATGTTCCTCCCTTGGATTGAGACCGTTTCACTCATGTTTGTCCTCATAGTCATGTGTAGAACCTATTAATCCATGTTTGGATAAGTATGGGTCCATCTAGTTCATCTTATACACTACAAGTGAGTTTCCACAATGTGGAGTCACAGAGGTACATTTCGGACTCCTTACCTCTTCCGGTTCCCAAATTAGGTCCATTTGATGTTCCTCCCTTGGATTGAGACCGTTTCACTCATGTTTGTCCTCATAGTCATGTGTAGAACCTATTAATCCATGTTTGGATAAGTATGGGTCCATCTAGTTCATCTTATACACTACAAGTGAGTTTCCACAATGTGGAGTCACAGAGGTACATTTCGGACTCCTTACCTCTTCCGGTTCCCAAATTAGGTCCATTTGATGTTCCTCCCTTGGATTGAGACCGTTTCACTCATGTTTGTCCTCATAGTCATGTGTAGAACCTATTAATCCATGTTTGGATAAGTATGGGTCCATCTAGTTCATCTTATACACTACAAGTGAGTTTCCACAATGTGGAGTCACAGAGGTACATTTCGGACTCCTTACCTCTTCCGGTTCCCAAATTAGGTCCATTTGATGTTCCTCCCTTGGATTGAGACCGTTTCACTCATGTTTGTCCTCATAGTCATGTGTAGAACCTATTAATCCATGTTTGGATAAGTATGGGTCCATCTAGTTCATCTTATACACTACAAGTGAGTTTCCACAATGTGGAGTCACAGAGGTACATTTCGGACTCCTTACCTCTTCCGGTTCCCAAATTAGGTCCATTTGATGTTCCTCCCTTGGATTGAGACCGTTTCACTCATGTTTGTCCTCATAGTCATGTGTAGAACCTATTAATCCATGTTTGGATAAGTATGGGTCCATCTAGTTCATCTTATACACTACAAGTGAGTTTCCACAATGTGGAGTCACAGAGGTACATTTCGGACTCCTTACCTCTTCCGGTTCCCAAATTAGGTCCATTTGATGTTCCTCCCTTGGATTGAGACCGTTTCACTCATGTTTGTCCTCATAGTCATGTGTAGAACCTATTAATCCATGTTTGGATAAGTATGGGTCCATCTAGTTCATCTTATACACTACAAGTGAGTTTCCACAATGTGGAGTCACAGAGGTACATTTCGGACTCCTTACCTCTTCCGGTTCCCAAATTAGGTCCATTTGATGTTCCTCCCTTGGATTGAGACCGTTTCACTCATGTTTGTCCTCATAGTCATGTGTAGAACCTATTAATCCATGTTTGGATAAGTATGGGTCCATCTAGTTCATCTTATACACTACAAGTGAGTTTCCACAATGTGGAGTCACAGAGGTACATTTCGGACTCCTTACCTCTTCCGGTTCCCAAATTAGGTCCATTTGATGTTCCTCCCTTGGATTGAGACCGTTTCACTCATGTTTGTCCTCATAGTCATGTGTAGAACCTATTAATCCATGTTTGGATAAGTATGGGTCCATCTAGTTCATCTTATACACTACAAGTGAGTTTCCACAATGTGGAGTCACAGAGGTACATTTCGGACTCCTTACCTCTTCCGGTTCCCAAATTAGGTCCATTTGATGTTCCTCCCTTGGATTGAGACCGTTTCACTCATGTTTGTCCTCATAGTCATGTGTAGAACCTATTAATCCATGTTTGGATAAGTATGGGTCCATCTAGTTCATCTTATACACTACAAGTGAGTTTCCACAATGTGGAGTCACAGAGGTACATTTCGGACTCCTTACCTCTTCCGGTTCCCAAATTAGGTCCATTTGATGTTCCTCCCTTGGATTGAGACCGTTTCACTCATGTTTGTCCTCATAGTCATGTGTAGAACCTATTAATCCATGTTTGGATAAGTATGGGTCCATCTAGTTCATCTTATACACTACAAGTGAGTTTCCACAATGTGGAGTCACAGAGGTACATTTCGGACTCCTTACCTCTTCCGGTTCCCAAATTAGGTCCATTTGATGTTCCTCCCTTGGATTGAGACCGTTTCACTCATGTTTGTCCTCATAGTCATGTGTAGAACCTATTAATCCATGTTTGGATAAGTATGGGTCCATCTAGTTCATCTTATACACTACAAGTGAGTTTCCACAATGTGGAGTCACAGAGGTACATTTCGGACTCCTTACCTCTTCCGGTTCCCAAATTAGGTCCATTTGATGTTCCTCCCTTGGATTGAGACCGTTTCACTCATGTTTGTCCTCATAGTCATGTGTAGAACCTATTAATCCATGTTTGGATAAGTATGGGTCCATCTAGTTCATCTTATACACTACAAGTGAGTTTCCACAATGTGGAGTCACAGAGGTACATTTCGGACTCCTTACCTCTTCCGGTTCCCAAATTAGGTCCATTTGATGTTCCTCCCTTGGATTGAGACCGTTTCACTCATGTTTGTCCTCATAGTCATGTGTAGAACCTATTAATCCATGTTTGGATAAGTATGGGTCCATCTAGTTCATCTTATACACTACAAGTGAGTTTCCACAATGTGGAGTCACAGAGGTACATTTCGGACTCCTTACCTCTTCCGGTTCCCAAATTAGGTCCATTTGATGTTCCTCCCTTGGATTGAGACCGTTTCACTCATGTTTGTCCTCATAGTCATGTGTAGAACCTATTAATCCATGTTTGGATAAGTATGGGTCCATCTAGTTCATCTTATACACTACAAGTGAGTTTCCACAATGTGGAGTCACAGAGGTACATTTCGGACTCCTTACCTCTTCCGGTTCCCAAATTAGGTCCATTTGATGTTCCTCCCTTGGATTGAGACCGTTTCACTCATGTTTGTCCTCATAGTCATGTGTAGAACCTATTAATCCATGTTTGGATAAGTATGGGTCCATCTAGTTCATCTTATACACTACAAGTGAGTTTCCACAATGTGGAGTCACAGAGGTACATTTCGGACTCCTTACCTCTTCCGGTTCCCAAATTAGGTCCATTTGATGTTCCTCCCTTGGATTGAGACCGTTTCACTCATGTTTGTCCTCATAGTCATGTGTAGAACCTATTAATCCATGTTTGGATAAGTATGGGTCCATCTAGTTCATCTTATACACTACAAGTGAGTTTCCACAATGTGGAGTCACAGAGGTACATTTCGGACTCCTTACCTCTTCCGGTTCCCAAATTAGGTCCATTTGATGTTCCTCCCTTGGATTGAGACCGTTTCACTCATGTTTGTCCTCATAGTCATGTGTAGAACCTATTAATCCATGTTTGGATAAGTATGGGTCCATCTAGTTCATCTTATACACTACAAGTGAGTTTCCACAATGTGGAGTCACAGAGGTACATTTCGGACTCCTTACCTCTTCCGGTTCCCAAATTAGGTCCATTTGATGTTCCTCCCTTGGATTGAGACCGTTTCACTCATGTTTGTCCTCATAGTCATGTGTAGAACCTATTAATCCATGTTTGGATAAGTATGGGTCCATCTAGTTCATCTTATACACTACAAGTGAGTTTCCACAATGTGGAGTCACAGAGGTACATTTCGGACTCCTTACCTCTTCCGGTTCCCAAATTAGGTCCATTTGATGTTCCTCCCTTGGATTGAGACCGTTTCACTCATGTTTGTCCTCATAGTCATGTGTAGAACCTATTAATCCATGTTTGGATAAGTATGGGTCCATCTAGTTCATCTTATACACTACAAGTGAGTTTCCACAATGTGGAGTCACAGAGGTACATTTCGGACTCCTTACCTCTTCCGGTTCCCAAATTAGGTCCATTTGATGTTCCTCCCTTGGATTGAGACCGTTTCACTCATGTTTGTCCTCATAGTCATGTGTAGAACCTATTAATCCATGTTTGGATAAGTATGGGTCCATCTAGTTCATCTTATACACTACAAGTGAGTTTCCACAATGTGGAGTCACAGAGGTACATTTCGGACTCCTTACCTCTTCCGGTTCCCAAATTAGGTCCATTTGATGTTCCTCCCTTGGATTGAGACCGTTTCACTCATGTTTGTCCTCATAGTCATGTGTAGAACCTATTAATCCATGTTTGGTAAGTATGGGTCCATCTAGTTCATCTTATACACTACAAGTGAGTTTCCACAATGTGGAGTCACAGAGGTACATTTCGGACTCCTTACCTCTTCCGGTTCCCAAATTAGGTCCATTTGATGTTCCTCCCTTGGATTGAGACCGTTTCACTCATGTTTGTCCTCATAGTCATGTGTAGAACCTATTAATCCATGTTTGGATAAGTATGGGTCCATCTAGTTCATCTTATACACTACAAGTGAGTTTCCACAATGTGGAGTCACAGAGGTACATTTCGGACTCCTTACCTCTTCCGGTTCCCAAATTAGGTCCATTTGATGTTCCTCCCTTGGATTGAGACCGTTTCACTCATGTTTGTCCTCATAGTCATGTGTAGAACCTATTAATCCATGTTTGGATAAGTATGGGTCCATCTAGTTCATCTTATACACTACAAGTGAGTTTCCACAATGTGGAGTCACAGAGGTACATTTCGGACTCCTTACCTCTTCCGGTTCCCAAATTAGGTCCATTTGATGTTCCTCCCTTGGATTGAGACCGTTTCACTCATGTTTGTCCTCATAGTCATGTGTAGAACCTATTAATCCATGTTTGGATAAGTATGGGTCCATCTAGTTCATCTTATACACTACAAGTGAGTTTCCACAATGTGGAGTCACAGAGGTACATTTCGGACTCCTTACCTCTTCCGGTTCCCAAATTAGGTCCATTTGATGTTCCTCCCTTGGATTGAGACCGTTTCACTCATGTTTGTCCTCATAGTCATGTGTAGAACCTATTAATCCATGTTTGGATAAGTATGGGTCCATCTAGTTCATCTTATACACTACAAGTGAGTTTCCACAATGTGGAGTCACAGAGGTACATTTCGGACTCCTTACCTCTTCCGGTTCCCAAATTAGGTCCATTTGATGTTCCTCCCTTGGATTGAGACCGTTTCACTCATGTTTGTCCTCATAGTCATGTGTAGAACCTATTAATCCATGTTTGGATAAGTATGGGTCCATCTAGTTCATCTTATACACTACAAGTGAGTTTCCACAATGTGGAGTCACAGAGGTACATTTCGGACTCCTTACCTCTTCCGGTTCCCAAATTAGGTCCATTTGATGTTCCTCCCTTGGATTGAGACCGTTTCACTCATGTTTGTCCTCATAGTCATGTGTAGAACCTATTAATCCATGTTTGGATAAGTATGGGTCCATCTAGTTCATCTTATACACTACAAGTGAGTTTCCACAATGTGGAGTCACAGAGGTACATTTCGGACTCCTTACCTCTTCCGGTTCCCAAATTAGGTCCATTTGATGTTCCTCCCTTGGATTGAGACCGTTTCACTCATGTTTGTCCTCATAGTCATGTGTAGAACCTATTAATCCATGTTTGGTAAGTATGGGTCCATCTAGTTCATCTTATACACTACAAGTGAGTTTCCACAATGTGGAGTCACAGAGGTACATTTCGGACTCCTTACCTCTTCCGGTTCCCAAATTAGGTCCATTTGATGTTCCTCCCTTGGATTGAGACCGTTTCACTCATGTTTGTCCTCATAGTCATGTGTAGAACCTATTAATCCATGTTTGGTAAGTATGGGTCCATCTAGTTCATCTTATACACTACAAGTGAGTTTCCACAATGTGGAGTCACAGAGGTACATTTCGGACTCCTTACCTCTTCCGGTTCCCAAATTAGGTCCATTTGATGTTCCTCCCTTGGATTGAGACCGTTTCACTCATGTTTGTCCTCATAGTCATGTGTAGAACCTATTAATCCATGTTTGGTAAGTATGGGTCCATCTAGTTCATCTTATACACTACAAGTGAGTTTCCACAATGTGGAGTCACAGAGGTACATTTCGGACTCCTTACCTCTTCCGGTTCCCAAATTAGGTCCATTTGATGTTCCTCCCTTGGATTGAGACCGTTTCACTCATGTTTGTCCTCATAGTCATGTGTAGAACCTATTAATCCATGTTTGGTAAGTATGGGTCCATCTAGTTCATCTTATACACTACAAGTGAGTTTCCACAATGTGGAGTCACAGAGGTACATTTCGGACTCCTTACCTCTTCCGGTTCCCAAATTAGGTCCATTTGATGTTCCTCCCTTGGATTGAGACCGTTTCACTCATGTTTGTCCTCATAGTCATGTGTAGAACCTATTAATCCATGTTTGGATAAGTATGGGTCCATCTAGTTCATCTTATACACTACAAGTGAGTTTCCACAATGTGGAGTCACAGAGGTACATTTCGGACTCCTTACCTCTTCCGGTTCCCAAATTAGGTCCATTTGATGTTCCTCCCTTGGATTGAGACCGTTTCACTCATGTTTGTCCTCATAGTCATGTGTAGAACCTATTAATCCATGTTTGGTAAGTATGGGTCCATCTAGTTCATCTTATACACTACAAGTGAGTTTCCACAATGTGGAGTCACAGAGGTACATTTCGGACTCCTTACCTCTTCCGGTTCCCAAATTAGGTCCATTTGATGTTCCTCCCTTGGATTGAGACCGTTTCACTCATGTTTGTCCTCATAGTCATGTGTAGAACCTATTAATCCATGTTTGGTAAGTATGGGTCCATCTAGTTCATCTTATACACTACAAGTGAGTTTCCACAATGTGGAGTCACAGAGGTACATTTCGGACTCCTTACCTCTTCCGGTTCCCAAATTAGGTCCATTTGATGTTCCTCCCTTGGATTGAGACCGTTTCACTCATGTTTGTCCTCATAGTCATGTGTAGAACCTATTAATCCATGTTTGGTAAGTATGGGTCCATCTAGTTCATCTTATACACTACAAGTGAGTTTCCACAATGTGGAGTCACAGAGGTACATTTCGGACTCCTTACCTCTTCCGGTTCCCAAATTAGGTCCATTTGATGTTCCTCCCTTGGATTGAGACCGTTTCACTCATGTTTGTCCTCATAGTCATGTGTAGAACCTATTAATCCATGTTTGGATAAGTATGGGTCCATCTAGTTCATCTTATACACTACAAGTGAGTTTCCACAATGTGGAGTCACAGAGGTACATTTCGGACTCCTTACCTCTTCCGGTTCCCAAATTAGGTCCATTTGATGTTCCTCCCTTGGATTGAGACCGTTTCACTCATGTTTGTCCTCATAGTCATGTGTAGAACCTATTAATCCATGTTTGGATAAGTATGGGTCCATCTAGTTCATCTTATACACTACAAGTGAGTTTCCACAATGTGGAGTCACAGAGGTACATTTCGGACTCCTTACCTCTTCCGGTTCCCAAATTAGGTCCATTTGATGTTCCTCCCTTGGATTGAGACCGTTTCACTCATGTTTGTCCTCATAGTCATGTGTAGAACCTATTAATCCATGTTTGGGTAAGTATGGGTCCATCTAGTTCATCTTATACACTACAAGTGAGTTTCCACAATGTGGAGTCACAGAGGTACATTTCGGACTCCTTACCTCTTCCGGTTCCCAAATTAGGTCCATTTGATGTTCCTCCCTTGGATTGAGACCGTTTCACTCATGTTTGTCCTCATAGTCATGTGTAGAACCTATTAATCCATGTTTGGTAAGTATGGGTCCATCTAGTTCATCTTATACACTACAAGTGAGTTTCCACAATGTGGAGTCACAGAGGTACATTTCGGACTCCTTACCTCTTCCGGTTCCCAAATTAGGTCCATTTGATGTTCCTCCCTTGGATTGAGACCGTTTCACTCATGTTTGTCCTCATAGTCATGTGTAGAACCTATTAATCCATGTTTGGTAAGTATGGGTCCATCTAGTTCATCTTATACACTACAAGTGAGTTTCCACAATGTGGAGTCACAGAGGTACATTTCGGACTCCTTACCTCTTCCGGTTCCCAAATTAGGTCCATTTGATGTTCCTCCCTTGGATTGAGACCGTTTCACTCATGTTTGTCCTCATAGTCATGTGTAGAACCTATTAATCCATGTTTGGTAAGTATGGGTCCATCTAGTTCATCTTATACACTACAAGTGAGTTTCCACAATGTGGAGTCACAGAGGTACATTTCGGACTCCTTACCTCTTCCGGTTCCCAAATTAGGTCCATTTGATGTTCCTCCCTTGGATTGAGACCGTTTCACTCATGTTTGTCCTCATAGTCATGTGTAGAACCTATTAATCCATGTTTGGGTAAGTATGGGTCCATCTAGTTCATCTTATACACTACAAGTGAGTTTCCACAATGTGGAGTCACAGAGGTACATTTCGGACTCCTTACCTCTTCCGGTTCCCAAATTAGGTCCATTTGATGTTCCTCCCTTGGATTGAGACCGTTTCACTCATGTTTGTCCTCATAGTCATGTGTAGAACCTATTAATCCATGTTTGGATAAGTATGGGTCCATCTAGTTCATCTTATACACTACAAGTGAGTTTCCACAATGTGGAGTCACAGAGGTACATTTCGGACTCCTTACCCTCGGTTCCCAAATTAGGTTCCTCCCTT
>CACVBM020000499.1:0-264022 GCA_902728155.2 Microthlaspi erraticum | reverse complement strand
TTTAAGAGCTGGAAAACGGAAGTTTTCTAAACCATCGGTTTGTTTTAAGTTATTATTCTTGTATCCAAACAATTTTTTCCATTTATTCTTATATCCAAATAGGTTATTCTCTTATTCTTGTATCCAAACATTCCAATCGCACGCGCGGGTCTGTTCTAATGATTTTTTAAATTGTTATATTTAAATTTATTTTCTTCCAAAGCTTCACAATTTTTTATTTTTTGCTGTTTTTTTATAAACTTATCTTTGTAATATACTTTTTAATTATTTTTTTACTTTACCAATTTAATTATTTTATAATTAATCATAATAAGTAAGGTACTTTTTAAAAACGTATTTTCTGTAAAAAACATACAATAGCCCTATCCTCACATTTCTTAATATTTATATGTTTTGTCAATTGCTTCATAAAATTCGACATAAGAATAGATCCCAAACTTTTCTTTTTCAATATTATGACAACATGATCAGCCTGAACCAACATTGTTTTTAAGTGAACCGTATTAGAAACTTGTGAAAAAAAAAACCTTATAATTTGGCTTGTCGTCTTTGTTCTAAATTGGTAGCTTCTTTTTCTTTTTATTTATTCTTATTCGTTTTTTTGGTCATCTTCACTCATCTTCTTTGCTCTTCTTCGTCTTCGCTCGTCTTGCTTCCTCTTTTGGTTTCTTCTCCTCCTTTCTTCTTTGATTAATTCTTAATTTTCAATTTCATCTTCGTGGTTTCTTATTCGGTGTTTCCGTCTTCAACTTTGTTATTCTTTGGGTCTTTTTTTTTCTTTCTACTTTGGTATCTTCGTCTTCGATAATTTTTAATTTTATCTTCTTAATGTTCTTCTTTCATATCCTCTTCATATGTCATTTTTCAGTCTGAGTATATGATTCAGCCATTTTCTTCAACAAACTTGTGGCAAATGAGAACTCTTCACTGTAAATCCTTCAAGGTGCAACAAAGATGATTACTTTGTCTCCAATAGTTTTATTGTCTACTCCTTTCCACCCTTGGATTTTTTGGCATCCGTAGAAGGCTGGTACTCTCTTCCTATTTGAATATTGTGAGTTACAGTAAAATAAAATCTTCCTTAAGGCTGTGAAAGATGTCCATGAATGAATGCCCGAAGTTCAGCTAAGAAAGCAGCCTCTTTTTATCCTCTGTTTGGCATGCATTAGAATATGGAACACAAAATATTGTTTTTGTAATGCAACTTGGAATATTTTCTTAGAAAAATGTGGTATGATATGGATTATCAAATCTCCCTTGAACTCTCATCTGCTCCGTAGAAGTGCAAGTATACTAATTACTTCGTTTTTTCTTCCTCTTCACTTATATTCACTCATCCACACTCATCATCTACTTTGATCTTCTTCGTATTTGCTCGTCTTGCTTCTTCTTTAGACAAATGTGGTATGAGATGGATTATCAAATCTTCTCCGTAGAAGTGTAAGTATACTAATTACTTCGTTTTTTCTTCATCTTCACTTATATTCACTCATCTACACTCATCATCTACTTTGATCTTCTTCGTATTTGCTCGTCTTGCTTCTTCTTTTTCGTTCTTGTTTGGTTTATTCTCCTCTGTTCTTATTTGATTCCTTATATATCAATTTCATCTACGTGGTTTCAGATTCGGTGTTTCCATCTTCTACTTTATTCTTCTTTGGTTTTTTTTTTGTCTTTCTATTTTGGTATCTTCGTCTTCGATGTTCTTTATTTTTATCTTCTTATTGTTCTTATTCCATATCTTCTTCATATGGTATTTTATAATATGAATTTGTGATTCAGTCTTTTTTTCAACGAAGTTGCGGCAAGCGAACACCTTTCATTGAAACTTCTTCAAGGTGCAAAAAAGATGACTACTCTGTCTCCAATAGTTTTATTATCTACTCCTCTCTACCTTTGGATTTTTTTTGCATTTGTAGAAGGCCCATAAACTTTTCCTATTTGAATATTGTGATTTACATAAAGATAAAATCCTCTTTAAAGTTGTGAATAATGCCCAATTGCCCATGAATGAGTGATGCCCGAAGTTCAGCTAAGAAAGCAGACTCTCTTTACCCTCTCTATTTGGCATGCATATAATCTGAAATGGAAAATCTTGTTGTGATAATGCAACTTGGAATGTTTCCTTGGACAAATGTAGTATGAGATGGATTATCAAATCTCCCAAGAACTCTCCTTTGCAATGCAAGTCTAAGTTGATGGTCATGCTGGTGTTTTTACCACTCGAACTTGCGATATGGATGGCCCCATCAATATTCCCACTTGATATATCGTAAGAAATACTAGCTAACCTATTGCTTTTTTTGGAGATTGTGTTTGAGTGAGTCTTTTCTAACTCGTGCATCTACGCAGTGTATCCGACCCATTTAGTGAGATTCCAGCCGTCATGCTTCTGTTTCAAATATGCATACCGTTTATTATCGAGCATTACGAGACCACAATCAAGTCCCTTCTATGCTGCTGGTTCACCGGCGTCAGTTGGGCGTTTGGTTTGACAGACTACCTTTTGCCAAGACCAGAGGAAAACATTGGTCAGGACAACGTAAATGGTGAACCAGGAAGGCAGAACAGAGCACAAGTGTTGCAGGTCGGTGGACATGACACGGCCATGGTTACACTTCCAGCAGCTGGGAATGTCAACACGCGTGAGGAATATGAAAATGATGAAGAACAATCTGATTCAGAGTAAGTTCTTACTTAAGGAATAAGCTAATAGCTTGTTTTGAAGTAACTAAGATTTACACTACGTCTTCCCCTTAAATAAATGTATTTTTGTAACAGGTACAACTTTGTTGCCCGGATAATCCTTCTTCTACTTGTTGCATGGGTGACTCTTCTTCTCTTCAACTTAGGAATGATAGTTGTACCAGTTTCTATTGGGCGTGCTTTATTTAGTGCCATCCCAATTCTCCCAATAACGCATGGCATCAAATGCAATGGTAACGTCGGTTAACTTTGGTCTTACGCACTTCACTCTTTCAAACAGCCACACATTACTAATAGAATCTCCTAAATCTTTAGACCTGTTTGCTTTCTTCATTGGCACATACGCCTTTTGGACTTCCATATCTGGGGCTAGGTATGCCATCGAGCATGTCAATTCAAAGAGGACTTCAGTCTTGCTAAACCAAATATGGAAATGGTGTGGGATTGTCTTCAAGAGCTCGGTGCTGTTAGCCATATGGGTAAGTGGTTTCTACTGTTGTTTATTATTTCCGATTTTTGAGACACTCCAAACTCGTTTGACTCTGTATTCTATGGTTTTGAAATGGCTTCTGAACAGGTTTTTATAATTCCGGTACTTGTCGGACTTCTGTTTGAGCTATTGGTGATTGTTCCAATTAGAGTCCCAGTAGATGAAAGCCCTGTGTTCCTCTTGTATCAAGACTGGGCTTTTGGACTCATATTTTTGAAGATCTGGACTAAACTGGTATGTATTTGTCTCCCGTTAGCAATTTTTGCCGTATGAGAGATATATCATGTCACGTAAATAACGACGACAATGGACAGGTAATGCTGGATCTTATGCTTCCAATATTGGGTCATAGCTGGAGAGCAAAGTTTGAGAGAGTAAGAGAAGATGGCTTCTCAAGGCTTCAAGTGTTATGGGCACTCAGAGAGATTGTATATCCGATTGTGATGAAACTCCTAACAGCACTATGCGTGCCTTATGTCTTGGCGAGAGCAGTGTTCCCAATGCTCGGATATCCGCTAGTTGTGAACTCGGCGGTCTACAGATTTGCTTGGATAGGTTGTCTCTCGGTGATCCTCTTCTGCTTCTGTGCGAAAAGATGTCATGTGCGGGTCAGGAAACTTCACAACTCCATCCGTGATAAACGTTATCTCGTTGGTTTGAGACTCCATAACTTTGGGGAAGCTGCTTACTGCTAAGTGCTAACCCAAAACCAAAAGAAAGCAGTGAGGATGCAGGAGATGGTGATAGTGGGACTTAGGCTAAGTCGTGCAATCTAACAAGAAGCTTAGAAAGTATAGTGTTGAAGATTATATTAGCATTTCTTATTAGATTAGGCTATCTTATCATCTCTTATTAGGGATTAGCAAGTTCTAATTCAAAGAAAAGATGTAAAGTATGAATGAATTGTAGTCTACTGATTCGTTCTAATCTTATATAATCTGATTCAAATCTATGAATGTGTGGGACAGTGGGAGGATTTTGATCAAACAATAATAACAACTTAATTTTAATGATAGAAACTTAAAAAAAGGATTATGCCTCGTGCGTCGTATATTATACGAAAAAAAACAAGTCTATGGAACTTTTTTGTTTGAATGTATTTTTTCCTCCAAGGATATAAACTATAAACCTTAAAACCCCTTTGCTTGTCTCAGTACCTCTCCACCACCATGGATCCTACAGTTGCAACGGAGAAAGGAGGAAGTTACATTGATGATGATGATGAAGACGAGGAGAAGGACGTTTGCAGGATCTGCAGAAACCTAGGAGACGCGAACAATCCGCTTCGGTATCCGTGCGCCTGCAGCGGGAGCATCAAGTTTGTGCACCTGGATTGCCTCAATAAGTGGCTTATTTACAGAAGAAACTCTCGTCGATGCGAGGTTTTGCTTCTTTTCCTCTTGATTATTTCGGGATTGAATTGATTTCTAGGGTTGGATTTCGTAGATTCCGAATCACTATTAAGATAATGGATCCTCGAGAGAAATTTTGCTTCTATATGATTATTTTGCGAGTTTTGGGTAAACGATTGGGCGATTTCATCTCTGCAGGTTTGCAAGCATCCGTTTTCGTCGTCCCCGGTGTATGCTGAAAATGCTCCCACAATTCTCCCTTTCCATGAGTTTGTACTTGGCACAGTGAAGAAAGCTCGCCGTTGCCGGACTTTGCGCTTGTTTCCGCGGTTGTGTTTTCGGCTTTCAGTCACGCTTCTCTCTGTTCATTTCGTTACATTTTGGATATGGCGATTTGCTTTTGTGCGGAGTTTTGGTGAAGCTCAGAGGTTGTTCGTAAGCCACATCTCCACCACAGCTATTCTCACCGATTGTTTGCTCGGGTCATTACTATCGGCTTGTCGTCTCTTAATTTTCAAGGGAGCGACTTCATTGCGGGATTACTTGCGAGAGTTGGGAGGACAAGAAGAGAGAGAAGATGAAGGGGAGAGAAATGGTGTTCGTGCCGCAAGAAGACCTCCTGGAGAGGGAAACGGCGAAGTTGCTGGAGATCAGGGTGCTGCTGTTGGTGGTGCACAAGACCGTCACGTTCCATTTTACCAACTAGTTGGAATTCCAGGTCCGGTGTTCCGTTTCGTTAAGAAGGTCTTTACTGTAAGTTGAATGTTTCTCCTCTTGCTGTTACTCTATTTCACTTTTGGCCTCTCATTAAACTATTAATTGGTGTTGTGCGTATTGATTTTGCAGACTGTAGCAAGAAATGTGTTATTCGTTGGTGTTGTCATCTTTGTGCCCTTCACATTAGGACGGGTTATACTGTATCATGTGTCGTGGCGTTTTACTGCTAGAGTCCCTGCCGTGACCGGATCAATGCATTTGATAGATACTGGACTATCATTGTTGACTTCTGTCTCAAATTTGACCAACGAGGGCCAAGAAAATGGACTGCTTGGTCAGCTCACAGACATGATTCAAGTCAATGGGAATGGAGCAAACAATACTCTATCTCTTGCTGCTGATCTCATGAAAGGTTCTGTTGCTAAATCATCAAAGCTTTCTGATGCTACAACTCTGATTGTTGGGTACATGTTTATAGTCTTTCTGGTGTTCCTTTACCTCGGGATCATTGCGCTGATTCGTGATGCCAAGGGTGAGCCACTGACCGTTGGGAAAGTTTATGGTATCGCTGCTATAGTAAAAGCCGTACCATCCCTTCTTAGGCCGTTCTTGCCAGCTATGAGGCTTGGATCCTTTTATGTGGTCGTCGTGCTTGGGATCTCCCCACTGATGTATGGGTGGTGGTTAGATGTTTGCACTGTTAGGATGTTTGGTAAAATAATGTCCCACAGAGTACAGTTTTTATCAGTTTCGCCACTGGCAAGCTTACTTGTTCATTGGGTTGTTGGAGCCATGTACGCGCTGCAAGTAAACTACATCATCTGCCTTCTGGGAAAGGTACTGTGTTTCCCCTGCTCATAATTTATTCTATACTTCTGCGCTGCTATATCTTATTTATCTTTCCACAACTGTGCCATCTCTATAACTGCAGGTTCTTCGCCCTGGAGTTTTGTATTTCCTTATTGATCCTGAAGATACTTATGCTACCTTCCGAGGTTTGATTGATGTTCCAGTACACAAGCTTGCTCGGGAGGTTTTGTTAGAATATGCAATCGATGGGAGTTTGACTGTCATTCTGGTTTTTTTACCAGTCAAACTTGCGATATGGATGGCTCCTTCAATATTCCCACTCGATATATCGTAAGAAATATTGCCTAACCTATTGTTGTTGGAGATTGTGTTTGAAATAGCATTAAGCAGCTTCCCCAAAGTTATGGAGTCTCCGAGCGATGACATAACGTTCATCACGGATGGAGTTGTGAAGTTTCCAGACCCACACAAGGCATCTTTTTGCACAGAAGCAGAAGAGCCTCACCGAGAGACAACCTATCCAAGCAAATCTGTAGACCGCAGAGTTCACAACTAGCGGATATCCGAGAATTGGGAACACTCCTCTCGCCAGGACATAAGGCACGCACAATGCTGTTAGGAGTTTCATCACAATCGGATATACAATCTCTCTGAGTGCCCATAACATTTGAAGCTTTGAGAAGCCATCGTCTCTCACTCTCTTAAACTTTGCTCTCCAGCTACGACCCACTACTGGGAGCAAATGATCCAACATTACCTGTTCATTGACGTCGTTATTTTAGCGACATGATATCTCTCTAATGCGGCAAAGGGGAGAAAAATACTTACCAGTCTAGTCCAGATCTTCCAGAAGATGAGGCCAAGAGCCCAGTCATGATACAGGTGGAAGACAGGGCTTTCATCTACTGGGACTCTCATTGGGACAATCACCAATAGTTCAAACAGAAGTCCGACTAGTACCGGAATGATAAAAACCTATTCAGATGGCAACCATAGAATCTAGGGTCAAAAGAGTTTGGAGTATCTCAAAAATCGAAAAAAATAACAAAAATACAGCAAAAACCACGTACCCATATGGCTAACAGCGCCGAGCTCTTGAAGACAGTCCCACACCATTTCCATATTTGGTTTAACCAGAACCAATGCAGTGAGGATGCAGGAGATGGTGGTGTCTTGGTAGAGCGTTAGGGAGATGTTGATACTGGACTTAGGCTTAGACGTACAATCTAACAAGAAGCTTAGAATGAATAGTGTTGAAGAATCTTATTAGTGATTAGCAAGTTCTAATTCAAAGAAAATTTGTGAAGTAAGAACGACTTGTACTGTAGTTACTGGCTATCTTATAATCTATGAATGTGTGGGTTACATATTACATAACATAATCATTAAAAAAAAACAAAATTACAAGCATATCTCTACAAACTTACAAAGTACAAATCATACGTTTCACTTCAGACTCAAATCCAACGGCTGAGATCTTCCTTAAATCCATTTCTAGGTTACAAGGGAAATAAAAATATTTTCGTAATATAAAACCAGAGAAAAAGGAAACCGTAATGCCTTCTCTTTCATCTCTCGCAATTCGTTTCGCCTAGAATCTCTCGCCCCGATATCTTCTCTATCTCACTCGCCGTCGCAGGCTTCGCCGCCGGCAAGTTCTTACCCTTTTCTTCTTCCCTCTCCTCTGCTATCCCCAGACCACAGAAAAATCCACACTAAAAAAAAAAAAGTAAAACGAAAAGAGAAAATATTCGCTTAGCTTTGTTTGATTTTTGCCTTCCGCTTCATTTTAGCCTGTTCTTTCGATTTTAGGGTTTTCGATTTGGTTTCAGTCTAATAACAAGAGGGGAGGGAAGATTAATTAAAACCCCAAAAAAAGTCAAAAAAGTTTCAAAAATCAAAAAAAGAGAATGGCGCAGATTCAACCTCAAGGTCAGACTGCGAATGGCTCGACTGTGGCTAACACTTCTCCGGCGGCTCCGGCAGCGGGAGCACCGGCGAGTCAGTTCGGCACCACGTCGCTCTACGTGGGGGATCTGGATTTCAATGTGACTGATTCGCAGCTTTTCGATGCGTTTAGCCAAATGGGTCAAGTGGTCTCGGTTCGAGTCTGTAGGGATTTGGCTACCCGCAGATCGCTCGGCTATGGATACGTGAACTTCACCAATCCTCAAGATGGTATGCCTTCTGAATTTGAGTTTCTTACAAACAAGCAATTTCCAATTTCAAAGAAAGTAGAAGGGGATTAGGGTTTTCTCGATGCTGCTAAATACAAGATTTGACTGGGGTGTGTTGGAAATGTTGTTCCTCTCTGGAGTTTATGTGTATATTCTCTCAATGTGTTTGATGCTGTTGCATTGAAATTTATCCGCTGCTTGTTATTTCACATGCACACATCAGTCTCTTAATGCTACATTTCTCGTGCCCTCTGTTGCAGCTGCAAGAGCGATCCAGGAACTGAATTACGTACCTCTTTATGGGAAGCCTATAAGGGTGATGTATTCTCATCGTGATCCTAGTGTTCGCCGAAGTGGCGCTGGGAACATATTCATCAAGGTACTTTTTTTCTGTGTCCTCCTCTTTGATGTTAATCTCTCTGCTTTCCGTTTCTTACAAAGAAATTCGAGTAGTTGTTTCTCTTCAGTAAACCTTGCTGTAAATATTGCAGAATCTGGACCTGGCCATCGACCACAAAGCACTTCATGATACATTCTCAACGTTTGGGAACATTGTGTCGTGCAAGTTGGCTGTGGATCCTTCAGGCCAGTCAAAAGGCTATGGCTTTGTGCAATACGCTAGTGAAGAATCTGCCCAGAAAGCTATTGAGCAACTGAACGGCATGTTGCTAAATGACAAGCAAGTGTATGTGGGTCCTTTCCTGAGGAGACAAGACAGAGACACGAGTGCTAACAAGACGACATTCACCAATGTGTATGTGAAGAATCTCGGGGAAAATACTACTGATGATGACTTGATGAACGCTTTTAGCGAGTATGGAAAGATAACAAGTGCTGTGGTGATGAGAGATGGAGACGGCAAGTCTAAGGGCTTTGGGTTTGTTAACTTTGAAAAAGCTGATAATGCTGCTAGGGCTGTGGAGGCTCTCAATGGCCACAAATTTGATGATAAGGAGTGGTATGTTGGCAGAGCCCAGAAGAAGTCCGAGAGGGAAACAGAACTAAGGGTCCGTTATG
Source organism: Microthlaspi erraticum (assembly GCA_902728155.2). Taxonomy (NCBI): domain Eukaryota; kingdom Viridiplantae; phylum Streptophyta; class Magnoliopsida; order Brassicales; family Brassicaceae; genus Microthlaspi; species Microthlaspi erraticum. Next base: position 254,753 of record CACVBM020000499.1, on the reverse strand, counting down.
AACAGAATTTGAAGGATGCTGCAGACAAGTTTCAATGTTCAAACTTGTATGTGAAGAATTTGGATCCTACCATTTCTGACGAGAAACTCAAAGAGATATTTTCTCCTTTTGGTACCGTTACATCTTGCAAGGTTCGATACCCTCTCTCTTTTGATCTGCAATCAATTGACTCTCTTGATTCACTATATAAGAAGCTCTTTCATGAAATATGACAGGTGATGCGTGATCCTAATGGCCTAAGCAAAGGCTCGGGTTTTGTTGCTTTCTCAACTCCTGAAGAAGCAACAGAAGCTGTAAGTCAGTTATATTCTCTTGTTGAGTATATGTGTGAGGAAAGGAACTTCCATTGTTACTAACAGTGGAATATTGTACAGATGACACAGTTGAGTGGTAAAATGATCGAAAGCAAGCCACTCTATGTTGCCATTGCACAGCGAAAGGAAGACAGAAGGGTCAGACTACAGGTTTGCTTCTCTTGGAATCACCTCATCTTGCGATATACCAACTACTCCTACTTTGTCTGTCTGTATGTCAATTCTAAACAAGTGGACCTGTCATATCTGAGTCTTAAAATGATCCATTTTGTTAATATTTCATCATCGATGCTGACGTATCTTCATAGTTGTTAACCAATTTAGCATGATTCAAATGTGATGAGAATACAGAAATGACTTCAATTCGTATCAGTTTCCATTGCACAAGTACAATTATGTAGATTGTAAAGAACAACATGCAACTAATAGAAGAATTGCTAATTAGACTAAGAATTAATCTCCAACTATATTGTTGATCACTTCCGCATGGTTTGGAGTTCTCCTGTTACGTGTTTGAAATTATTCTGGTATATTTTCGTCACATTGTTCTCTCATTTTTTATCTCATGCTTCTTACTGTGTTCATGATGTGAACAGGCTCAGTTTTCCCAAGTGAGGCCAGTTGCAATGCCGCCATCTGGTGGTCCTCGCATGCCGATATTTCCCCCGGGTGGTCCTGGTATTGGACAACAAATGTTCTACGGTCAGGCTCCTCCTAACATGATTCCTCCCCAGGTAATCATCAATTTCCGTCGCACTGTCTGCCATCTTTGTGTATCGTCTCTGTTGTAATTCACTTGTTTATCTTACTAGAAGTTGTAAAATCTCTGTCTTTAGCTCTATAGTTAGCTACATTCACACTTGAGCCTCTCCAAAACTGTCGGGGTGATATTAAACTTGTGATTGTGTAATGCCACAGGCTGGGTATGGGTACCAACAACAGCTTGTTCCTGGAATGAGACCTGGCGGGGGACCTGTACCCAATTACTTCATGCCTATGGTTCAGCCACAGCAGCAGCGTCCTGGAGGAGGAAGAGGACGCTCTGGAGGGATGCAACAGTCCCATCAGCAAGTTCCCATGATGCAGCACCAGGTTCTTTCTCATTTGCGATAAGAACTGTTTTGGCTTGCTCATCTCTCTTTTAATGATTGTATGATTTGCTTTCTGTTTTGGTTGTGATCAGATGCATCCAAGAGGACGGATGTACCGGTTTCCCCAAGGGCGTGGTAGTGGTGGTGATGTGCCTCCGTATGACATGGGCAACAACAACCTACCAATGCCCGTTGGAGCTTTGGCTTCAAATCTGGCTAATGCTTCTCCAGAGCAGCAGAGGACGGTGAGAGAATCTCTTAAAGACCAATAGAGAGTTTTGCTTTTGTTTGGAATTATTATTATTAATGCTGTGAGTTTTGGTGTGTACAGCTGTTGGGTGAGAATCTGTACCCATTGGTGGAGCAGCTTGAAGCGGAATCTGCAGCTAAAGTGACAGGGATGCTTTTGGAGATGGACCAGACCGAAGTTCTCCATCTCTTGGAGTCGCCAGAAGCTCTCAAGGCCAAAGTTGCAGAGGCTATGGATGTTCTCAGGAGCGTTGCTGCTGGTGGTGCATCCGAGCAGCTCGCTTCCTTGAACCTCTCCTAACTTCCTTGAAACCGTTTGATCTTTGCCTTTTCACTCTCTTCCCATACATTTTACTGTTGGAGTTGTTTCTTCTCTTTTCATTCGTTTTTCTCCCTTGGGAATTTGGATTCCTCATTACTGCTTTTGTGTGGTTTAAAACCTTTTTTTGAATCATTAAGGAAAAAAACCAAACTTAATCTGGCTTTGTTTTGTTTAAACTACAATCATCTTCGTATTATCTCATGAACATACGATTATCACACGCATTGAATGATCAACGAATCTATGACGAATAGCATGAAACAAACTATAATCACACGTAAAAGGTATGAAAACGTATTAAATAAGATTAAAGGGTTTATTTAGTATAAGTATTAAAAATGAGGGGTTTATAAGCAAGAATTAAAACCCTAGGCTAGAGGAGGAGCGAGGAGGGTTTAGAAACTGTGCTTCTCCTTTCATCCTTTGTATTCTCAAATCAAGCTTCTTCGGTCTTCTTCGTCTGGTTTCGTTTTATAAATGTAAGTTTTTCTCCTTTGGTGATGATCTCGAGACTTTCAACGATTGCCATCTAAGTTTGTAGCCATCTCGTACTTTCTACTTTCTCAGATTCTAGCTAAGCTAGAATCTTAGATTCGGATTATAGTGTCAGGTTGTTAATCGTTTTATATATTACAGTGAGAGAAAGCAAAGTGGTGCTCTGTTGAAAGGTGACCACTGGGATTGTGCTGTTTTATGCATCAAAATGCGTAAGAAAAAGAGTACTTCTTCCTTGAGGAAGAAGCCATCATCAAAAGCAAGACGTCCCAAACCTGCCTGATATAGATAATTTACATATTTCAAAGTCGGTTTTGGTTTTGGTTTTGATTTAAGTTTTGGTTTTCCTTATTTAGACTATAAGTCGGTGTTGGTTTTATTATTTAAAGGATTGTAAGTTTCATTATCAATACATTCAGAAATTTACAGAACTCGTTCTTTTATTAGCTTTCTTCACAAGTAACTCAACCCTAGCTGAGAATCTTCTCTGCAATTGAGTAAGGAGTTCGCGTTTTAAGAACGTTGATTCCCGTCACTATCCGGTTACTGAGATATCACGAATTAGCTCTACCAAAGGTATCAGACGTCGATCGATTCTCCGGAAAAGATGTCCGACGCACAAACACGCTCTCAAACAGCCTTGAAGGAGTCAATTCTTGGAGAAATTGAATCTGCCCTAGGTCCTCGCCTTGAAGAGATGTACAACCGCCATAATGATCTGGAGGAAAAGATGGACAAACAGCTCCACAAGATAGATAAAGACTTAGCTGGTATGTTCGACGCGATTCGTTCGTTGTCCGATAACGTCGCTTCTTCGTCGCCTAATCCCTCTCCTGACAACAACTCACCATCGTTCTCACCTCCCGGACCTACTACTACTCATGATTCCCACCGTCCTCGCCCTACTCCTTCTACACCTTACTCAGGAATGACACGACTTGCTAAGATAGAGTTCCCAAGGTTTTCTGGTGATCGATTTCAAGAGTGGCTCTTTCAAGCCGAACAATTCTTCTCCATTGACAACACACCGGAAGACTTGAAAGTCAACATCGCTTCAGTTCACTTCGATGGTCTTGCCGCTAATTGGCATCAATCGATTGTGCAATCTGAACTTGGTCAATCGGTTCTCTCTAGCTGGCCCGCTTACAAACTACGACTACACGAACGTTTTGAAGATATTTTGGACGACCCTATTCTAGAGTTAAAGCGTTTACAAGAGACTAACGGCATCGTTGAGTACCATGGCCGGTTTGAACTCTTGCGTACTCGAGTGAACTTCTCTGAAGATTATTTAGTTCGCCATTACTTAGCTGGTCTCCAAACAGAAACGCAGATGCATGTGCGCATGTTCCAACCAACCTCTGTTCGTCAGTGCTTACTTCTTGGGAGGTTGTATGAACAAGCTCATCCCAAGAAACCTCAGTTCTTTCGTCGAAAGGATTCAGAGATGCGACCTACACAAGTGGAGAAAACGCCTGAAAAGGAATACGCTCCTCAGAAGTTTCTTACTAATGCCGAGATGGTTCAACGTCGGAAGGATGGCTTATGTTATTACTGTCCTGAAAAGTATACTCCAGGCCATTTTCTTAAACACAAGAAGACACAACTTTTCATGATTGAAACAGGGGAAGAAGATGACCTTGAAGCTGCTCCAGAGATACAAAACGAGGAAGAAGAAGCCATAGATATCGCTACAATCTCTGTTAATGTTGTTTCAGGAATTTCCGACTACAATACTCTAAGGGTCAAAGGAGAGTGTGGGAAACGCTCCATATTTGTCCTTATTGACTCTGGTTCTACACATAATTTCGTTGATACTCGTACGGCGGAGAAGTTAGGTTGTACGGTACGCACTTCAACGAGATCTCGAGTTACTGTTGCTGATGGTCGTCGAATTGCTATTCAGGGTCATATCGACAATTTCAGGTGGACGTTTCATGGTACCACTTTTGAATCCGATGTTATGGTCATTCCTCTTGGAGGTTGTGACATGGTACTAGGAGTCCAATGGTTACACACCTTAGGCCCTATTACTTTTGATTTTAAGAAACTCGAGATGTCTTTTAAATGGGAAGCAAGGAAGATTCTACTTCACGGAATTAAGCAAGACTCGGTACGTCATGTGAAAGCTGCAAAGTTAAACAAATTACAAGACGAAGATGTGCAGTTGGCCATGCTTTACGTTCAATCAGGGGTAGAAGAAGAACCAATCCAATTTTATTCTCTCGACGCGACAACAACCTCCACCACCGTTTGTCCTGCGATAGATGGATTGCTTACTGAGTTTTTCGATATTTTTGAGGAGCCAACAACTTTGCCTCCATTCCGTGAACATCATAACCATCGTATCCCTCTTTTGGAAGGCTCTAATCCAGTGAATCAACGACCTTACCGCTATGCCATCCACCAGAAGAATGAAATCGATACTATGGTGCAAGAGCTTTTAACCGCAGGTACTATTCAACCTAGCTCTAGTTCTTTTGCATCACCGGTGGTTCTCGTTAAAAAGAAAGATGGAAATTGGCGTCTTTGTGTCGACTACCGTGGCTTGAATGGTCTGACAGTTAAAGACAGATTCCCAATTCCATTGATTGAAGACCTTATGGACGAACTAGGAGGCTCCAAGGTCTACTCTAAAATCGACTTGAGAGCCGGTTATCATCAGGTTCGGATGGATCCTCTTGATGTCCACAAGACAGCGTTTAAAACACATGGAGGACACTTTGAGTATCTAGTAATGCCATTTGGGCTTACTAACGCGCCAGCTACTTTTCAAAGTTTGATGAACTCTATCTTCAAGGAATTTCTTCGGAAATTTGTTCTCATCTTCTTTGATGACATTTTGATATACAGTTCTTCTATGGAACTTCATATCACTCACCTGCGTTGTGTTTTTGAGTTAATGCGCCAGAACAGCTTGTTTGCAAAACAGAGTAAATGTTCGTTTGCAACAGATCGGGTGGAGTATTTGGGGCACTTTATTGAAGAAAAAGGTATTTCAACGGATCCAAGCAAGGTTAAGGCTGTCGCAGACTGGCCTATTCCGGTGAACCTTAAACAACTCCGAGGGTTCTTAGGGTTAGCTGGTTATTACCGACGTTTCGTCAAGAATTTTGGAACAATAGCTCGCCCCTTGACTGCCTTAACGAAGAAGGATAGTTTTGAATGGTCAGAAGAAGCCCTTCACTCGTTTAAAGATTTGAAACGAGCATTGTGTGAAGCTCCGGTGTTGGCCCTACCATTATTTGATACACCTTTTGTGGTCGAGACTGATGCTTGTAGCCAGGGAATAGGAGCTGTACTTATGCAGAATGGCCATCCATTAGCTTACATAAGTCGTCATTTAAAGGGTAAGCAACTTCACCTCTCTATCTATGAGAAAGAATTGTTAGCTGTGGTCTTTGCTGTAACAAAATGGCGCCATTACTTGCTCAATGGTCACTTTGTGATCAAGACGGATCAAAGGAGTCTCAAGTATTTACTTGAGCAGAGACTCAACACTCCGATACAGCAGCAGTGGCTACCTAAATTACTCGAGTTTGATTACGAGATCCAATACAAACAGGGGAAAGAGAATTTGGTTGCTGATGTGTTGTCTAGAGTCGAAGGAGCCGAGGTTTTACACATGGCCATGTCTGTTTTACAATGCGATTTACTACAGCAGATTCAGGCTGGTTACGATACTGATCCAACAGTGAGGGATTTGATAGCAGAGTTACAACAGAAACCATTAGCCAAAAAACATTTTTCTTGGACACAAGGCATCTTACGGAGAAAGAGCAAGATTGTGGTCCCCGATAACGTGCTTCTTCGAAATAAAGTTTTGGAATGGTTACATTGTTCTGGAAGTGGTGGCCACTCAGGGAGAGACGCAACACATCAACGTGTGAAAGGCCTCTTTTATTGGAAAGGGATGTCGAAAGACATTCAATCTTATATCCGTGGATGCAATGTGTGTCAGCAGTGTAAGTATGATCCAGCAGCATCACCAGGGCTGATTCAACCTTTACCAATCCCTGAGACAATCTGGACTGATATCTCTATGGATTTCATTGATGGCTTGCCTTCTTCTTATGGGAAGACGGTTATTTTCGTTGTGGTCGATCGGCTTAGTAAGGCAGCTCATTTTATGGCCCTTTCACATCCTTATACCGCTTCCTCCATCGCTCAAGTCTTCTTGGATAATGTGTTTAAGCTTCATGGCTTTCCACAATCTATTGTTAGTGATCGTGATGCTATCTTTCTTAGTGACTTCTGGCGTGAACTCTTCAGCCTTCAAGGAGTTGCCTTAACCTCTCTAGTGCCTATCATCCTCAAAGTGACGGACAAATGGAGGTGGTCAATAGATGTCTTGAGACATATTTACGGTGTATGTGCAGTGATAGACCTCATCTTTGGAGTAAATGGCTGCCTTTGGCAGAATTTTGGTATAACACGAATTACTATACTGCCATACAACTGACCCCATATGAGGCTGTCTATGGTCAAGCTCCTCCTCAGCATTTACCATACTTACCAGGCGAGTCTAAAGTAGCTGTGGTTGCCAAGTGCTTACAAGAGAGGGAGAATATGATTCTGATTTTGAAATTTCACCTGTTGAGAGCTCAACATAGGATGAAACAGTTCGCTGATCAGCATCACACTGATCGTAGCTTCGGCATTGGCGACTTTGTTTATGTTAAGCTGCAACCGTATCGGCAGAAATCTTTGGTCCTCCGTCACAATCAGAAGTTGTCTCCTAAGTATTTTGGCCCTTACAAGATCGTTGACAAGTGTGGGAAAGTTGCTTACAAGTTACAACTTCCTGCAACATCTCAAATTCACCCTGTTTTTCATGTTTCTCAACTGAAATTACAAGTTGGTGCTACACTTGTTGCCAATCAACTTCCCTCGATCACCCACGATGCTTTTGTCAAAGAACCAGAAAAGATTCTTGAGAGAAAGATGGTACAACATCAAGGCCAGGCAGCTACGATGGTATTGGTCAAATGGACTACTGAAGCAGAGGACGAAGCAACATGGGAGTTCTTGTTCGATCTGCATAAGAAATATCCTTCCTTTCAACCTTGAGGTCAAGGTTTTTCAAATGGGGGAGATTTGATATAGATAATTTACATATTTCAAAGTCGGTTTTGGTTTTGGTTTTGATTTAAGTTTTGGTTTTCCTTATTTAGACTATAAGTCGGTGTTGGTTTTATTATTTAAAGGATTGTAAGTTTCATTATCAATACATTCAGAAATTTACAGAACTCGTTCTTTTATTAGCTTTCTTCACAAGTAACTCAACCCTAGCTGAGAATCTTCTCTGCAATTGAATAAGGAGTTCGCGTTTTAAGAACGTTGATTCCCGTCACTATCCGGTTACTGAGATATCACGAATTAGCTCTACCACTGCCAAAGAACGAACCAAACCAGTTCCAAAACGTCGTAAGTTTGGGTCAGAGATTGATGAGATCTTTAATGCGAGAAAGATGAAGCAGAAGGCGCCAGAAGTTGAAAATCCCGAGAGGAAAGAGACACCGACAAGGGAGAGGGAGGAGCTTGACGGATTCAACAACAATTTGCAAAACCGGCCCAGGAAGAGAACCGAAGACGGTTTCCCACTGTTCACGGAAGCTGAACTTGGTATTAATAAGGCTTGTGCTGGTCGTACCCGTCGTTGCCCTTTTGATTGTCTTTGTTGCGTCTTCTAGCCAGCCACTCCTTTTTTTTTTTTTTCTTGTACCAGTTTTCAAGCTTTATTATATATACAGTTAAAATGGATTTAACACAGATTGTTGTTCATGTTTTATGATGAAAATACAATTACATTTTTTATCCAATTGCTTCTTGAATGATTTGTGAATAGTAGATAGGATCTTAGTAGAGTTCTGTTGGAAATATGATCCAATCTCACACCTCCTGCTTGTTTCAGTTTTACCACTGTAAAGAAATGTGGTGAAAAATGTCACTAAACCCACAAACCTTTGATATTGGGTAAAGAATTTGTGTAAACCGAACAGTTGTCAAATTTATAGATATTATTTCCTTGGAGATATTATTTTTGATGTCAACGAACACGACAGAAAATTCCAATAACACTTGCAACCAAAAGAGGATTCAAATTGGCGTTTCTTCTTGCATCGAAATTGGACTTTAACAAAGTGGAAAAATTGGACCGAAATTGAAGACCCAAAGGAAGCGTAAATAAGCCGGACCGACCAATCGACCGTATACGAAAAAATGATATGTGGCTGTGACCCCACAATACCACCACCTATCACAACTTGTCTACTTTTCTCCCAATCAACACACAAACACAATTCTCTTCTTCTTCTTCTTCACCTCTTCTCAAATTTCTTTTATACCTCCGAGTTTAACATAAAAAAGAATTGATTTTTCATTGGAATTCGTGCTTAGCAGAGGATAAGCGATTATGGGTTCGATATCTTTGTCCAATTCGATGCCCATAACGCGAGTTCCATTATTTACATCACTCAATCCATGTCTTCTTCCGACTTCTACTTCCTTCTCACTTCCTCCTCTCTCAAATCGTCGTCGCTCCGCTTTTTCTCCGTTAATCGCCGCATCTGCCGTCTTCGCAGCTCCTGCCGGCGTTAATAACTCCGTTCCCGTGAGTGAAAGCTGCCTTTTTCATGATTTACCCTTTTCATCTCAAAATTGAAGCTTTTTTTGGTTTGATGATGTGAGATTTGTTTGGTTTCAGTCACGAAATGGGGGTTATACAGTTGGGGATTTCATGACGGGGAGACAGTATTTGCATGTTGTTAAGCCAACAACATCGGTTGATGATGGTAATTAAACGAAAGATGGAACAATTTTCCGTTAAATTTTCAGTCCTCAATCTCTACCATCCAGGTCTCTAATTTTGTCTTTTTGGTTTATCTTCCGTGAATTTTAACAGCTTTGGAACTTCTGGTTGAGAAGAAAGTCACGGGATTGCCTGTAATTGATGATGATTGGAATCTGGTATAATTTTCACTTTTGCCATTGTGTTCCTCTGTTTGCTTTAAAGGATTTTTGAGCAACAAGCTCGTGACTAAACTTTGTCATAAACAGCTACCCTAAGTCATATACAGAAGCTAATAAAAATATGATTTATCTTACTTACTCCTCTACTGTAATCTCCCCTGCAGGTTGGTGTTGTTTCTGATTACGACTTGCTTGCACTTGACTCTATTTCTGGTAATGTATACGGTTTCATTTCCATTATATTAAACATTAAACAATGAATGCTATAATCAGATAGGAAGGAGCCGAGTCATAATCCATTTTGTAGTATTTCAGTTTTGGAACTTTAGAGGGATCTTAGTTTTGTTGTCTCAGAAAGTTGATGTATCTGTTTGGTGAAGCAACTCTAACCTCTTGTCTTTTGTATTAGGCGGCAGCCAAAACGATACAAACTTGTTCCCTAATGTCGACAGCACCTGGAAAGTATGTTTCTTCTTTACTTATCCATTTTCTTGCAATTTATATAAGGACTAGTATATGATATTTCAAATTCTCCTTTTGGACAGACGTTTAACGAACTCCAGAAACTGATAAGTAAGACACATGGAAAAGTTGTTGGAGATTTGATGACGCCTTCTCCTCTGGTTGTCCGTGATTCTACCAATTTAGAAGATGCAGCCAGGTTTCTCCTCCTTTGCAAACATTGAACGTCATTATCTCTGAACTCAACATTTGTTTACAAATATCTGTAAATATTTGTCTGTCTCTAGGTTGCTTCTCGAAACAAAGTTCCGAAGATTACCAGTTGTGGACTCAGATGGAAAACTGGTGAGAATCTCACTCAAAGTCACAATCTTTCCTTCTTCTTCTTCATTCTTTTCAGTTTGATTTGGTCTCTCACCTTTGTTTTATTTATTTTTGTTTCCGCGCAACAAGATTGGGATCCTAACAAGAGGGAACGTTGTAAGAGCTGCGTTGCAGATCAAAAAGGAAACAGAGAACACTACATAGAGCTAGAAGAAAGCACAATTTATAGTGCAGACTCTTTATTCTGCCATAGTTTATAGCAAATATTTTGATTCCATTTATAAGTATATATAATATGTAATGTCCAGTTGTTCTACCTCCGCAAGCAATTTCTTTTACTTTAGGAGTAACATTTCTCAGACACAAGAATTCAAAACAATTGGTATCTGAATATATATGTATAATGGCTTTGCTCTGTCTTTTTTCTTCTCTCACTTCTCTCTGCCGCCAAAAATTCAATCTTTTAATCTCTTAAAGACGGAAACTTTATTTCTTTTACATCTCTAATGTTATCGAATCCCCTGCGTTTCTCGTCTCGTCTCCTTTCTCAGTTCAAAGTATCTCAGGGTCTATGTTCTGTTCCGGCACCGGTCGTATACGAAGATTCCGACGATCTCCTCTTCGGCAGGAGTAGCAGTGGCTTCAGTGTTTTTGACCTCCTCGAGAGCAATGATATTCCCGCCGTTAGACGTCTCTACAACACGCTGTTGAAGGAATGCGCCGTCTCCAAGCGACTCGCTCAGGGGAAGATCATTCACGGCCATGTTACCAAGTCTCTGTTTTGCTCCGGCCTTGTTACGAACAACACGCTCCTCAACATGTATGCCAAATGCGGAAGCTTGGAAGAGGCTCGCAAGGTGTTCGACCAAATGCCTCAAAGAGACTTTGTCACTTGGACCACTTTGATTTCTGGTTACTCACAGCATCACCGACCCCGTGATGCTCTGCTGCTGTTTAATCAGATGCTGAGTGACGGATTCAGTCCCAATGAGTTCACTTTATCTAGCGTGGTGAAAGCTGCTGCAGCTGAGCCTGGAGGCTGTTGTGGTCACCAACTTCACGGCTTCTCTCTCAAGTCCGGATTCGATTTGAATGTTCACGTTGGTAGCTCTCTGCTTGACCTTTACACACGTTATGGTCTTATGGACGATGCACAGTTGGTCTTTGATGCGCTTGAGAGCAGGAACGATGTTTCTTGGAATGCACTGATCGCTGGACACGCTAGGAGAAGTGGTACAGAGAAGGCTCTTGAGCTTTTTCAGCTGATGCTTAGAGAAGGTTTCAGACCTTCCCATTTCTCGTACTCTAGCATCTTTGGCGCTTGTTCGAGCACAGGGTTCTTGGAGCAAGGGAAATGGGTTCACGCGTATATGATCAAATCCGGTGAAAAGCTTGTGGCTTTCGCAGGGAACACTCTTATTGACATGTATGCAAAATCAGGAAGCATCCATGACGCGAGGAAGATATTCGATAGGTTGGCTAAAAGGGATGTGGTGTCTTGGAACTCTCTGCTCACTGCTCTTGCTCAACATGGACTTGGCAAAGAAGCATTGTACTTGTTTGAAGAAATGAGAAAGGCCGAGATTGCTCCCAATGAAATCTCGTTTCTCTCTGTGCTTACTGCTTGTAGCCATTCTGGTTTGCTAGATGAAGGGTGGCATTACTTTGAATTGATGAAGAAAGATGGGATAGTACCTAAGGCTTGGCACTATGTCACCATTGTAGATCTTCTTGGGCGGGCGGGTGATTTTGAGAGGGGAATGAGGTTTATCAGAGAGATGCCAATAGAGCCCACTGCAGCTATATGGAAAGCTTTGCTTAATGCTTGTAGAATGCATAAGGATATGGAATTGGGAGCTTATGCAGCAGAACGAGTATTTGAACTTGACCCTGATGACCCTGGCCCTCATGTGATACTGTATAACATCTATGCATCTGGTGGGAGATGGAACGAGGCTGCAAGAGTGAGAAAGAAGATGAAGGAAAGTGGAGTGAAGAAGGAACCTGCTTGCAGTTGGGTAGAGATTGAGAATGCTATCCACATGTTTGTGGCGAATGATGAATGTCATCCTCAGAGGGAGGAGATTGGTCGCAAGTGGGAAGAGATTTATGCAAAGATCAAGGAGTTGGGATATGTGCCAGATACGAGCCATGTAGTAGTCCATGTGGATCAACAGGAGAGGGAAGTGAATTTGCAATATCATAGCGAGAAAATTGCCTTGGCGTTTGCACTTCTCAACACACCTCCTGGATCAACCATACACATAAAGAAGAACATCCGTGTCTGTGGAGATTGTCATTCAGCGATCAAGTTGGCTTCAAAGGTGGTTCAGAGGGAAATCATTGTGAGAGACACAAATCGGTTCCACCATTTTAGGGATGGTAGTTGCTCTTGCAATGATTATTGGTGAATGTTGTACACTACATAGCCACAAAGCAGCTATTACAGAGTAAACATTTCTCAGACTCAAAACTCAAGACAATCGGGTAATCTATACGATGATTATGAGCTAAACTCTTGTATGAAACTGTTTAGGTCGTTAAAAGAAGACCCTCCTTCTTCCACGGCGGCTCTAGCCATCTCCGCCAGTTTCCTAGCACGTTCCCGCCTTTCCTCAACCTCTTCCCCAACCAGCACTTCTCTCACAGCCTTCTCCACTTTCTCTCTGCTTATTATGAAATCTCCCATAACTTTCACATGCTTTGTGGCTCCCACGCTCACTCCAGTTCTGAGCACTTGCGTAACCAGCTTCTCGTTGTAGAATTGCTCTGCTCCGATCGGCCACGTCACCATCGGTACCCCTGCAGCCACTCCTTCAAGAAGCGAGTTCCAGCCACAATGAGTCACAAACCCTCCGGTTGCTTGGTGCTCAAGTATCAGCATCTGTGGAGCCCATCCTCTTATTATCAGCCCTTTCTCTTTCGTCCTCTCCTCCATCCCTTCCGGTAACCACTCTTCTTTCTCACCTGTGTTGGTTTTCCTAACGACCCAGATGAAGTTTACTCCAGAAGCTTCTAACCCTAAAGCAATCTCGATTAGCTGCTCGTTCTTGAAGGAAGCCACACTCCCAAATGACATGTAAATGACTGAATCTTGTTTCTTGGAGTCAAGCCACTTGAGGCATTCGACCTCATCGATGCTTGATTTCTTTCCTCTCTCAGCTTTCTCCTCAAATCTTCTGTTGTAAACCGAAAGCGGACCGATATGCCACGCTTTCTTGGCTACAAATCTCTTGTAAAAATCTGCGTAATCAGGTTCGAGCTCGTAGAAGCTGTTCACAACAACACCTGAGCTCTTCACTTCTGATTCTCTCACCTCGATCATAAACTTCCCAATCTCGGATTCGTTGTCGCCGTCAATGATCTGTTCTTGAGTTATCACTATGTCCCCAGGAAGATCAGGGATCACAAACGGCTCAGAGCTCGAGGCAACTCTGTTTTGTGGTTTATGCACTTTGATGCAAAAACCAGCGCACATGGAGAAGTAGCCAGTGCCGTGAAACACAAGTCTTGGCACACGAGACTTCTCAGCTGCTTCAGTAGCCCACGGGAAGAACATGTCGGCGATGAGACAGTCCGGTCTCGCTGTCTCGAGGAAGTTCTGAAGCTGGTCTTCGAAAAACCTTGTCGAATAAAAGAATTTTAAGGTCATGTGAAGTCTATCATAGTCGTTGGTTAAAGAGAAGACATCGACGTTTTCGCATCCTTCTGGTAAACCGAGCTGGACGCAAGGGAAATCGAAGATCTGGATGTCGATTTCGAGACTAGGGTTGAGGTTCTTGAATAGGTCGATGGGTTTTTGGAAGGTCTTGGAGTTGAGAGGTGTGGTGATGATTGTGGACTTGACTCCTCTGCTAGAGAAAAGCTTAGCCATGTCGAGAGTTGGTATCATGTGGCCGTAAGCCATGAAAGGGAAGAACACAACGTGGAGCTTATGGTGAGGAGGATTACTACTAGTCATGTTTAGCTTTGGTTGAAAAAGAAAATGAGAGAAATGGAAGATTTTTGAAGCTCGTCGAAGGATTAATCTCCCTTGTCGTGTTGAATGGTTTGTAGGAGTCTTGGAAGTTGGGAATGATGACGAATCAAACCTCACGGGAACTTGGATTATTGGTGTGTCGTGGGTTCTGACGTATTTGCTTACGTCACTTGTTTTTGGTTTCTTTGGTACTAACCTCTGTCGACTTGTCGGGATCCAGGATCACTTTTCAAGGTCCTTTTGTAACCACACTTTATTAATCTAAAGACTTGTCAAATTTTAAGATCTTCACTACAGTTATGATGAATTTAGTTGAAAAGTAAAAACGAAATAAAGTCTGATTAAGCGAACTAAAGGATATTCCAAGAAATGCCACTTAGAAAGTGATGTTCTTTGTTTTGACAAAATGAACAAAACTATAAAACGAAATTGCTTTTAGTGTGAATTTGTTTTCTGATGGCTCAAGAACCTAACTTCACGTTGAGATTGATACTTTTCTTTTCAGTTTGTTTTTAGTCTGATGGCTCAAGAACCTAACTTCACGTTAGTAGTAGTTATACTTCATTTTTTTGCACGTAACAAAGACATGACTTAAAACACTTTCAAATTAAACAAAACATGTGACATAGAATCTGAATAACAAAGTAATTGCCTCACTTGCAAACCGTTCAACTTTTGTTTTCCTCTTCTCTTTGCAATCTGACCAACTTAAGCTCATCCATCAACCTATCCAACTCAAGATCTGAAGATCCTCCTTCTTTCACCGCAACTTTCGCCATTTCAGCTAACTCCTTAGCCCGTTTCCTCATCTCTTCACCAACCATCACTTCCCTCACCACTCTCTCCACTTTATCTCTGCTAATGAAATCTCCAACGACTCTCATCATCTTCTTCACTCCCACACTCACTCCTGTTTTCAACACTTGTGTCACCAATTTCTCGTTGTAGAACTGCTCTGCTCCCACTGGCCACGTCACCATTGGCAGTCCCGACGCTACGCCTTCTAGAAGCGAGTTCCATCCACAATGCGTCAAAAACCCTCCAGTTGCTTGGTGGTCAAGTATCAGCACTTGCGGCGCCCAACCGCGGATTATCAGTCCTTTTCCTTTCGTCCTCTCTTCAAATCCCTCTGGTAACCACTCTTCTTTATCCTCTGTTCACAAAACACCTAACTAGTTTAAGATCCACTAACCAAATATGATGCAAAACAGAGAATTATACTGCAAGAAAATAGCTAGAGAGATGTGTATGATACGTACCTTGGCTGGCAGTTTTGTTAACCACCCAGACAAAATCATGTCCTGACATTTCTAAGCCAGCTGCAATCTCAATCAGCTGCTCGTTGTTGAAACTGGTCATGGTTCCAAAGGACAAGTAAATGACTGAATCACATGTCTTAGAATCAAGCCATTTCAAACATTCATGCTCATCAATGCTCGCCTTCTTGCCCCTCTCTGCTTTCTCCTCGAACCTTCTGTTGGTTAAAGAAAGCGGACCGATAGACCAAGCCCTTTTCGCCACAAAACTCTTAAAGAAATCTGAATAAGCCGGTTCAAGCTCGTAGAAGCTGTTCACCAACACACCAAAGCTATCTCTCTCTGACTCTCTCACTGACTTCATAAATTTCCCCATCACAGACTCTTCGTCTTTCTCTATCACCTGTTCATCGGTAATCACAACGTCTCCTGGGAGACCAGTGATCACAAAGGGCTCAGAACTCGAAGCTACTTGCTTGTATGGCTTGTGGAGCCTCATGCAATGTGAAGCGCATAAAGAGAAGTAGCCTGTGCCGTGGAAGACAAGTCTCGGCACATTAAACTTCTCAGCGACTTTAGTCGCCCAAGGGACGAACATGTTGGCGACGAGACAGTCTGGCTTCATTGTCTCGATGAGATGCTCAAGTTGCTCTTTGAAATACGTCAATGCGAGGAAAAACTTCTGACTCAAGTCACCTGTGCTTAGTTCATGGCTTGAGAAGATGAAATCTGTGTTCTCGCATCCTTGGGGCAAACCGAGCTCTGCGCAAGGGAAATTGAGGATCTTGATGGTGATGTTTTCAAGTTGTGGATTCTCGTGGTTGAATGATTTGATGGGTTTTTCCAAGAGGATGGAGTTGAGAGGTGTAGTGAGGATTGTGGATTTAGCTCCTTTGGTGGCGAAGACCTTGGCCATGTCAAGAGTTGGTATCATGTGGCCATGAGCCATGAAAGGGAAGAGGAAGAAATGGAGCTTTGAGACTTCGTCCGCAGAATTTCCCATGGTTTGGATGCTGAGAAATCAAGATCTTGGAAAATTTTCCAATTCTTTGTATTTTATTTGAGATTTGGGTGTTTGAGAATCAAGAAGAGATATGATGAATGTGTATTGATTTATATAATATATGGATAATGGGGTTTTGGAGGTTGAAGCAAGACGTAAGGAAAGAGAGTAAAGTTTTGGCAGCTAACACTTGGTTGATATGGAAGCACGAACTTTTTAGTGTTCATTGACTATAAACTTTTCACTCATATAGAAATATTTAGAATTATAAAAAGAAATCATTTTTTCTAGATACTGTTGATGAAATGAGAGAAAAATGCAAAACAGCTTTTCAACTACCATTTTCTTTTTTTTGCAATATCAGTTTTGATATAGAAAATCTACAAATCAACGGTCCAAAAAGTCATAATCGACTCTAATATTGCAAATTGTGTGTCGCTTTACAATCACAAATTGTCAAATTCCACAAGAAGAAAATTTGGGAAAGGAAGGAAGGCAGAAGAGAGTTGAATCTCACGTCATGGCATTCGTCATCCTTCTTTTAGTTGTCTTTTGCTGTTTTGTTTCTTAAAAAAAAAATATTTCTATTTTTGGTATAAAGCAAATACAGTAAATCCGTAAAAATTTTAAAAGACGTTTAGGAAATATTTTCTTGGAAGATTCTATTGCATCCAAATTTCTGTACAAAGTGGATCCCACATTAGTTGGCAGATATGGTTGGACATGATTAAAATGAAATCTCCAATGCTTCCTGGGCTTTTCCTCTATTAGCCCTGAGCTAAACCTTCCTGGGCCTAAACCGAAACTCTCCGGTTTAGGCATGTTCCTTCGATTGACAATATCATCCGGTACGGTACGATTATTGGATTATTTCTCAAACAGTTTCATCATCCTCCAGGCTTTAGTTTCAGCAAGCTTTGGTTAATTGACAATCCTGCAAAATTAATCCTCATGCCCGACGACGATAAGGAATTGCAAGAGGCAAAGGAAGAAGAAGAAGACTCCTACGTTTGGGACAGCGATACTCAGCTCTACTTCCATCACAGGCTACTTCTCTTTCCCAAATTTAAATTTTACTTCATCTTCTAGGGATTCTAAAATCGCCATAACCAAATTTCTGTAGGTCGCTTTAGTTTTAGTAGAAAATCGGATTGTATCAGCTTCTTTGAGATTGATGCTTAGGTCCATGAAACTAAGAATGCACTTGCCAAATGTTTGTTGATGATTTTAAGCTAACTTTTGTTTTCGAATTTTGCGAAATTGCAGTAGTGGGTTTTATCATGACCCAAATGCTGGTTGGTATTACTGTAGCAAGGATGGTCATTACTACAAGCATGAAAATGGTGAATATGTCCCCTTGGAATCTGACGTGAACACTCCTGTAGAAACTGTCACTTGTGATCAATCTGAAGATGACTCAGGCGAAAAAGATTCTCTAGCTCAGACTGAGAATAGGTTACCAATTGTAGAAGAGGAACATGAACCTCAACGACCTTCCTTATGGTAGGTTATGTATTTTCATTTTCATGGAGACTAATATATGTTTCTTCATCATATGGTTCCTCAAACTTTTTTTTTTGTAACTTTGGTTTAGGTTGGAAGATACACTGATCGAGCTTTATCTGGCTGGAAATAATCAACGGCCTGGCTATGAGACAGGTAATGGGGTTGGTAATCAGGATTACCAGATGTTGTCAGATAATGGTCTTTGCCTGGGATAATGCTTATTAGCCTTTTATAATGCACAAATTTGGAATGAATTTGCTCTTTCAGTTTGGATTCTAAGGAGAGAAGCTAAAAATTGTGTTTGTTATTCAGGAGATGATGATGCTGAGGAACTTGAAGAGGGAGAGTGGATTCCTGAAGAAGATTTTGATCCACAGGAAGACAACTTCGATGAAGGTTTGTTTTTTTAAATTATGTTCTTGTCATTTGCTTTCTCTCTGCCACCAAATCATTTTTTTTTTGGTTATTGCTATTGATATATGAAGCTGCATAAATCCTAATTCCACATGGTGTATAGTATTGTTCTCTCGTAAGCTGATTTGAAGTCATGAAATGATTTTTAACTAGCCCGTAGCTGTTGTTTAAGGGAATCTTAGTACTTTTCTTCAGCTCATATTCATGGCTTTGATGCTCATAATTTTATTTGTAGCTGCTCCTTCAAAGGAGGAAGAAATATGGCAAGAGCAATATGGTCAAGTCACTGAATCCCCTGAGGAGACCCTGCCTGAGATCTCAGCTGTTGATTTGTGGGATTGGAAGCTTGTTTGTGAATCAAAGGACAATGATCAGGTGGCTAGGTTAGTAGGGAGGCTGGTCAGACGGTCCGCCAATCTTCATCCATCTGTGGCTTCCGGTGGCACACTTTTCAAAACTGCACCAATTTGTGAAGCAAGGCTTCACCTGGTGCGAGTTAGGACAGGTTTACCATTTTTTACTTTAACCGAACCTTGTTCCTATAAACAACTATCTAGTTTTTTCTAGCTGCTCTTGACACACCAGAGGTGGTAACTTTATGTGCTTTGTTATGGATTTTAACTCTCAAATCTTGTGTTCCAGGACAAGTCTATAAACTGCGAAATCCTAGTCCAAAACACCTTGCATCCTTTTTAGTATACGACTCGTCCAACCCAACAAAAGATTGGGGATTCCCTGATATTTCAACTGCATGGAAGAATCCTGAGACAAAACGAAAAGCTAAGAAGGTGAAACCAAAGACCGACTGCAAAGTCACAGTGAAGCCACAAGATGAAGCCAACGTGATTGAAGAGGTACTCCAAAGTCCACCTTCATGGCTGGATTCTTGTATTCTATGTTTCCGTGGCATGGTTAAGTGTTATTGGAACCATAGTAAGAAACAAGTGTATTCATTATTTCTTGTGGTGTTTACCAGCAGAGAAGCTCTTCATACAGAGATAGAGCGGCCGAAAGAAGAAATTTGCATGGTGGATATGGTGTTGGGCCAGGTCAGAAGGGAACATTGGTGGGCGTAAACTCGGACGAGGATGATGATACTGATTATGTAGAGGATGCTGGAGCGGAAGCATTGGAGATTTCATTTGGATCTGGAAGTTATGCAAGGAGGATTATGGGAAACATGGGTTGGAAGCAGGTAACTTATGAATCTAAATATCTAATAGACTTTTGATGTTGTGTGGTGTCATCGTGATTTATGACTATTGAGGAAATGCAAATGCAGGGTGAGACGCTCGGGAAGAATGCAAAAGGTTTGGTTGAACCGATACAAGCAGTGGGAAACACTGGCAATGTAGGGCTTGGTTTCCCTCAAAGGAGAAGGAAATAATCTCAGGTACCATATTCTAAATTACTTGAGAATGTGAATTCGTGTTCATAATTTACTTGAATTGGCTTTATAATGAGAGCTTCTATGAGAATGAGGTTGAGTAGATTAAGATAAGTCTAACTTCCTGATTTGTTTTTATGCATAGCAGCGTCTGCAGGAAGCATCCTGAATCAGGAATTGATGATCTCAACAAGTAAATTCTCAACTTTGATCTTATGTATTGCATCAGTACCAAACATGTTTTTGATGATTATATGTTATGAGTTTGTTGGATCTTTACACATTGTATAGTTAGCTACAAAGGAAAAAGAAAAAGGAGATGTTATCTTGGTAGAAGTACCTGTCTCTGTTCTTCTTAATTCTTCTATAAGATAAGCGTATAGACAAATTCTTTGACTTTGAATAAAATCATTTCAACAAAGAAGTGTCATTTCCAGACGGCTGCCTTTATAAAATGAAATCTTTGGGTTACCTGTTCCACAGGACGATGTTTTTTGAGTTTCTAGACTAACCTAACGTGGTTTATACAGCATAAGCTTGAAACATGTATAGTAGTTTTTGCAGATAATCTTATTAGTTATTACTCAAGTTTTAAGAATAAAAAAGGAGTAATTATTTCCTTAATCAGAAACTAGAAGTAATGGATAGACAAGGAAATAATATTAAAAAAGACGCGTATGGATATATCTTAAGCCGTGGCCCGTGGCAGATAAAGGGAGTAATAATTTAATTAAGTAAAAGTCAAGGTAACGGTCAGCGCCATACGATACGCGTCTTGCTCTTGAAAGCAACCTTCCGCGAAATTCAAAGTCTGATTTTATTTATATATCACGGACTTTTCTCTGGATTCAGCTCAATCTCTAGTTTTTCCGAATCTCTTCTCTTCTTTCAAACCCTAATCTCTCTGTATTTCTTAATCAATCGGAATCTTCAATCCATTCATATCGATGATGTCGGGTATTCAAGGCCAGATTCTCGAGGTCACTGGTTCGTACCTTTCTATTCTTTCCCCCACATCCCTAATTTGTGTTCTTCTATTTTTCAAAAACCATTATTATCTAGCTCAAATTTCACCGGAGTGTTCGATTTGATTTTCGTTTATGATTTGGTTTTCAGTTGTTGGGTGCCAGAAACTGAAAGACACGGAATGGTTTTCAAGGCAAGATCCATACGTTGTTCTCGAGTATAGCGGCACTAGGCACCGTACCAGAACCTGCACAGGTTCTTATTATTCTCATACCACCTTTTTCGTTCATATGATTTGTTCAGATCTAAGACTAATTTGTGGTTTTAAACGATGTTAACATCTTTCCATTTTTAGATTGTTTTGAATTGAGCTTGCTCATGTATGAATGTTTTGATTTTTGCAGATGGTGGAAAAAACGCTGTATTCCAAGAGAAGTTTATGTTCACTTTGCTTGAAGGCCTTAGGGATGTGAAGGTAGCTGTTTGGAATAGCAATACACTCTCCACTGATGACTTCATTGGCAATGCTACGTATGTCACTTTTCATCTCTGCATTCTTTATTAGTTAAGCTTTGAAATTTCCTGATTCGGATTTGGAATTGACTCTTTTGCCGTATGTTTCTTCGTTTTGTTGTGATTAGGATTCAGTTGCAGAAGGCTCTTTCTCAGGGATACGACGACTGTACCTGGACTCTCCAGACTAAAACTGGGAGGTAACATCATTGCTTTCACTACTTTTGGTTCCTTTTTGCAGTAACTATCATGTTTGGCTATCGATATCCACTGTTGGTTTTGGTGTTGGACTTGCTAATTATCAATGGAACTTTTTTAGTGGTTTTGTTAGCAGCATGTAGTGCTTGGATATATATTTGCCTCAATTGCATTTCTGCATTAGTGTGCCATATACCTTCTACTTAGGTGAAATGTTTAGTTTTTGCTATGGAAGCATGTTTTTGTTCACTGGCTAGAGTGGTTGTGTGGAGTTTTTTTGTCATCTTTGGTGTTAATAGCTGTTTGATTTCATAGAAATTGTACTTCTTTGTTAAATCTTTTCATTTCTAGTATAATGTGAAAGACATTCATAAGATGAGCGCATCTTCCAGTAGTCATCACTGAGCACATTCTAGCATTCAAACTTATGAGATACTGAAACCTTTAGTGTTGTCTTATAACAATATGCAAAGATTTTGGCAGCTTGAACTCAGCAAAAGCTCTTCGTAAAAAGATTAGTTCTTTGATTATAAAATCTTTTGAAAATGCATCATCTTTCTGTCTTTATACAGATATGCAGGAGAAGTAAGACTCATACTGCATTATGCAGGCGCAAAGGTAAAGTCGAGACTCAATTAGCAATACTGAATAACAGGTTCAGTTTATTGACAAAAAAAAAGAGAGGCTAAAACATACAATCCATTTCTTGTGTGCAGAAACAGAATTACGGGTCTGCGCCATCAGCACCACCGTATGCGCCTCAAGTACCTCAGTACTCAGCACCTCCTTCTGCATCTCCATATTCGTCAGCACCATACACTGGACCATCCCTATACCCACAAGTACAATACTCTCAGCCGCAATCAGCATACCCACCAGCTTCAGCTTTTCCTCCTCAGCCGTCTGCCTATCCTCCTCCTCCCGGCCCTTCAACCTACCCTCCCGCTCCCTCAGCGTACCCTCCTGGTCCTTCAGCTTACCCTCCTCCACCACCTTCCTCAACTTACCCTCCTTCTCCATACCCTCCTCAACAAGCCTCACCATACCCTTCTCCATACCCACAAGGTACATAAACGTTCTTTTTTTCTTCTCTTCTAAGCTTTTTGATTGTTTGCTCTTGCTTTTGTAAAACACTTAATATGTGTGTGAATTTGGGTGTGTTTCTAACTTTCTTCTATCATTGTGTGGGTGGTGATTGATTTTGTTTCCTTCTTGTTTTACAGGTCCATATCCAGGACAATACCCGCCTCCTCCGTACTAAAGCTCCGGCGTTTAGAATTTGACGGAGAGTGGTTATGATGTATAGATAATGCCTAGTGATGCTATTTCGTTTCTTCTTTTGTATTCTTTTTTTCTTTCTTTTATCTTCTTCCCTCTGCAGCTCTGCTGTTGTTGGCCTTTGCAAATTGTAGCGTTATGGTTAGCTTTTGCGAATGGTTAGTGCAACTCATTGAGAAGTTTGGATCTTTTCATATTAAGCCAGCTTGCAGATTATCTTGCAAACCTATTGAATTAATTTGGTGTTTCCCAGATTCTTAATCAGATCGTATCTACTATCTCTAGTACTCCGTAAATTAATTTGGTCAATGTCTATCTTGCTCGATATTTTAAGTCAAAAATGTATTCTATTGTTGACAATCGGCAAAAAAGTTGTAGAATTTTGTTGATTGCCGACAGATTTTACTGCACTTTGGTTTCTCGATCTCTACTCCAATGAGTAAAAGTGGGTAAAGCGGGAAACAGAAAAAGAAATTACACATAAAAAATACAAAAAAATAAAGGATAATACAGTAGGAAAAGGAAACTACACATTAAATATCATAAATAAATAAATAAACAAAATATAGCGCGAGTAAAAGACAAACGTGAAAACCATCTCGCCTGCTCTCATAAATCAGTCTCCTTCTTTTCGCTCTCCTTCCCACTTCCAGCTTTCCTCTCTTCTCTCTCTCTCTTTCTACTCTACTCTCTCTCTCTCTCTCTCTCTAGGCTCTCTTTTGTAGCTTCCTGCTACAGCTAATCTCTGCACGTTTCCATAGAGTGGTGTGATAGACGGAGAGAGAGAGAGAGGAAGATGAGTCTCTCTCCGAGAGATTTTCTCTCTATCATCATCTTATCTTCTTCTGTGTAATGCCCTGAGCCAAAACCCAGTAAAACGAAAGAGGAAAATAAATAATACATAGAAGAGAAGATCTTTCTTCTCATTCTTGAGACTATTCAGAACAATGGCGATTCGAAAAGAGGAAGAAAGCAGAGAAGAACAGAGCAATTCGTTTCTTCTTGATGCTCTCTATTGCGAAGAAGAGAAATGGGAAGACGAAGATGAAGCAGAAGAAGAAGTTGAAGAAAACTCTTCCTTTTCTTCTTCTTCTCCTTCTCCTTCACCATTCGTGCTTCTGCAACAAGATTTGTTCTGGGAAGACGAAGATCTAGTCACTCTGTTCTCCAAAGAAGAAGAACAAGCACTCAGCTGTCTCGATGATGTTTATCTCTCCACGGATCGAAAAGAAGCCGTCGGCTGGATTCTGAGAGTCAATGCTCATTATGGGTTCTCCACTTTGGCAGCTGTTTTAGCCGTAACTTATCTCGACAAGTTCGTCTGCAGCTACAGCTTACAGAGAGACAAACCATGGATGCTTCAGCTCGTTTCCGTCGCTTGCCTCTCTCTAGCTGCTAAAGTCGAAGAAACCCATGTCCCTCTTCTCCTAGACTTTCAAGTAAATGTTGATACTTGACATCATTTCCCTTTAAAGTTTTGATTTTTCTTAGTCCTCCACATTCTCATCTCTCTGTTTTCTGTAGGTGGAGGAAACAAAGTATGTGTTTGAGGCCAAAACCATACAGAGAATGGAGCTGCTGATTCTCTCTACACTCAAATGGAAGATGCATCCCGTTACTCCAATTTCGTTTCTAGACCACATCATCAGGAGATTGGGGCTTAAGAACAATGCTCACTGGGATTTCCTCAACAGATGCCATCGTCTCCTCCTCTCTGTAATCTCCGGTTCGTAAACGACAAAAAAAAAAAAAAAAAAAAACCCATTTCGTTTACTGAATCTGAGTAATCTTACATTCTTGTCTTTTCTTCCTCGATTGTTTTTTTTGTCAGATTCAAGATTTGTCGGCTACCTCCCGTCAGTTGTTGCCGCAGCGACCATGATGCGAATTATAGAGCAAGTTGAGGCCTTTGACCCTCTTTTATACCAAATTAAGCTCCTTGGTGTCCTTAACATAACCAAGGTTTGTTAGCTTTTATATAATCACTCTACTAGTCAGACTCTGTTTCACTCTGGCATTTTAACAAACAAGTCTCGTGCTTTAAACAGGAAAAGGTTGAAGCTGGCTACGATCTCATCCT
Source organism: Microthlaspi erraticum (assembly GCA_902728155.2). Lineage (NCBI taxonomy): Eukaryota > Viridiplantae > Streptophyta > Magnoliopsida > Brassicales > Brassicaceae > Microthlaspi > Microthlaspi erraticum. The sequence continues at coordinate 229,944 of CACVBM020000499.1, read as the reverse complement.
CCAGTTGCCAGTGGATCGCATTGGTTTGCAGATTGAGAACCAATCTCGCCGGAAACGCAAGTGTCCCGAATCATCATCGTTGAACAGCCCAAGCTGCGTGATCGATGCAAACCCTTTCAACAGCGACGAAAGCTCAAACGATTCGTGGTCAGCGAGTTCGTTCAGTCCACCGTCGCCACAGCAAGAACCTCCGATGAAGAAGATGAAAGGGGGTCAAGAGAACCAGAAGAAGAAACCGATTCTGCATCTTCCATGGGCAATCGTAGCAACTCCATAATCGATCGAGCTCGGTTTCGTCCCGTTTATATATATTACTGTTCTTTAAATTGGAGCAATCTTTGTATTAAGTTCCCCGTTGCATATACGAAATGTCGTGAATGCCCTCACTTTACATTGCTTGATACAGCCTGTGTGCGAAGGGTATTCATGACATTTTGACTGCATGGGATGGGATGAAGAGACTTAGAAATAATAATAATCTTGCGTAAATTTTGAGGCTTTTGCAATCTTTGGCCCTTAATCTCCGGAGTTGTTCATATTTAATCTTGATTAAAAATGTTAACTATGGAATTTGTTGTGTTTATGTTTGAAAATGAAGGAAGTAGTAGTGTTGAAAGCTTTGACTTGGTGAGAAGTGTTGATTTTTGGGTCAGTCTTTAAATAAACATGAACTAATAATTCTATTATTCTTTTAAAAATGAGAAGAAGAAAAAAATTGAAAACCCAACATTAGTTAATTGCTTTTGCTGCTAAAGTCTTGTCAAACCCTCTCTACATGCACCACTAGACGTGTAATCATCAACTAACCCAAACATATGATTATGTGAACGCAGTCAAATAACAATAAGAACATGCAATTTCTCGAAATTAACATTAACATGATTATACATGTTTAACAATGTATATGTATGAATTATAGAAAATAACATGATTATTAAAAAGATCATTTATATTTGTATACTTTAAAGTGATATAAAAAAATCAGCAGATGTGTAAGATAGTCTTCGAAAATCAGTTGCACAAAAATTCTGAATGAGAGTAGATAGATAGTAGGGAGTAATTAGCAACCAAGTCTTTAATTAGTTGAAGAAAAGGAAAAATTAAGAAAGAAAAACACAGACTTATTAAATCGTTGACCTAGCAGATGAATTATTTCGAGAGACAGACAAGAAGGAGGGGGTGCAGTACACGCGCCACTTTCCTCGAGTGGTGTTGGACGATCAAATCTGGAGCAGCAGTAAAAACAGCGGAACCAAAGCAACCTGCTTCCACTCTGAGCATCTGGGATGATGCCACGTGACCAAAAGCATTTCATCGTCACTATTCTTCGCATACAACAAAGTCGCTAACAAAAATTATTTGTAGAAGATATATATTACGAATTTACGATTGATACAGATCTTTTTGTTGTTTTCTTTTGCCAAACGATTGACGATACTGCTACAATGAACAAATAGTTCATTTTTCTTTTTGGGGTTAAATATAAATACTTTTATGTAAATCAAACAGTAACTGAATAAAACTATAGTTTTACGTCAGCCACATTAATGTCGTAAAAATACTTTTGATGACAAAATGTAATCAATCTTCCCCTTTTGTATCACGAGAAAGCTTTGCATATATAATGCTAATACATTTTTAGAATTTCATTTTACTTTTTAACAAGTGCCATCAAGCTTTAGGTGAAATCTTCTCTTCTTCTTTCCCACTTTATCTTTTCCATTTTTATTTTCTCTTTGAACTTTTATTTTTATTTTTGCAACCAAAAGAATATTCAATCTCTACTTTTTTCACGTGTGACACGAATTTTCTCCTTTCGTAATTTATCTTTTGTTTTTCCTTTATTTTTCCCAATTCATTTCAGAATTTAGAAAAATCCAATTGCTTTAGCTGGTGTCGTTTCTTAACGCTCAGCCTCGCGTCATCAAAACATCTCAACTCCTATAGTTTATGTAATCTTATAATGCGAATACGTTTAGTATTGAAATTATAGTTACGAGAGGGTGCAAAAATGTATCAAATCATGCACATATTTAACGTTTTAGCATGACTCCCTATGTAAAGTTGTGTGTATCGCCTCTAAAAATAATTTTCTTGGATATAGAAATTAAAACAGGTAGATGCATTACGAGTATGTGATTATGAAAAGTATATATGATTCTTTATCTTTTATTTTATCTCTGACCAAGTATGCTAATTTATACGAAGACATTAGCAACCTATTTTAGTTTGCGGAATAGATATACACAATGCAAGATACAAAACTAAAAAGAACCAAAAATACTGAAACTGGAGTCGCTAATCTCATGAAAGTATCATTAACAAACTATGAAACCTCAAATATGTAGTATTGAATGCTTAAGACTGACTATCATTAGTTACATACCGATCGAGATGACATTGACATCAAATCAAAATCGACTATACATGCACAAGCATAACAGTAAAATCTTAAGATATAAATTTGAATGTTTGGAGAACTAATGGAAAGCGAGAAAGGATGTATGTGGAGATCGGGAGGTTTTCAAAATGGGAGACCAAAAAATCTTTGTGGTTATTCTTTTTCTATATAAATTTTAAATAATCAATATGTTGTGGAGAATGTGTTTTCTGTCTTTTTGTCTCTTCTATTGGTCTTCTCTTTACAGTATGTTATCAATATCATGGTACCATACGCATCTCGTGAACCATATAATGACTTGCCATAAATTATTATTTTTCTGAAACAAGATAAAACGAACAGAAGAAAAGAGAGAATTTTAACACCGTAAAAAAAAAGAAAAAGGAAATATATTTATCAAAAAAAAGAAAGAGAAAGATGGTTTCTTATCTTCTTTATGTTTTTTATACAACAGTATTCCTCTCGGTTGAATAATTCATTCCCTCCATTCCATTGCATACCATCCCATCAAACAGATGTGAATCTGTTCTTAGTCAGCTTTGAATTTTGATTAATAAATAGATGTTGAATTCGATGCTTTATTGAAGAAAAAACCCGTTACTAAAATAAAAACCAAAACATATTTGTATCGGTAAAAGAAAAATGGGGGAAAGGAAAACAGCTTGCACCCAACATGGAGAAAGGGCAAAGAGGTCAATGTGTATAGAATAATATTATAGATATTATCATTGGTTATAGAATAATATTATCATTCTCAATGGCTTTGTGATCTTTATATCTCAAATATTTCTTCTTTTGACTTAGTCTCTTCCTTTTTACTTCCATTCTTCTTTTTCCTTTATTGTAATTCGACGGGGGATGAGCTTGTGGTTGTATGGTCAAAATGTTATGCGGGAGAGAAGATTCACTATACATCAATTTTGTTATAGAACTGCATATGCTAATGAAAGACGAAGAAATTTGCAGAAATTTTGGATTAATTATCAGACGCACCGCATGAATGAGGTACTGAAGAAGAAGTCATTAAGAATGACTTAAATTATCTTTATCTGAAAAAAAGAACGACTTGAATTATTCTCTTTGTTGACGAAATTATCGAATCGGATAAAAGTTACATATAATATAAACTAATTTTACCTTTACTGGCCAAGGCTTGTTGACAAAAATCACATGCAACGGAAAAATTAGACATGATTAGCTTCAAAACGAGGAAGTGGGATGAAACTAGTGGATGTAAAATACAAAAAAAAAAAAAAAAAAAAAAAATCAAAAAGTTAAAAGAGCTGCATTCTCAAATTTGTAGTCTATTATTCTTTCTTACAGCTGCAAACTGCAAAGTCTAATGGTCGTATTCCAGTGGTATTTGAGGGAGGTAAATCCCAATACGGATCCGGGTTCGAAACCAATTGGCCACAACGGATTTAATATTCCTTCCGTTGGGACCCTGGACCCCTTTCGAGGGGATAGTCGGGTTTTCCATTCGGGTTAGATCCTCGGAATAATTGGATACAACTGGACAAAGTTCATACCATTGGTTTGGGCTCAAGACTGGTCAGTGACTGTTCGGTCGACTCCTCAGACCCGGATACCAGAGATACAAAAAAAAAAAAAAAAAAGTCTATGATGGTTAACACATGAGATGAAAAACTGTAAGGAAAAAAAAAGTGGTCAGTTTATTTGGTAAACATATAAAACATTATTTTTAATTACCATATAAACAAGTCATCTTAAAACGTACCAAGCAATTTTTCTATGTAATGTAACACGTGAAATTACATAACTGAAATAAAATAGAAGCAATATAAACTTCCAAACCATACCCGAACCGAACTATAACTTTTTTAGTTCAGTCAAAATCTACACTAAAAACTAGAAAGGTCGATAAACCAAATGCGGACTCTTTAAATAAAAACGCTGGAATAAACATGAAATGCAACACAAGACATAAGTGGGAGGCCTGAACAGATCTGTTCTAATGATTAGTAATTAATTGAACAATTATGGCAAAAATGATGGCAAAATCGAAATGTAAATTAAACACAAAGGTATAAATGAAGTAGGACCGAATGAAAATGAACAAAGAAGAAAGGGTATTGTGTGAGCTGCGATTGCAGATCCTGTCGCTATGGCCCCTCCTTCAGAGAAATCAGACTTGCAGGTCCCAAACCCTTGTTCTATTTCGTGATTCACATTATTGTATGCTTTTATCTCCACACTTCTTATGTATACTTGCATGATGCTTACTATACGTTTATTTATTATCTACGACTATATACAAGTTGCCTTACGTATGTATATGCATATAAGTTTTGAGCCTTTTTTTAATTAGACCATTGTCAAAACGAATGTAACATTTAAGTTATAATTCACTTACCATCGTACTAAACAGCGAAGGTGTCTGGATTTTTGTCTAAATCAATAGACTGTATGATGTATAAAAACTAAGAGTGTTCTCGTCGAAAACAAAAGAATCTAAGAGTGCTCATGATGATTTGTCTTCGAATCAACTGACAGTTTAAAAAAATGAATTATTTGTTGATATAAACATGCCCAACCCAATATTGTAACTGGTATCCAATGTGGTATTTGTGTATCCATATCATTTAATAGTGGTCACCATCCCGTATATGAAGCCAAATCTAGTCTCACGTTTTCACAAAGAAACATCAAGAAACATACAAAACTTCTCCAAACAGTTTCTCCTTTTCTTTTTGCATGAGTTTATCGATTGGAGCTACCAAAAGAGTTTCTGTTTGAAAATACAATATTTCGAATGTAGCTAATAGTAGTCACTAACAATGATAAATTATTTTCACATGCATACAGTATAGTGATACAAATAAGTGTATCAATTGGTTTCCATTCACTAGCCAGATAGCATTAAGACAAATCCAATGTGAGTTAAACTCAGGACAAATCCAATATGAATTACACTCAGGACGCTCTTACACCAGAATATGTATATATTTTCTTTTTATATATGCTCTTTCGGATTTTGAGATATAATATCTATGTTATAAAAGGATTTTGGTTTTCATATTGTCGTATTGGAGTAAAGGTAATCATCATATGGTACAACAATATTAGAGAAGAAAGATGAAATTCACGAGATATGTATTTCATGTTGTCCAAATTCGTGGACAAACGATTCACTACGGCTCAGAATCTTTTTTTTTTCTATGCTGAAAGTTTACCCTCTTTTGTTTTTTTCATAAATAAAAAGAAGAAGACAGACATGCAGGTATAATGCATAATATGGAATTGGCGGTTGGGTCGTACGTACGTATTACTTGAACAAGTAAATGTCGGGATTTTGACAGACGAAGCGAATGAGCAAAACTATGCCCAACATATTAAATAAAGTCAGAGCTTCCTTTCAGTTTCTTTCTTCATGAGTCATATGATTTCAATTAACTTCTTCTTTTTTTACCTAATATCACTACCCTTGTCCTTTGAATATTTATTGAGTTTTACCCCAGTTTTATTTTTAATCATTCCACAGAAACCAAAAGTAAAGCATGATATTTAAAACACTACTAATTTTTGTTAATATGTATATCACTAAAAAATGTGTAACTCTTTGATACATTTAAAATGACATGTTTGAACTTTCATGTTATCGAACCTTCTAACTATGCATGTAATGTACATATAAGACAGAATTGAGTGTCTGAAATTGGTATATATCGTTTCAAATAAGGTCTATGCTTTTGGGCAGTTGAATGTTAGATGGCTATATTGAAGCCAACTGGTCCAACCAGAAACAAACACAACATATTTGCAGGGTTGAATCAAGCTTGCATCTACGAAAATAGTAAGAACAGCGAGTCAAAACTTTGAATGTACTTATACAAAACTTTACAAAGTAATAGAGTCAATCGGAGTATCGGGAGGGTCAGTAATTGTTTCTACTTTCAACCAAGGTGCATGTGGGTAAGAAATTAATTGCAATGGGAAATTCGAGGTCAATTCAAAGGCAAGCAAGGGCTGATTTTTTCAGTAATATTCGATTTTCTATTTTGTTAGGACACAGCATAAATGTGTTCTTGTTTAAAAGATATCAAGTAATGAAGTAGGTTTGGATGTCTCATCAGTCATCACTGCAAAAGGATGTCTTGTTATTAGACAAAGATTTTGGGGGTATCTTCTATCTTTATACGACTCTTAAGATTGACCTATCATCTCTTATCTTCTCACTCTCTCCTAGACTCCACTATTTACCTTTACCCTTTTTCACATTTTGAAAGAAGAAATAAACAAATCTCTTTTTATTTGTGTGTGGAAAATAGATGGCATTCACTAGTATGTCCTTGTTGAGCCCATTCATTAACCTGAAATCCATCTTTGAAAGCAAATGTTACTCAACACTATCGATCTCACTTTACAGGCTTTGAAGCCAAGCCCATTCGAGTAATGGCCTTAAGCGAGTCAATACTCAATAGCTAGCAACTGTCCTACGAGCCTTGCAGCAGAAATATAGACACCTGGTTTTAGCTAGACAGCTTGTCTTCTCAACAAAAAACAACAGACTTTCATGAATGTGAACAATTTTTTTTACTGCATTGATGAAAGACAGTATAGTTCACAGATCCTTAGGGTTGATCTAACTATCTAGCAAGAAATTAGAGTCAAACCTGGACATGTGACTATGAGCAAGCCAGGGAACAATAAGTTCCAAGAAGATTTCTCTATGTTCACTTGAGTGCAAAAGAGGATAGACAAGAGCACTAACTAAGATTTTCATAAACCGGGCAAATGAGGACCAAGTTCACCAAACTGATCACCAGCTTCTACGCTGTCCTTTGAGAGATGGACAGCTTTGACTGTAGCCGGGAATTAAACTGTGAATATGAAGCTATCTTATGTTGGGTGGAACTCTATGAGTCCCATCTTTCCCATGGACTCTGCTTTCTTCATCATACGTGTATATGCTTCAGGATCAACAATTACAGCCTATTCATTTGGATGACAGTAAGCAAACCAAAAAACAAGGAAAATTACTATGAAGATGATAGTATAATATCCAAATGAGTGATTATGTCAATAATGAAGAACATGAAGCTTGGAATATTTAAGCCATGAATTCGATCAAGCCCTATGTGTTGAACAAGACGAATATAATTGCATTAACACCCAACAGTAAATGACCATAAAAACGTTTTCAATGAGTGCTTGGTTCTGTTAGGGTTATAAGTTCAAAGTCACATACAATAACAGCTCCATGCTCAAATTTGGCTTCATTTATACTGGAGTTAATTAGCTTAACCCAAAATGATGCCAATAGGGTACTAGCCTAATCACCTTACTAAAACTTGCAAAAGACCTAGCCTAGTCATAAAGAGGCACAAATCAATTCATTTTCCTTACTCTGAAGAGCTTTACAATATATCTCAGATCATAACATAACTATGCCAACAACATATAATTCGAAACCCCAACACAGACAAGCAACCACATTACAATTTACACCAGTAATAAAAAGAGACATACATACAAACATACCTCTACTCATTTCATTCAGTTCCAGATGGAGAGAAATCGACGGGAGTCACAGTAGGATCGGTGGTGCAAATATCCCTGCTGGTGACATCTAGGGTTTGGTCCGCCAGTGACACACTTACCGCTAAGTCGGAACTCGACGGTCACCATCGCAGTCTCGTGAGAAGTGGTCACTGGGGAGTGGGATGAGGCCGAGTCGTTGGGCACTGAACGAACTCGCCGCTGAAAAGCTGACCTCGATTTCGACCACGTCTATGTCTATCCCCACTGTTGGGACTTGGGATCATCACGGGCCTGATGAGCGCAATAGCCTCGACTATTGAAACACATGTACCTAGTTTTTACTTTTTACTTACAAGTCACAACAAATTAAAATTACAATATAGTTTTAAAATTCAACAAATTTTTGCTTGTACAGATGTAAGGAGAGATGGCAAAAAATACACGTATAGTGGGAAATAAAAACAAATATGAAATTGGTTAAATTGGAGAAATATTTTCTTTAAAACAGTTTTGGAAGAAGATTTTTGTATAAGGAAAGGGATAAAACAATATAGAAAATATACTTAGTGGCAAGAACTGTCAACACAGTGACCACAAAAATATATGGTAAACTTATCTATATTAAAACTCAATTGTGAATTTATTTTACTAGAAATTGTTTCAAAATGCATTTAAGTTCAATTGGTATATTATATTACAAATATCTATTATCAAAGATAGACTTAGATTCTGAAATTCAACCAAAACCAAGCAAACTAATTTTTCATATCTGACATAGCAATTGTTTTTGTAACCAAACAAAACAAGGATAAATAACTCAAAATAACCAAACCAAATCCAAATAAAACATCGAAAACATCCAGAATTTTAATATTAAACAGATAAAACTAGAAAAATGTCACTTTCCAGTTTTCACTAGATTATCTCGAAAATGCTTTCAGCCACTCTGTAGAGTAATCCGGAATGGCCTCGAGCTTTTCTTGACAATCCGCTTAACCTCCTCGAATGCAGCCAGCACCAAGCTCTTTTGCCCCTGGTTCAATCCCTCTGCCCCGTAAATCTCAAGCCGCTCAATCACACGTCCGGTTCGAATCAGGTACTGCAGCACATGTAACACGTTGGACTCGCCACGAAAGTTCTTCACTTTCACCACCTTAAGTGTCTTTTCCAGACACTCGTACGTTTGGTTACTGAGCCAATACACTTCCGCATCCATTGGCGGCGAAACCCTCTGCAAAATCCAATAATTAAGATTAGAACGTTTTAACATATTTCTCACACGACCTTTATCATATATGCATATGTAAGCGAAAAAATAAAACAATTTACCAGGATACGCTCATTCGAATCCATATCGAACATCAGGGATTCCAGCTCCGGACAGCTATTGAGAAAGATCGCAATTCCCATGAACTCGTTTGTGTGCATGTTTGTCTTCATCACCAGATGTCGTGTTTTCAGCGGATCGTGCACGTCCATAGGATCGTCACAGTCTTGGATCATCTTTTTCCAAAATAAAATTAAAACTACGTAAATAGGCCAAAAAGAAAACGTTGCATGTACACAAATGTTTGAACAATCTAGTCCTTTCTTAACATTAAAACAAACAAACAAAAAGAATCTAGTCCTTTAAAATGCAAAGATTTCTAAAGTAATTAAGGTTAAAGTAAAAATTATCTTACAATAGTTTTTTTAACCCAAATAATTAATTACTTCATAGATATATCTAATCTATCTCTACAAAATTTTCATCTTACAATCTTATCGTGAGTACCAATTCATATGACTAGATTCAGGAAAAAACAAATATAATATAGATTTGATGGATCTCATATATATGAAAGAGTGAAAAATATATACCTGGAGAAGAAAAGAGCAGACCGTTAAGTTTGTAACATATATGAAATTGAAAAAGATATAAGAAATATCTATCCCGTTGAGATGATAATGAATCAGTGCGAGCAAATGCTCCTCAACACTAACTTCTCTCGGGACAGGATTTGAGAAATCGACAACCATTTCTTTGGTTTGTTTGGAGGCAGCAAATTCGACAAGAGACTCGATATCTGCCTCGAAACCCACCGTATCAGAGAGATAAAGCTCGAAACTTTCAATGACTGCACCGGTAAATGTCGTCATCCAATGACGCAGAATGCTAACAAACAATTCTCTCTCAAACTTTATGTCATCGTTGTTCAAGCCAGATAGGTCCACGAACTCAGATTCTTTGAACACGAGGCGGGTTGTTTCACGACAAAGATTTTGCCAACGTTTGGAGAGAACACTCGTGCGCACAGATTCTTTAAAAGGTAACAGAGAGATGATAGAAACCAGAAGACAATCGGGTAAATCCGACAGAAGACGTGATTGTCTTTTTGAAGCCATAGTGAAAATGAGATCTTAGAAAAAGAAAAAAAAAAGAGAGAAAGAGAGAGTGAATTAAGATGGTGTTTATGAATGACTTAATGATTTTTCCACTCTAGAGAGTTATCTATTTATATGCATTTGAGTGGTTAGGATTTGTTTGGTTTGTGATACTACTAGTGTTTAAGTCTTAAAACCATTTTTTACATTTGTTTTATTAACTTTCTCTCTTTTAGTTTTGAACAAAAGATATGTGACATGGGTTATAATTGTGGTCTGGGAATGCTTTTTATTAATTATAATTGAGAAGAAAATATCCAAATTTTATTTTTCTAATTCAAACTAAACGAGTTTTTGTATCGTGCGCGCGTTTTTCGTCGATAACGGTATGCAAATTTAACGATATTTCAAAAATATAGTTTCAGTTACTTTTTATATAATAATATTTATCTATAACATAAATATTTTATTTTAAAAAAATCTAAATATATTTAATATCTTTTTTTAGTCATTTTTTATTTATTATGAAATCTAAATTAATATATTTCCAAATTTTAATTTTTGTTTGTTTATCTAGAAAATGATGATTTCTTTTATATCTTTACAAACAAATCTTTACTATACTAAAAATATTAAAGTGATTTTACTTCTCCATGACATGTGTAAAAACTTTAAAGAAATATATAATGAAAGTAAAACTAATTTGATTTATTTCACACCAAAATTAGCATATGTTTTAAAAGAAAAAAAAGACTGTCATGAGGAGAAATAAATATCAAACAGCTTTAATTACAATAAGATATACTTTCCTTGTTGAATGCTGATACAAATGTACATTATAATTAATATATGGTAAAAGTTATTTCCTTTTTGCTAGAAATACTCATAGAAAAGTTGACTAGCTTGACCAAAGAAAAAAACAAAAGCAGCATAACTTACCTTTCTTACATTTGGGCAGCACAGAAGTGTCTACAACACTGAAAAACAGAAGTAAAATTATCTATCTAACAACACAATTTCAATTTCCATTTTCAAGTATTGTATATACAAATATTTGTCATTATTCGGTTTAAAATCACCTTAGTGTCATATGAGTCATATACCATCAAGTAAAATGAAATCACCTTACTGGCATATATCATCAAGGAAAATATTAGCTGTAACAATAGTCATCAAGGAAAATGCTAGCTGTAACCACTCAATACACATTTTTATCGGATATCAAATTTTGATGCTAACTTTTTATTTATTTTTCTTTTATTACTATTCAGTTTACTGTAATACATTTTTACACTATTTTTAATTATTGTAAAAAAACAAAAAGCTCGGATTTCACGACGAACTGAAACTGTCAAAAACTTTACATCCCCTAATCTCTACAAAAGATTACAGTATCTAGAAACTGAACCTTAAAACATACATAAAAATCAGAGACAAAAATAGCTTTATCACATAATTCTGTCATAATTAAGTCCATCACTGTAACAAGTGAGTAAATATAGGGGTCATTTTGCAATTTCCAGTAAATAGAAAACTGTCAGCGTCTGATTTTATTTTTGTGTGTGTGATTGCCCCCTGACTCTTGTTAACTCCTTGCACGGCTCAGATCCGAGTTTGGGAGAAGCTCTATCTCTTTCTCTGTCCCTTATCGTTTAAGAAGAAGAAGAGATCTTTTCACTTTGTCTTCTCCGTTCTCGTCGCGATCAAACTCCTTTCGCATCCCTCAGGTCAATGTTGCTCTTTTGTTTGTTTTGCGTCAAAACTCGATCACACTTTCCTCTGATTTTGTGGCGCGATTTTAATTTCGAGTGATCGGATCATTTCTTTCTCAATTGTCTGATTCAATCGATTTCGAAAGATAGTGGGATTTCGTTTGCTAATTGATCTGTTTTCATTTGGTTTCCTCCTTGACATTTTCACGGATGCTTGTAGATCGTGTTTTGTTTATGCATTCTCGTTGATTGAAAATGGTCAAATTGTGTCACGATGATCACGAATTTGATTATTTTATATCTTTCTCGTGGGAACACTCTTGGTTTGATCTTAAATGATTTTGCTTTGTTCTGTTTTACATTTGCAGGGATTCGGATCAGTTCAATCTCAAGTGGTGTTGAAGTTTCTGAGCTCTATCCATGGATCAGGCGGAGCTGACTATGGAGCAGGTTGGTGATATGATGTTGATGTTATTGAACTTGATTTTTCTGCCTTCACGTATTCGAAGGCTGCACAATTACGGATTTTGACTTTCATATTTTGCATTGAAGATTGAACCTTTGCTTTGCTTTGAATATATTTAGACATCCTGAACTTAAAATTTTTTATGATGTGTTTTAGCAGTGTGATTGTATTGAGAAAGTTAACAAATTTCGTGATAGTTTTACTGTATTCAATCTCTCTGTTGTTGGTTTAACTCGCAGGTACTGAAAAGGGACATTCCATGGGAGACTTACATGACAACTAAGCTGATTTCAGCAACAGGTCTCCAGCACTTAAGGCGCTATGACAAAAAACCTGAGAGTGAGAGGGCACAGTTGCTGGATGAAGTAAATCTTCTACAACTCGTCTCATTTCAAACAGTTTAGAGAAACTTGTGTCAGTTTCTCTGTGTTAACGACCATTCAAGCATTTGCCTTGCCATTATGAAGTGATATGTGGTGTCGTTATTGCAGGATGGTCCAGCTTATGTTCATCTGTTTGTTAGCATCTTACGTGACATATTCAAGGAAGAAACTGTGGAATATGTTTTGGCTTTGATCTATGAAATGCTCTCAGGTAAGCAAAACCTGAAGATATTTGCATTTTTTCCTTTTATTCATTTTAGATACCGACTAATATTTGTGCATCAACTGTCTGCCAGCAAACCCAGCGAGAGCTCGTTTATTCCATGATCAATCTTTGGCAAATGAGGATACTTACGAGCCTTTCTTGAGGTGAGTCCCTATGCAACAGTTTTAAACCCTGATTTGAGTCACCATGGTCAGTTTATTAGTTTAAATAGAGTCTTCCTGAGAAAGGGAAAACTGCTATTAGTTACATTTTTTTCTTCAAAACTGTGCAAGCTGAAAGATATGTCCTCTTTCAGGTTGCTGTGGAAGGGAAATTGGTTCATTCAAGAAAAAAGCTGCAAGATCCTTGCCTGGATAATAAGGTATTGTAGAGTTTAATACTGCTTATCAAACTTTTGTTAAATATGTATGTAACATACATGATCATTTACTTGGCGGGTTTTGCTCTTCTCTCAACATATAGTGCTAGGCCAAAAGCTGGTAATGCTGCTATTGCTAATGGAGAAGCTTCGGGTTCTAAGAAACAGATTACTACAATTGATGATGTACTCAAGGGGTTGGTGGAGTGGCTTTGTGCTCAGGTTTCTTCTTCTTTTCTCTTTGTTTTCTTTTTTGTTATTGGTGTTTATATGCTAGTGATACTTGAAAAGCGTTCGATGCTCATCTAGATTTCAAAATCCTTTATTTTGACATGCAGTTGAAGCAACCTTCTCATCCTACTCGTGGTGTTCCAATTGCAATCAGCTGCCTGTCGTCACTGCTTAAGGAGCCTGTTGTCAGATCATCGTTTGTTCAGGCTGATGGAGTGAAGTTACTTGTCCCTCTGATCTCCCCAGCATCCACTCAGCAGTCTATTCAGGTAACTATATATTTGGTGGAAGTCTGTAAAGAAATATTATCATGTAGCCATTGGCGGAAAAACGATGACTAGACAGACACTTCACCCGTTTTGGCTTTCAAATGACTACTAAATCTGTTTCAGACTCTCATTTTTTCCTAATTTCTCAGTAACTAATTCTTGTGTTTTTGTATGCCCTCGACGAACAGCTTCTCTATGAAACATGTCTCTGCATCTGGCTTCTGTCCTACTATGAACCCGCAGTGGAGTACCTGGCAACATCCAGGACAATGCAAAGGCTCACGGAAGTGGTCAAGAGCTCCACTAAGGAAAAGGTGAGCTATGTTCTCTTGTGTGACTTGGTCATTGATATCCTGCAATTAGTGTTAAAAGATCACATGACGTGGTTTGGTTGATCAATCAGAATGTCCGTCTGTAACCACCAAGATGTTTGTTTCTTTTATTTGTTTGGGATCATAATTTGCATAAATGCTGTGTCGCGCTTGTTATGTTTATCTGACGGTATTTTGTCTTATAGGTTGTGAGGGTGGTCATATTGACATTCAGGAACTTGCTTCCAAAAGGTACATTTGGTGCCCAGATGGTTGATCTTGGACTGCCACATATTATCCACAGTCTGAAAACGCAAGCATGGAGTGACGAGGTAATACAAGTTAAATTACAAAGCCTGAGCCTGAGGACTGCTTCTTATTAGCTGTTGTCTAAAACATGAATTTCTAAATTTTCTGCGTCAAACTTGTGAACTTGTAAGGACTTGCTGGATGCACTGAACCAACTAGAAGAAGGGCTAAAGGACAAGATCAGGAAACTGAGTTCCTTTGACAAGTATAAGCAAGAGGTTCTTCTTGGTCATCTTGACTGGAACCCAATGCACAAAGAGGCCAATTTCTGGCGTGAGAATGTCACATGCTTTGAGGAGAATGACTTCCAGGTACTCTTCTTTATTCCTCTTCTCTCCTCAACAACCACCACCACCACTAAAACAACCCTAATGACTTGTTAAAAACCTTTGTGGATGCAGATACTCAGGGTCCTCCTGACGATCCTGGACACGTCGAGTGATCCAAGATCATTGGCGGTGGCATGCTTTGATCTCTCACAGTTCATACAGTACCATGCAGCGGGGAGAGTGATCGTAACAGACCTCAAGGCGAAAGAACGAGTGATGAAACTGATGAACCATGAGAACGCTGAGGTTACAAAGAACGCACTCTTGTGCATCCAGAGGCTTCTCCTTGGTGCTAAGTACGCTAGCTTCTTGCAAGCTTGATGGGACTTCCATGTTTCTTTCTTATACATGGAAACCGAAAGCAACCAAAACAAACAGAGATTGCGTTTCCCCTTTCTTTTTTTTCCCTGTGGATTTGTTGTTCAATCCAAACTCCAAACAAAACCTGCCCCCACTCATGCCTGCTTCTTCTTTTCTTTCGATTCAACATCCCAAGACCATCTCTTGATTATTTTGTCCTGGAAATTCTGCTATTTGTATGCTTAAATAATTTCTGGTTTTTTCTTTTGTATTTACTTATTCAATAAAAGGCCTCGAGAAATGCTTTTGTTACAGACGCACACTTTGGGCCAGTTTGTTGTACGAATGAAATGTGAGAGTTTCAGCTATAATGCAGATGAGATACATACATATATGGATACAGCTTTGATTTACTCTGGTTACAACTCGCAAGACATTAATCGTTATTATCATGCTCTTCAGAATTACATACAAAAACACACACACACACACACACATTATTATCATGTGCTTCGTTTACAACTGGAATCATCACATCTGTGACATCTGATTTTATGGTATAGGATTATGGAAGTAAGAAGCATATTATTTATTATCAGAAGAAGAAAAAGAAAGAAGCCGATGATGAAATGAATCACTCGATGAGAATGCATCTCGTTGGTGCACCTTCTGCTCGAACCAATCTCAATGGTAGGCAATGAAGCATGTACATTCCTACCTTCACATCATCCAGCTTCAGCCCTTCCACAGGGATTATATCCTGAAATCAAGCGTTAAAATAGCTCATGTTTAGTCGAATCCCATTGTTTGATATCCAAACACCACAACAGATAAGGTTTCCTTTAGAACATGGCAGCAATACAATGGCAAATTTTCAAGAAACAGAAGGAATGTTTAGGTACTTGACACTCTTTAAACAGAGAAAGATATACTCACCCTTCCTGCAAGAATAACGTTGTGCGTTGCAGGTGATTCCTCATAAGCAGCAAAGGAGAGATAATCAAGCCCTGGGTTTAACAATGCAGAATTAACCGGTTTCAGAAAACACGAGCTAAGAAATGCTCTTAAGAAACCCAAGTTCCAACTCTTACCAACAAGTTTGATGTTCGTATTCTCAACCAACCATTTGGCCCCATCGGTCACGAACCCAGCATAGCTTGAGTCGAACTCTTTCTTGAACATAAGCCTCCTGATAAATGATAAATGAAGAAAGCAGTGTTCAGGTTCGAAATTAGAGCTCTCTTTTTGCCAACATTTAAGATTTTGTTCATACTTGGTACTGAGACTTACTTGTCAGTGTTCTCTGTTCTGAAGAGCACACGACGAACTCCCTTTGGAATATTAAGTGATTCCATTACCTCAGCTATATATACAATTCAACCCGAAAACTACTTTAGACAAAGAATTTATTTACAAACAAAAAAATCCATGATTTCCAATAATCAACTCACCAGTGATGTTCTTATTTCTCGGAACATCCACCAACAAAGCAGGACCTAAAGTAATAATAACACAAAGTCAATTTTAAAACGATCACTAAAACTGAAGAAAGACGAAACAAAAGGTTCTGAGACAATTACCGTTGAGGACTCGGAGGTCAAGCGAATCGGAATCGAAACCGGCGTCGTAATATTTGTCAATGAAGTGGCCTGGAGCATCGATGTGTGTTCCCGCGTGAACTGAGAACTTCATCTCCGATACGTTAGCGACGGATCCATTCTTCATACTCGCGGCGAGTCGCAGGAAGTTCACCATCCCCTTCGTGGACTCCCAAGCCGGCATCCCCGTCGTGTAACGGTGGCTGATGTCGAATATCTTCCCTCCTTCATAAACCTCCCGACGGTTTGGCTTGAGATCTTTCCCTGCGACGACGAGGAGAGATGAGAGGAAGAGTGCAGAGGCGAAGAGGACGAGAAGAGGGAGATTGACGGAGCTGGTCATTGTCTTGGCTTAACGGTTTATTGTTCGTGTCGAATTATGAATCAATCAATCCGTTGTTGGTCTTATATAGGCCCGAGTCCTTTTAAATTTCAAATATCTGGGCCGGCATCAACAGCAAATGTGGTGTGGTTCATGTGTTTTTTTCAGTTTAACTAAAATAATAATATTTTAAAATTCTTTGAAGAATTCTTTAAAGAGTGAGCGACCAAGAATCTGACAGTGACAGAGAACATTGTCTATGCTTGCGTCGCTGATTTAGAAGGTTAGAATATGTGAACATTGTCTATGCTTTCTATGGTATGTGTTTGTGAAGAAAAGAAAACTGATCTTACACTACCTTATATTGTGTTGAAATCTACATTACTACACATATCAATCTCTCGTTTGGGATTCTAACTAAGCCTTTAAGTTTGTGAGTTATCAGATTTCGAGAGTGATACGTGAAGAATGGTATCTTGCTTGCTTCATTTATATGGGCCAGTTTGTTGTATGAATAATGTGAGAGTTTCAGCTATAATGCAGAAGAGATACAGATATGGGCTACAACTTTGATTTACTTTACTTCGGTTACAACATATTAATCTTTTGTGTCTGTCTAAATATTTTATCATGTCCTTCAGAAACTACATACATACACACAGATTTATAAAGGTATTGCTTCCTTTTACAACTGGAATCATCACATTCACATATGTGATTATTATTATCAGGTTTTGTAAAACTTAAAGAGAAGAAGATGAAATGAATCACTTGATGAGAATGCATCTCGTTGGTGCACCTTCGGCTCCAACCAATCTCAACGGTAGGCAATGAAGCGAGTACATACCTACCTCCACATCGTCCAGCTTCAGCGCTTCCACAGGGATTATATCCTGAAATCAAGAGATAAAAGACACAGATAAGGTTTCCTTCAGAACTAGCACCAATACAATGGTAAATTTTCAAGAAACAGAAGCAACGTTTAAGTACTTCATAGTGATACTTTTTTTATAGAGAAAGATATACTCACCCTTCCTGCAAGTATAACCTTGTGCGTCGCAGGTGACTCCTCAAAAGCAGCAAATGAGAGATAATCAAGCCCTGGATTTCACAATTAACCGATTTCAGGAACACAATGTAATACGAGGTAAAAAATGCTCTTAAGAAACCGAAGTGCCATCTCTTACCAACAAGTTTGATGTCTGTATTCTCAACCAACCATTTGGCCCCATCAGTCATGAACCCAGCAAAGCTTGAATCGAACTCTTTCTTAAACATAAGCCTCCTGATAAATGATCAATTCAACCACAGAAGAAAGCATTGTGTTCAGGTTCGAAACGAGAGTAAGCTTTGCTCTCTTTTTTTTTGCTAACATTTAGGATTTTATCAACACTCTGTTCTGTTTTGCTCTCATACTTCATACTGAGACTTACTTGTCAGTGTTCACTGTTCTGAAGAGCACACGACGAACTCCCTTTGGAATCTGAAGTGATTCCATTACCTCAGCTAAATACAGTTCAACCAGAAAACTACTTTAGGCAAATGTTTTATTTTAAAAAAATCCATGATTTAAAATTAACAAACTCACCAGTGATGTTCTTATCTCTCGGAACATCAACCAACAAAGCAGGACCTAGAGAAATTACAGATATCAATTTCAAAATGATCACTAAAAAATCGTACAAAAAAAAAAAGAAACAGCTTCAAGACAAACAGATTAAGAGACGATTACCGTTTAGGGTTCGGAGGTCAAGCGAATCGGAATCGAAACCAGCGTCGTAGTATTTGTCAATGAAGTGGCCTGGAGCATCGATGTGTGTCCCCGAGTGAACTGAGAGTTTCATCTCCGATACGTTAGCGAAGGATCCGTTCTTCATACTCGCGGCCAGTCGCAGGAAATTCACCATCCCCTGCGTAGACTCCCAAGCTGGCATCTCCGGCGTGTAACGGTGGCTGATGTCGAATATCTTCCCTCCCTCATAAATCTCCCGGCGGATTGGCTTGAGATCGTCGGAGGGTTTCCCTGCGACTGCGACGACGAGGAGAGATGAGAGGATGAGTGCAGAGGCGAGGAGTGAGAAATTGACGGAGCGGGTCATTGTTTCGGGTTAACGGGTGGTTTATTGTTCGTATCGAACTCTCAATCCAATCTATCCATTGTTGGTCTTATATAGTACCACACACTGTAAGATGTTTGACTTTTGACTTTTGACTTTTCAGTTTCGCACAAAACCGCCTATATTGACAAAATGTGTCTTTTCTCAAAAAAATATTCAAAAATTTCAACTCTAATAAATGATTGTATGTCTTAAAATGTTGAGTTCTCACGTTTCTCCACTCTCTGATTCGTACAAATGTCTTTAGATATGTCATGTATGTATATGAAATTAATCTTTAATAGCTTTGGTTCGGTCGTACCATGTGAAGAAGTCTTTAAAGAGTGAGAGGTCAGGAATCTGACAGTGACAGAGAACATTGTCTACGCTTTCGTCGCTGATTTAGAATGTGTGTTCGTCAAGAACAGAAAGCTGATCTTACACTATTAACCATTTGAGGTCGGGAGTTATCAGATTCCGAGAGTGATCGATCATAAACACGACGATTTATTCTAATTATTATACGTGAAGAATGTTGTATCTTCATATTTTTGGATATTGCTTACAATATTCATTAACTTGTGTGAGATTGAGTTGATTTTCTGTCTTAAGACCTCAAAACACATCTCACTGGACTTCCTTCAGCTCCAACCAATCTCATCGGCAAACAGTTCACGTAGTACAATCCTGCTTCGACTTCATCCAGCTTTAAGCCTTCCAATGGAATTATCTCCTAACAAAATCATTCAAATGAAAAAACCAAAATTTCATCAAATCTTTGATTCTAAAACACACATATACATTCCAAAAGACAGATATAGCAATACCCTTGTTTTGAGAAGCTCAATATGCGCAGAATCCAGATCATCGTACGCAGCCACCGAAAGATAATCAATCCCTGTATCAGAATATCAGGTTTACATCTGGTTTGGTTGGTTATCAATGTATAATATATAGTTAATAATCATGGAAGATCGTATTCGTACCAACAAGCTTGATGTCTGTATTTTCGACTAACCATTTCGCACCATCAGCTGAAAATCCCACGAAGCTGTTGTCCTCCTCTGTCTTGTACATGAGTCCTCTGAAAACAAAAGGCATGACTCGAATTTCTTAGTTCAAAAACATTTGGTCATGAGAGTATCAAACATCAGACCTGTCTGTGTTCGAAGTTCTAAACAGAACACGCTTTATTCCTTTGGGAATGTTCAGAGACTCCATAACTTCAGCTGTGATCTTCTTCTTGTCCCTAGGAACATCAATTAACAATCCAGGCCCTGTTCAAGATCATAATCACAATAAAGATTAGAGCGAAAGAATGAGAAAATCATTTTAGAGAAACGAAGACTGTTACCGTTGAGAACATTCAAGTCTAAGTTATCAACGTCCAAGCCGGCGTCGAAGTAGGAATCGATGAAGTGTCCAGGAGCGTCGACATGAGTTCCAGTGTGAACAGAGAGCTTCATGAAAGAAGAGTTGGCGTTGTCACCTTTCTTTATTGTTAGGATCTAAGAGCCTTGAGGCGTCGACTTTCCTCAAGATAAGAACCAAACACACCAAGAACAGAACACGTTTGTTGTGAAAACAGAGAAGAAGAAAGAGCTTTGTGTAAGAACAGAGGAAAGAAAGAAAAACAGAGCACACAACCAAGTTTACCCAGTTCACGCCCGTTAACTAGGGTCGTTACGTCTGGGCCGAGACTCACCTCGGAATCCACTAGATTTAGAGAGTTTACAGCACAAGAAGATACAAGTAGTCACTCTAATACCCTTCACTAGTACTTAGACACTACTCTGTTATCTTCTTGTCTAAGAGAACACAATGAACACTTGTTTATGCTATTCAAAGTTTCTCTCTCAACACTCTCTCTAAATCTATCTCAAGTCTCTCGTAACTCTCTCTCTTGCCCCTTGTGTCCTTTTATATTGATGACACACTAGGGTTTCTTGTGCTACACAAGCCGCCGCGTTAACGTCTCCGAAACGCCGTTAGCTTAGCAGAAGCGTGGACTTTCCTTTTTGAGCACAAACAGACTGAGGTCGTCCTAAAGGCAGAAACAGACTTAAGCTTGTTTTATATTGCAGAAAGCCGTTACCCCTGATTGTGGTCCAAAAGCAACTTAACCATGGTTTGGTTTATTTCCACCATAGTTAGTCTTTACTTTCCACGCTGGCAGAAT
Organism: Microthlaspi erraticum; assembly: GCA_902728155.2. Taxonomy (NCBI): domain Eukaryota; kingdom Viridiplantae; phylum Streptophyta; class Magnoliopsida; order Brassicales; family Brassicaceae; genus Microthlaspi; species Microthlaspi erraticum. The sequence goes on along the minus strand of CACVBM020000499.1, from coordinate 208,588 downwards.
CACGTGAGCTTGATCATCAAGTTATCTTCTTCACATTTATATTCTTCTTCAGCCACAAGAACTGTCCCAATCCGGCTCCGCCGGATCCCCATGACACCAACTCCGGCGTTATGCGGTGTGTGATGTCGATGATAATACCGTTCTCGTACGAGTTGCGACAGAGGGATAGGCTTGGAGAAAGAGAAGGAATAGTAGCAGAGGAGCCATTTGAGAGAGAGTGAGATAGAGAGAAAGAGAGACTCTGTTTCGGTAATAAGCTTTTCTTCTGAATGTTGCTTTTGTTTTTGGCCGTCTATTACTTGATGCTCAACTATTTCGATTATTAACATTTTCCTAACTTATGAGTGTCCATATATAGAAAAATCTAATGCACACCACACAATAATTCAACCAATAGAAGCAAGCATTGATTCTTTGGCATAGTTACTGTAATTCCAAAAAAATCTCTTGAGTAAAGAGGTTAAGAGATGTAAACTCGGAACAGTACATAAAGCTGGTAAGAGGATGGAAGAAGATGAATCTACGTATAGACACAATCATGATTCAGAAACATTCACATTCATAGCAAAAAGAAAACTAACAAAAAAACAAGGGATTTGCATTCTGATGAATGTAGAATTTATGTGATTATGAGAGAAGAAACTTTGATACAACAAAATGATCATAATAAACACAATGGGACTTTTATCAGTTTTTAGAAGAGGATTGGAAGATGAAAACCGCAGTTAGAACACCAACCAATGCTGTGACAGCCAAAGCAACCGTAGGCAATGGACTCGCAACCCCAAAATTCTGAACAAAGACAATAAGACATGATCAAAAATCTTAAGTAGATAAAAGGTCTCTTCTTCTACATTTTTCACAAGGAAAAAGTCTCATGCTTTCCATAAGCAAAAGAGTTTTGATGAATGTTTACCTCAAGAAGTCCTTTTCCCGTAGCAACCTCAACAGTAATGGCAACTGCAAAACCAATCATAGCGCCACGACCAAGCCATACGTCTAAACCGCTGCCACCTTCTGAGCTTTGCTCGCTTCTAATCGAAACCGATGCTGCTCTGTTTCCACTTCTTCTTCCTCTGCGAGTCATTCTCAAGTTGATTGGCACTGAAACAGAGACAGATAACACAAAGCTAAGCAAGAAAGTTTCTGTCTTTCGAATTCACTCACATTTCCAAGCTAATGAACAAGAAATTAGTTACTATGTCAGCTAAAACCACATATGAATAATCTAGTCGGTGACACGAGAAGCATAAAGTCCCAAAATTTGAGCTAATTAAGAAACCCAGAAACCAAAATTACAAATTCAAGTTACGATTTTGAAATCTGAAGGAAGACGTACAGAGAGGAGAGCCGGAAGCGAAGGTGGATCGGGTTCCAGCAAGTTGCGGAGCCGGGACGTGAACTCTACAAGCAGAAGTAGGGTTTGCGATTCTGGGTAGATTCATGGCGGCAGGATCTGGGAAGATGAAATCCGAAACTAGTGAGATACATTATAGAGAGACTAGTAGCAGAGGAGGAAGCGTAGGATACCAAAGAGAGAAAGAGAATACTGGAAAGAGAGAAGGCGAGAGACGCAGACACTTGAGATAACGCCATCTTCTTCCTTTCTACTGTTAATTTCCAATTGGTTTTCTTTAAGACGCAGACAATTTTGAGTTTTGAGGATTCTTGTATGTGTGGTCTTCTTCTTCGACTAATCAATCCTTTCGTCTTAGAATTATCTGTCCGAGCGTACGACACGTGTCATCTCTCCACTCACTAAAGACCACACACATACAAGAATCCTCAAAACTCACATTGTTGCCCAACCATGATCAAGTTTTGGCCAAATACAAGATTATATAACTAATATCTACTACTTGTAAATTGTAAAATGAGTCGTCAATAGTAGAGAAAAAGGAAAGGTCGTTATCTAGATTTGTAAATTGGGAAATGATATCAAATCTATATGTAAATAAATAGATGCTGAGTAAAAAAATACAAGACAAACGTCCTAAAAAAAAAAAAAAAAATAATTAGACGAATGAACGGTAGTAACGAGAGCTTGCATTAAAGACCCCGAACTGCTTGGCCCATTGGGTATAAACACCAAATCAAATCACTCAAGCGTACCCAAAATTTCTCCGTTTTGGCGTTTTTCTAACGCAAATTCCGCACACCAAATCGTTTCTCTCTCATAACGTGAGTCATACTCCTTCCACAAGATGGCTATTTTTCCACCATGATCTGCCAATTTGAGAATGCGGGTAGCATCAGGCCAGCGAGGCAATCCTTCAAAACCCTTCAAAGCTGTCCATCCTCTTTGTTTGGGGTCATACAACCGAATAATCCCGCCCTTGATGTAATTGTAGAACACGTTCTCTATTACACAATAAGATGATGGTGAACAGCAAATACTCCATATCCTATTGATTGATAAGTCTGCCTCTTTCCATCTACCTTTATGTAGCTTATAAGTCACATTTTTGTCGTTGGACCTTGTTGGGGTCGGAATACTCCCATCAAGTTCAACGATAAAGAAGTTCCAGGGAGAGTTTTGGCCCACAAGGAACAGATCGATCAAGCCCACAGGTCGATCGAGCCCAGGAGCCCACAACAGATCGATCGAGCCCATGAGCCCACAACAGATCGATCGAGCCCATGAGCCCACAACAGATCGATCGAGCCCATTAGCCCACAACAGATCGATCGAGCCCATTAGCCCACATCAGATCGATCGAGCCCATAAGCCCACGGCCGATCAATCGAGCCCACATGTCGATCGAGCCCACGAGCCCACAGCAGATCGATCGAGCCCATGAGCCTACATCAGGTCGATCGAGCCCAAGAGCCCACATGTCTATCGAGCCCAAGAAAGAGACTCATAGTTTGCCCTAGACGATGGTGAGAGCCGAAGGAACAGCGCCGCAGCAGATAACAGGAAATCTTGAGAATACCTTTAGAGAATCTCGCAATAAGTCGGTTCTATACCTTGTATAAATAGAGATCGAACCAAAAGGGTTCGATCATCACTTTTCCATTGCAAAACACTTTACACTTTACATCAATAAAATCACCATCTTTGGATCCTCGTTTGTGTTACTCTTAGAATTTCTAGTTCCTCTCTAAAATCATAACTCAAATCTATTGTGCGGATTTCGGTTCACACAGACCTCACATAGAGTGTTCCTTCATACTTTACGCTCATGTACTCAGAGCCGCTGAATATCTCTTCGCTAGGGATCTGTAAAAACTCCCAAGTTTGGGTCTCCGTATCGAAAATCTCCATCCAGTTCCTTGAATCGAGATTGTCGCAGCCTCCGGTTACACATATTTTCCCATCAAGGGCGCAAACCGATGGGAGCACATGGGCCACCCGCATGCTTGGAGCCTCAAGCCATGTGTGAGAACGACTGTCCATGACCATAACGCTAGACGAAGCATCTTGCCTAGATCCGCTACCAATGACATATATATTTGGACCAACCACTGCAACACCCGACATGGATAATGTAGAGCTGATATTGGGAGATGAAATCGGGACCAAAACTCTTCTAGAGCTATCTGGTCTCTGGCAGAGAATGAACCAATGTTGTTGGTCAGAATCGGTATGGGGTCGTAAGCACGTAGAGACAATTCTCGGTGTGGCCTAAGAGGGTTCGGGTTTGGGAAAGCTCCGTTGAAGCAAGGAGCGACCGAAATCTCTTAGAGACTAAGGAGAGCGTTAGATAGTAGAATCTTGGGACGCGGGATAAGAAGTTTAATAGCAAATCATCAGGAAGCATCAGCATACTTTTGACCGGAAGCTCTTCTCCATGATTCATACTTGACGATCACCTTTTCTCCCCTAAGCTTAAGGTTGCCGGTCACGTAAGAAACTCTTCTTTTTTTTGGCTACTTGTTTCGTTTCTTGCCTAAGCTTCTTTTGGTCTCCTATCCTACCACCAATCCCGCCTGAAATTTTGTATAGGTGATTATCATTCATAATCTCATTAGTAATCCGAACGTGTATATATTATATTGTGAGAACTACAGTTTGACCCGCGCCTTGCGCGGGGTGATGATTTCTAAATTTATCTTTTACAAATTTTTGATAGTTGTGACATTCACGGTTGATTCTACCACTAAAACTGCATTACCAATTTTTCAAAGTTTCCTCTAATTTTAGCTGATGTTAATATACCAATTAATAAAAACAAAATATGTGTTGCGCAAAATACAAAATAAAAATAAATATTGTTTGTATTAGTAATGTAATTGCAAACTAATTATAAGATTTTATTTTTGTTTTTATGTGAATGTATGTATTTATATTTTTAGAGATATTAGTGCAGACTAATATATTTAATTTGATCTATAGATATTTTGATCGAGCCCATGAGTCCACAGCAGATCGATCGAGTCCATTAGCCCACAGCAGATCGATCGAGGCCATTAGCCCACATCAGATCGATCGAGCCCACTCAAGCGTACCCCAAATTTCTCCGTTTTTGCGTTTTTCTAACGCAATTTCCGCACACCAAATCGTTTCTCTCTCGTAACGTGAGTCGTACTCCTCCTACAAGATGGCTATTTTTCCACCATGATCTGCCAATTTGAGATTGCGATTAGCATCAGGCCAGCGAGGCAATCCTTCAAAACCCTTCAAAGCTGTCCATCCTCTTTGTTTGGGGTCATACAACCGGATAATCCCGCCCTTGATGTAATTGTAGAACACGTTCTCTATTACACAATAAGATGATGGTGAACAGCAAATACTCCATATCCAATTGATTGATAAGTCTGCCTCTCTCCATCTACCTTTATGGAGCATATAAGTCACATTTTTGTCGATGGACCTTGTTGGGGTCGGAATACTTCCCATCAAGTTCAACGATAAAGACGTTCCAGGGAGAGTTTTGGCCCACAAGGAACAGATCGATCAAGCCCACAGGTCGATCGAGCCCAGGAGCCCACAGCAGATCGATCGAGCCCATGAGCCCACAGCAGATCGATCGAGCGCATGAGCACACAACAGATCGATCGAGCCCATTAACCCACAGCAGATCGATCGAGCCCATGAGCACACAGCAGATCGATTGAGCCCACTCAAGCGTACCCCAAATTTCTCCGTTTTGGCGTTTTTCTAACGCAATTTCCGCGTATATTCTCTTAAGGGAACCAGGATACTTTACTTTTATCATTAGGATATTCCTTTATTTATTTTCTTTTATCATTAGGCCGTTTTATTTCTGTGTATATTTTCCATATATATGTAGCGGCTTATAGGGAAAACCATCAAAATACAAAGTCTAGGGTTGTTAACTTTGAGCTCTTTATCGTTTCTATGTCTTTAATAGAAAAAATACTAAATTTGGGAAATCTTCTTAAAGAATTTTTTCGAACTTTATTTCTCCCCATCTTGCATATACTGTATATATTTCTCTTTCGTCAACCTAGATTGAAGTGGAAGTATTGGGCTTTGGATCAATGTGGAACCTAAAAAAAAAAAAAAAAAATCCGATTACTAACCTTGAGTTGTAAGCAACAACAAACAGGTAAACTTGGATTAATGAATAAAATTATATTTGCATGTATTATGGAATATGAATGATGTATCAATTTTTGTACACGATTTGAAATAAATGACGCTAAACATAGAAGAGACCGGATAATATGATAATATATATAGTGAATTTTGATATTTAAAGTATCAAGCAGAAGATATCGCAACAAAAAGTTTACTGATGATGTAACTGATGTTTCTCTGATTTGATGCAAAGTTGGAAAAAATTATTGATTAATTAAGCCCAGGCCCATGCCTAGGCTCAGGCCCAGTCGAACCCTAACATACTAACCCTAACCCTAACGGCACAAAAAAAAAAGAGGGTTTGTTTTAAATCTTCTTGTTCTTCTTCTTCACCGAGAAAATCCGTGTGCGAAAAGGAAACTCTCGATTCATCTTTTCTTCCGTATTTCTTCATTCTTTCTTTCGCACCTCCATCTTTCTTTACCGTCTCTCTGAAATGGCACAAAAAAAGAAGTTATCTTGCTGCTTTTCATGAGGATGTGATCATGGAGTGTTTCTCTCGGGTCGGAATTCAACATCACCGAACGATGAGTATCTCTTCAAACAGTTTAAAATCCGTATTCTCATCCGAAGATCTCTATTAGCAATGGACCTTATTAAATTAAAAATGAGAAATCAAAAATGAACTTGACGAAAAATATTAGTATATAAAGAATCATTGGTGATATACTTAGAGTTGACATAATGGTTTTTCTAATCATGTTTATTCTTCTTTTCATTCATATGTACAGTTTAAGTGCATGTCAAGCATGGGCTCAGAAATCTACACTACGATATATTTGGTTTCAACAAACCCCCAAAATAATACTGCACTTCTCAAAGATTCTTGGAAGACTCTTCCCAATCTTCTCTTGGAGGACAAGAAGATTTTTTTGGTTGGTTCTTCAAATGCCAAATTATCAGTTTGGGCGGCTAATTCTACAACTTCAGCCAAGTTTGTAAAAAATAGAGTGGAATCTGGTAGAAGGATTTAACAAATTGGAGAAGATACGCACAAGGGTGGTTCATCTGGATGGAGGAGAGTATTGTGTTTTTGGTCACAAAGAAAAATTATTTGGTATTATTTGGCATTAAAATGTGGAAGAAGAACCAAATAATATTTGGTCGATAGCTGTGGAAGAACAAAGGTTTTGAGTGATCTTGAAGGTGAAATTGCATGTTAAGTGTCAAACATTGAGGTTTTTTTAATTATATCAGAGATGTGTTTGATTTTTGATTTTTATACTAGCGGCTAACTTAGTTAAATTAATATAAGTAATTGTTTTTTATTAACCATATCGAGAGAAAGAAGAACATTCAAATAAAGTAACCATAAAGTTTAAAATTTTAACATTACCAAAACTGTGAGAAAAGCAAAAACATTATTGAAACAAACAAACGAAAACCGATTCAAGAATGAACAACAACACATTAAACTAGAGCTTGAGGAAAACAAACTCCTCCACCGCAGGGATTTCACCAATCTTCTTAAGAGTCTCCTTGCTTGGCTGATCATCCACTCCAATCGCCATAATCGCTTGCTTCCTCGGTGCGATTCTTCCAACGCTCATGAAGCTAACATTGACGTTAGACCCTCCAAGTATGCTCCCGACCGTCCCGATCATACCAGGTTGGTCCACCTGCCTGCACAGTATGATACTTCCTTCAAGAGTCACATCCACCTCAAACGATCCCACCTTTGTCAAATGCGGCACTCCGTCTTTAACCCTTCCTTCCACTTTGACCTCTCCTGATTCAGACAGCGAACTCGCGAATTTGGACTCCACGTTGCTTAGCTGAACGGTTATCGTCTCCAACGGGTTCTCTGGTGATCCGTCCAAGAGCACACGTTCCTCTGAGAGTCGGAGACCTCTCTGCTTGGCTGTGAAATCGGCGTTGACCAAGTTGACGTATACGTCAGAGATTGGCTCGATGATTCCCTTTGTGATCATGGCTCGGAGCAGTCTTGTGTCGAGATCGTCGGTGGCTCTGGCGGAGGTGTATGAGACTTTCACGTTCTTCACGCCGCTTCCTCCAGCCACCAGTTGCACCGCTAGTCTCCCTAGCTTCTCAGCGAGTATCACATATGGTTTCAGCTCGGTCAGAACCTGCGGATAGAATTTGGTGTAAGCTTGAGCAAATTACAACAAAATATTTGAAGTATTCCTAATTGCAATCTGATAAGAACAAAGCTACAAAACGGCTCAGCCCTCAACAACTGCTCCCTAATCAAGTCAGAACAGCGCTAATATGCTACATTCAGTCAGTCCTAGGCAAGCTAAGAGTTGAGCCATTGAACTTGCATAAAGCTTATCAGAATCTCATTAAACAAAACGAGGCTAAGAAGTTTGCATGTTTAATTTAAGTTTCAAACGTGATTAAGGTTTCTTTGTAGTTAACTAGCACAGGACAGTGCTCACCTCAGCAGAAACCATAGGTGCATTGACAGCAGTAGCAGCAAGCTCTCCGTTAAGAGCTCCAACAACAGCTTCAGCAATTTCGATGGCAACTCCTTCCTGTCAAAGCCAAAACACCAACCAAATATCAGAAGCCAAACAGCAAAAAAAGAACTTGATTCAATTATCACATGAATTTGCAAACCTGAGCCTCCATAGTACTGGCACCAAGATGAGGTGTCACAGTGACCCTCTCGTGCTGCACGAGCTTGCTGTCTTTAGCCGGTGGCTCTTTAGTGAAAACATCAAGTGCAGCCTGAGCAACAATGCCAGCATCCAGGGCTCTCACCAACGCGTCTTCGTCTATGACACCTCCACGAGCAACATTAACAATGCGAACTCCTTTCTTCATCTTGGCAAAGGTTTCGTCGTTCAAAATCTTCGATGTTGCAGGGGTAAGAGGCATGTGCAGAGAAATGAAATCTGCAGTCGCGAGGGCTTCATCGAAGCTCACTAGCTCAACACCAATGGCGTGTGCACGGTCTGCTGGAGCGTAGGGATCATGAGCAATGACACGCATGCCAAGACCCTTGGCACGACGAGCAACTTCCGTCCCAACTTTCCCAAATCCCAACACTGCAAGGGTCTTCCCCACAAGTGATACACCAACATACTTGTTCCTCTTCCACTCTCCTGCATTACAGAGATATATAGCAACCAAGATCTTTCAGAAAAATTATCCAAAACTCAAATTCTTCCTCAATTTCCATCAACAAGTTTTGGCGAAATACAACACTTGTAATCCTAGAATCGTCAACAGTACAGAAAAAGGAAAGCTCATAATCTAGATTTGTAAATCGGAAATGCCATCAATCAATCAGAGTATCAAAATAGCAACAGCAATAAGAATATCGCAAAGTATGGAAAGTATTGAAACTGACCAGCCTTAACAGACGCATCAGCTTGAGCGACGTTCCTGGCCATGGCAGCCAAAAGCGCGATTCCGTGCTCAGCGGCAGCGATCGTGTTAGCCGTCGGTGCGTTGACGACGAGACACCCGAACTCCGTCGCTGCGCTCAGATCCACGTTGTCGATCCCAACACCAGCGCGTCCAACAACCTTGAGCCGGCCGCGAGACGATTCGAACACTTCGCGCCCAACCTTGGTCCCACTGCGAACAATCAACGCATCACAGAGCGAGATCTTCGTGTTGAGCTCCTCGGGGGTCATGTTGTACGAGCAGTCGACATTGGCGAAATCCTCCAAGAGCTTCACCCCAGCTTCACCGAGCTTCTCAGCGACGAGGATCGTAGGCTTGGATCCGTCTCCGGCGGTGCAGGCTACGAGAATGAGGCGTCGCCGAGGAATATCGCGGTTGCGAGAAGGGATAGCAACGGAAATGGCGGTTGGGAGAGGCGATCTGGAGGATAGAGACAAGCTCTTGAGGGGATTGGCGGCGACAGAGATGGCGGAGGATGCGGCGGCTGACATTGCTACCGCTTTTGGAGTAGTGTGAGTAGAGAGAAAAAAAGTTGGTGGCACGACGGAGATCTAAAGGGTTAAGCGGCGACGTTGCGGGTTTTATAGTCGGCTTGAGGGGTTTGGTGTGATGTGAATGTGGTGATTTTGTTGTTGGAGAAGGCGATGGAATCTCACGCGCGCCTTGGAATATAGGCTGTGAAATACATGAAATCTAATCCTAATTAAACTAACATAAATATTGGAGTGTTACATAATGTATAAGAAAATATGAATCATTAGTATATTGTTCTAATCGCACGCTGCATCAAAATAAGGTGGCGCGAGTGGGATTCAGTTTCAAGGGTGAGAATGGGTTTTTGTAATTTCCAAGTGTTTCGGCGAATAGTATTGCATCTATTTGCGGAAAAGTTGACAAATAAATATTGGCAGATTTGAGGAAAAGGTAAATTTATTTATTACTATTACAGAGATCTCATAAAATATTATCACTGCAAAAATATTTTACAGCTTTGAAGATTTTGGTAATTCCAGCCTTGACGTGGTGGTGGGGTCTTATGATGTCTGGCATATCATTGCTGCAAGCCTGCAATTTTGAATACAGTATCTTTCTCAAGATTTTAAGCCAAAAAGAGGAAACGAAATTTGCTTTTTAGGAGCTTATTCAAATGAATGGCCAGGTAGATGAATTTATTTCCTTCTTTTATCCTTGTTTTTAACCAAATAATATGATGCTCGTTGCTAAAAAATGCAAGGTTTGGACTTTGGAATGAGACATGCTAAACACTTTGCTATAATGACCTGATTTAATAGATTAGATGATTTTATAAGCGAATGTCCGTGCTTTAACCCAAACAGTAAGAAACTGTCCCACTAATAAACGAGCTACGCACTAGAGAGAGTTGCACTTTCACTAGTTGAAAAATAGTTGAAGACTTCAAATTTGAATTGAATTAGAACTGTAAAGTATAATAAATCTCAAGTTTATTTTCCAGGGCAAGTTGGTCGTTTGTGTCAGCAGCTTACACATACGAATACAAAAAATAAAGTAATGTTATAGTACAGTAGCTTTATTTTGTTGGTGGTCAAATTTTAGAGTAGTCAGTATTATGAGTATAGACTATTGGGGAATATTTAAAAGGATATACTGATGGCTGTGACGCAAGTATAGTTTATGGCACGTGAAAGATTTGCTTTTGTCTGTTTGCAACTGTCTAGAGATGCATTGTTTTTGCTGGTAGGTCGACCTGTCGAAAATCCTCGCATAAATTTGTAATAGTATTCAACGCAGCCGCGCGTGCTCTATAGAGTATACACTGTTGAATTTTCTCATATAAACAAACATCTTAAGTTTTAGCTTTTGTTGAGCAAAATCAGGGATTATTAGAAAAACAAACAACAAACAAATCTTTTTGGTTTTTCTTCTCGAATTTACAAATATTCCTTCCTTCTAAAAGCATTCTAGATTTGGTTTCAGAAATCTCAAAATATGGAATTTGAATGGTGAAAACCGAAAATGAACAAGATAGGCTAATTCGCTTGTAATCAAATCAATACATCATTATAACGAGTCTTGTGTATCCATCAGTCTCTAGAACAAACTAGTTGTTCTTAACTTTGAACATTAATGTTCATCATTCCATTGTAACGAATCTTGTGATATCCATACGAACATATAGAGAAAGTCATGAAGCTTAACACACAAACTTACTCGATTATTGTCTAGCAGAAGTTGGAAAGGTAAGCTTGTGCTAAGGAGCGACCAAGCTGGACTTGAGCCTCAGTGGTTAAGTGAAGATTGTCGGGCTTTAGCGGCAATCCCTTAGCATCTACACAAACCACATTTGAAAGTTTCAGACCAAGCTGTGCTTCTCTCACCTTATCTATGTATCCTCCTCCTGATGCTATTGCCACCTGCTCCAACCAAACCACCACGATTACTAAATGCATCAGTCTGAATTTCAAACATATTCTTTAGAACCATAAGGAGAGAGACCTGAATAATGGGAAGAGAAGGGAGGTTGAGATCATGACGGAGGTTCTTGATCAGACGGTCCATATTGGTCCCGTAACTCTCGGCGTCGTGGATGTCCAACACGTCACTCTCTCCTTGATACCACAGCACCGCTTTGATCTCTCCGCCGCATTTCCTGCTCTCCTCCGTCCTCTTAACCATCGTCTCGTACAAGTGGCTCCCACGCTCCCACTCTTTTATCGCCGTTCCACCGGAAGCGCACGGAACCAATCCGATCACGCCCGAATCTGTTCCCAGGCGATTCTTCACCGCGTTCGCGAACGCCATCCCCGGACCTACACCGCACACTTTACCGGTGTCGATGTCGACGTGGAGCGGCTCCCGCGCTTCTTCCCACCGGAGATCTGCGCTCAGGCGGAGGATCGATGAGTCAGGTACGCATTCCGGCGGAACGATTTTATCCCATACCCAGCGGTTGTGGTGGTGGTCCTTGACGACTCCGCCGCGTCCGGCCATATTGCTTTGTCCGGAGAGGATAAAGATCTGATTTGGAGGTTGAATCTCAAGTGTCTCCGCGCCGGTATTGGTAGATCCTCCTTCCATTTGTGGTAGAGATGTTATCAGAAAAGAATTTTCCAGAGTTACTTAAAAAGTTTGCTCATCCAGTGTGTAGATCACACTGACACTATAGAGATGAGATGAGATGTTTGGTCTGTAGCTAAAGTTTGGTGAGACCGGAAGAGTGGAGCAGAGAAGACGATTAGGCGTTGACATTTTGAAATTAGTTCGGTTTATGTTGGTTTGTTCTGTTTGGCCTTTTGGTCAGTTTAACCGGAATTCTACACCTTGAATTTGCGCTCATAAGAAGAAAATATAAGACACTTGGATCTATCTACAATGTCAAATCGTTTACTAGTTTGATTGAAATACAAAAAAATTGTTGAAACAGAGATTTATTTCAGGCTAAGTGGAACCAAAATTAAACTAAAAAAGGTTATGGATACACAGCTTATAGGATAACGATAGTAAGTAAAGTAAAGCTAACACAAGAGCAAATACACTTTATATATTGCCAACGAGCGACTTTAGGCTAATTTCTCAAGAAATCAAACTAAGCACACATTTTCTCTAACACTTGCACCACTTCTTTCATGGACGGTCGCTTCTGAGGCAAGGAAGAGACACATTCGATCCCTAACCGAAACCACGCCACTGCAGCATCCTCATGCCGAGCCACGTCGCTTCTAATTGCAGCGTCGATCAACCTTAAGAACCGGCCTTTCTCTTCTGCTTCAGAACCGGGTAATTCCGACCACTGATCTATATCTTGATCGACGGTGAAAACTTTGCCTGTGAGAAGTTCTAAGAGTATGACGCCAAAGGAATAAACGTCCCATTTAGGGTTCGGTTTCTGGCTCGTGGACCATTCCGGTGGCTGGTACGGTGAGCTCGACGTTGGTCCAGTGGTGGTGAGAGGTTCACGCACCGATGTCATGAGACGGTCTAGGCCCAAATCGGTGATAATGGGCTCGTTCTCCGCGTTCAGTAGAATATTATTGGGCTTGATGTTACCGTGCACGTGTTTCTTCTCGTTGATGTAAGATAGTCCTCGAGCCATTCCTCTTGCTATCTTGAGCCGTGTCTCGAAACCAAGTGGATTTTGCGACGACGATGAAGCAGTCGAGCTTGAGCTTGCCTTAGCTGTTTTGGATAGGAACAAAAGGAGTGTTAAAAGCTAAACTGCCTCAAATGATGAGCGTATTTTAGAAAGGAGAGGGAGAGAGGAACTTACTGGCGGCGAAGGAGCAAAGGAGGCTGCCATTGGGAACGTAGTCGGAGATTAGGAGCTTCTCGTCGTTTCCCCAGCAGAACCCACGAATTCTGACGAGATTCGGGTGTCGAAGCTTAGCGATGGCACGAACCTCCCGCTCAAATTCCTTGACTTTCGCCGCCGCACAGTTCTCCGTCTCGATCCTCCGCACAGCGAACGCCGTGCCGTTCTCCAGCACCGCCTTGTACACAATTCCGGTTCCGGTGGTCCCCAATATGTAAGCAGACGCCTTTAGCAGAGTGTCTAGATCCAGCCGAGTCTCGCCGTCGACTGTGATAAGCTGAGTCTGGGCGTTGTGTTTCAGTCGCCCGCCATCTGTTCGATTGAATGACTGAACGGTTTGCTGGTTCTCTACGTCGCTCTCCGACGTCGACGTCTCGTCGTACCTTCCTCCGTTCAAGATGATGCACGAACCGCATGCCGATTTTGCATCTGGTGATTCTGTGACTTCGAACTCCGCGACGGGTTGTTTCGGTTGGTGATTCGATTTTTTAGCTTCGTTTTTCTCCAGACAGTTGTTGAAGAAGCTGAATTTGCTGGATTCTGGATATCGTCTGCGTTTCCTGACTTGGTATACGTAGAGCACGAATAGACCTATAATAGCTAGACCAACTATGTCTGCGACTGTGATTACGGCAATAGTGCTTGGCTTTAGCTTGCTTTTTGCGTTTGGTGATTCCGTTGAAGAGTTTGTTGGAGCCAAGGTTCTGGGTTTTACTGCTATCGCCGGTGAAGTATTTTCAGGGATATATGGAGGGTTTGAACGAGTAGAAGGGATTGAACAAAGCGTCTTCAGTGGCTTCCCACACAAGTCTGGATTACCAGAGAAAGACTCAGCCTTTTGGTTGAGTAAAGAGAGGGAAGTAGGGATTGGGCCTGTTAGGTTGTTGAAGGAGAGATCGACTGTGGCGTTTGCTGGAAATTTCTCTGCAAATCCTGGAGAAATCACGCTGGAGACTTTGTTGTGTGATAAGTTCAAGTAGTGCAAGCTTATCCCTCCCAAAACTCGAGGAATAGAGCCGTTCAGAAGATTTGAAGAAAGATCAAGAGCCTGTGCTGCTTCGAAGCCGCTTGGAATATCGCCTGAGAAGGAGTTCTTTGTCAAGGAAATGACCGTTAGGTTCTTCAGAAGTGAGAGGCTGAGTGGAATTTCGCCAGTGAATGCGTTAGCAGAGAGATTCAAGAGCTGGAGGTTGATGACACTGTTGATACTCTGAGGCAAATCACCAGAGAGATTGTTGCTTCCAAGGGAGATGATACGGAGCTCAGTGGCGTTGAAGACCGAGTCCGGGAGTGTCCCGTTGAAGAAGTTGCTGGACAGATCCAAGATCCTTAGGTAGGGAATCGAGAATAAGCCCGGAGTGACGGAACCAAGGAGGTGCTTGTTGGGAAGTACCAAGCTTGCGACTCTGAGCATGTCTGGTGTGTTGGGATTTCCAAGCTCTGTGCAGGTGACACCTGTCCACAAGCATGGTGTTTCGTCATCATAGTTCCAGTTGCGTAGAACGGAGAGAGGGTCACTTAGGATGGCGTATTTGAAAGAGAGCAGAAGAACACCGTCTGTGTTGAGAGCTTGGACTAGTGTGGGGACAAGAAGAAGGTGGAAGAGGAATAATGTTAGGAGGTTGCTTCTGTTGGAAGTCATGGCTTTTCAGTTCTTGGTATCTCCTTCTCTTACTATGATTACATATGGCTATACATGTTCATAGTGGGAAGAGTGAGAGAGAGAGAGAAGGATAGAGAGAGGTTGAACCACTCTCATAAGTTGTTCTGGTCACCAAATCTATGTGATATTGGAGCAATCTCTGAGATGTTGAAGGAGAGAGAGAGAGAGAGAGAGAGAGAGAGAGAGAGAGAGAGAGTTGATAAAGAAGCTTTTGACTAGACATGGGACAAGGTGTAGAATAAATGATTCCGGATCATTATTCATCAGTGTAAATGAGCAGCAGCTAAATTTTCACACGCATTTTTTTTTTACTTATTACGTTCAACAAGAAAAAGAAAGAAAAAACAATTAATGGGAGACAGAATGATGTATTACTGTTTGCTTGTGTTATTGTTCATCGTTTACAGAAGAAAAAAAAATGACCACTTAAAAGGTTTCTAATATGTGAAAAGCAAATAGGTAAGAAAATTAGTTTTAAGTAGCATTTATTTGGAAAATTCGGTCCGTAGAAAGTTCTCTGAAGTGAAAAAGGAGAATTCGATTAGGTTTTCAGTTTTAAGTTTTTAACCAAAACAAAGGGGTTCGTGTGAAATGAACCATACACATAAATCAAAGACAAAAACAAGGGACACAAACCTGACATGTCAGTTATCCTCATCTTTAACAATAAAAAATGAAAAAAAATTGACCTTGCAGAGTTTGATTTTTGAGTTAAATGTTCACATGATTAAAAAGATGACAAACTGGATCTTTAGGAAAATCGAAAAGTTAAAACGTGTTCCTAACGAAGAAGAACATTAATTAGTCATATAACTGAAGGAAATTTAAAGTGCTTGATAAAAAATGAGAGAAGCCAAAACATAATCAAGGGAAAAAAGGGTTTGGAGGTAGAAAAAAAGTAACAGGAAAGCCACGAGTGGAGAGGTAATGGCCGCATTGCTTTCAGTGTCGCCCGTAGACGAATATAAAACAAACAACAAAGGGTCGAGTCGAGTGGTCCATGTTTTTTGGTTTTGAGTGAATTAAGATTCGAATAAGAGATATTGAGACCAAATAAACGACAGTGTTGTCCGAGAGAGAAGTTGCAAACAGTCACACAAACGTTGTGGTGAATGTAATGTATACTGTATGTGGTAGATATATACATTATCTAACAAAGGAAATAATACCCATTAAAGCAATGTATTCATTTCCGGAAAGCTAGGTAGAATTCTCATGTTGCTCTGGCGTTTTTTCTAGTAGTGTAGTGTAGGTTAGGTATAGCTAACATTCACGACCGGTTTAGTTGAGTGTTATTATGTAAATTTGTGGAGAAAGTTCAAACGGGTGATCATCAAAAATCTAACATGTGCATTATAAAAGGTGCCAATGGATATGATAGGGATTAAACCTAGTCCATTTTCAAAACACACAAGATAAGATTTTTGGACATAAGTAAAAGTACAACATATAAAGTATAATAATTCTCATGGTCTATCGACATGACGATCACGGGTTGATGTCGTTTACTGTCTTCCTATTTTATTCCCTCTCTGTTTTCTTTCATAGTTGTGTTTATTTTGATTTCTTTCTTTGCCCAGTGCAAATGTCTCATCTATCGAATACTTTTTGACTGTTGAGTGGCAATGATTTTCTTGTACTTTCTAGATCTTTAATTTTGATAAGTCATTATATAAGTCGATCGATCAAGTTTTTGTAGGATTTAGTTCTCTTGAAATCTTACAAACTAATTATTGTCTTAGATTTTTCTTTGGGATTGAAAATCTATTGACTTTCTAGAGAAAAAGAATTACGAACAAAAAACTTTGAAATAATTAGCATTCATTCAATGCTTTGTTTTTATTGTCGGAGGCTGATAAGGCAAAGTAAACTTCTACCATACTCTCACACACAGCACTGATTGTTATAGGCCTATGGCCCATGTCCTCCCCCACGACATTGGATTACATGTCTTCAAAGATAATGTCAGCTTTTATTGTCGACAATGGGTTAATTTCACACACAAAAGAAATATCTTAAAAACTTGTTTTTGTGGTATTTTTGGAAAAGATAATTTTTGTGTTATTTTTGGGAAAAAAAAGTAATGGTGGTAATTTTGGAACAAGCCCCTCTTTTAGTGGTATTTTTAAGAATTTCCCAACTAAATATATAAATTGTTGGAGGGTTTTAACTTTTTTTATGAACCACCCTTTTGATATTCCTCCTAAATCACGGACACAAAAAGAAAAGGCAAAAAGTTTATACACTTACAAGATCACAGTACATGCTTAAAAAGCCAAACCAAAGGTGTTTTGCAGAGAGAATCAGTCACAAAAATAAAATTACAAAGCTGGTGTATGATCGAAATGGACTACAATCTGATGATGTTTTTTTGTGTGTTTCTCTGATTATGGCAGTGGCAAGCTGCTACAGTCAAAAGTGAATTAGAAATCATGCAATGAAGGAAAAGTAGCTTAGTTGGATAGCTTTAGCATGTGTCTCATCATGCTGCGGTTGGCTGAGCTGAAGATGGACAGGTTCGCCGGAGTTATCTCTCATGTCTAGACCATTTGTGAGAAGAGAATTCTTGTCTGCGCTTTTCACACCCTCAACCTCTGAAACCTGTAGTAGCAAGGCAGTATCCACATTACATTACATTTTATGCTCAACTAAGCAGCAAACAAAAACGTTGTAAGCTTTTTAAAGATCACAATCCAAGATACCTTTCTGTGTAATTCCATATTCTGTTGGTGCATTAGGCTTACTTTCTTGTGGAGGTCCAAATTCTCTTGGTGCACGAGATTCCCCTGCAACCCAAAAACACAAACAAGTTATAAGTATTTTAGCATTCTACGTACCAACACTGTGGTGGACTAGTGTAATTTCTATCTTCATGTAATCAGAGTGTTCACCTCGCGGTTGAGTTCTTGAATTTCTTCGACTAATATATGATCCTACAAACGTCAATAAAAAATGGAGTTAAAGTACAACCATTACTCTTTCCAAATGTTCAAAATGATTCATTGGTCACAGCATCAAAACCTTTTTCATTCGTACGTCACGAAGGCTCAGTTCAAGCTGATTTTCCAATTTCTGCAAGTCTTCAACACTTAGTCCAGAGAGCTCTTCCCCCATCATTTGCCTGTCAAGAACAACCTCTTTCCCCATCACTTTTGAATATGCAAACTTTTACAGAGTCATTTACATACCACAAAAATAAAGAAAGAAAGAGATGGGGAATGTGGAAGTCTAGATGTGTAGAGGTATAACTCTGTAGGTGGTGATTTTGGGGAAGACATTCCAGCATCATGGTAAAATCCTTAAGAGGTGTTAATACATTTATTTTGTCGGTTTTGCTTTTTTATTTTACTACATAACTCCCTGTTCCAGTTGTTACAGTCGAGAGTGTTTGACGAACTCAGAATATGTAAAACATACCGGTGGTTTTCTTGCAAGTTATGTAGCTGCCGCTTTAGAATCGCGGCCTCCTTTTGCCAAAACTATAATATAGCAAATTTTCAGGTGACTGAGACTGATCTTCTAGATTAATTTGTTATCAAGTCTAGAATGAATTCTTGAAAAATAAAATGCAGCATTTATCTGATGATCATGTGTTTTAGAGACTCAATTTTGTGATCAGCTTGAGAGTTGTAAAAATTTAAATATGCTAATGAAGTTGAAATAGGCTACCATTAACTAAAGTACCAACTAACTGTCTCTCTGTTTTAGAATGTCACTTGTTTGGTCTATTTGTAACCCATTTACAAAATTGAGTCTCTAATTTATTCGTTGAAATCCCTAGAGAAGCGTAATAATAAGAGAACCAAGAATAGAGTACCTTGATTTCTGAAGCTGGATTACTTTCCAAATTGGCTTCCCCTTTGGCATCGCTGTATCTCTCTATTATCGTTTTCATGCTGCCAAAAGAAAGAAGATCAATGAGGTAACCCAAGCAACATTTCTCCTTACATATTTCAGTAAAACTTTTACTCAAATAGATTTAGGCTAAACCTAAGCAACCTTTGACTACATGAAATGGGATTCTATGCACCCAAAATACAGATTCGCCATTATCAAAATGTAACATGATCTATGCTGCTTAAGCAGAGAATGGGACAAATGAGACAAAACTGATGTAGATGTGGAGTAATGATTCTCCTATATGATATAGTGAGAGATGAATGCGTAGGACCCTTTAGCACCACTACTTCTCAAATCTCTGACGATCTTTTTTACTTTATGTATTTTATTTTCTGCTGGTACAACTTGTGCTACAAATCTATTCAAAACCTTTTTTATAATAGAAGATAATGATGTTCCACATAAATAGATATATTCAAAGTAAAGCATCCTAAAGTAGAAAATCAGAAGGGATTGATGAGATAATGTTATCTAACAACCCTGCAAAATGTTTCCAAAAAGAAAGACTATACACTCCTATAAACCACTAAAGAATGGCCAAGTTGGGATGTAGAGCATTAAAATGGGGTTACCTAATTGGATAATTAAATAGGAAAAAAAAACTTGATTATGGATGACAACGAAAGCAGAAATGATTCCCCCACTTGGCTTACTAATCTATTTTTTAATAGTGCAGCTCATTTTAGGTACATCAACCCACCAACTAGTTGTCAATAAAGAAAAAAAGATCAGTGATTAGAGATGATTCTTTCTAAAAACCTCTAACCAAACCAACAAGTTAGTACCCAAAAAAAAGTGGTGATAAGCGAGAGAGAGAGAGAGAGTAAATTTCTTGTGCCCTACTAACCACTAACCACTTCCCTCTTCAAGGAAAATTATACCAAATTTAGTATGTTTTAGAGAAACACTACAGGACCCTGACGATCTTACGCTTCACATCTTTCTAGTCCTATCAAATTTTATATTTCAATTTACTTTTGCCCTGTCCTGCATCTCAAAAAATACCATAGACACATACAAACCCAGAAACCACACTCTTATATTCCATTACAAAACAGCTATGAATCTCAAGCAAACCGTATTGGTCTTTCTTTTTTTCAGTCAAATATCATATAGTCAACCAACCAAGTGATCTACAAAGTTTCAGCCTTTTCTTTCAAAAGCATTTCCAAATCAAACGAATCATCGTTCATCTTCAGTGATTTACAACACACCAATTGAAAGATAAATAACAATTCCCGGAACTCGAATTGAAATTGGAGATTTATAGAATTGATATATGGTCATCAAAATTGATGGACTCCCTAAAACAAAAAAGTCAACGAAAGAGAGGAAAAGAAACCTGGAGCTGGAGAAATCGTAGAGCCTGCCGGTGCTGGAGAAGATGATGACACCGACCTCAGCATCGCAGAGAATGGCGAGCTCCTTGGCTTTCTTCAACAATCCGTTCCTTCGCTTCGAGAAGGTCACTTGACGGCTCGTCGAGTTATCGATCCTCTTAATCGCGATCTTTCCCCTTCCCATTTCTGCTGCTTTTCAAAAAAAAAAATCACAAACATCATAGTCAACCATCTCCGCAAATCCAGGAGACAGTCAATAACTCAGAATAGAAATCAACCATTACCTTTTTTTTCTCAGAAAGGTTTTAAGAGAAAACAGATCGCGCGAGATCTGCTCGGGGGAGAAGAAATGGTTGAGAGATGTGGTTTTGATCAAAAGCGGAAGACAGAGAGAGAGAGAAAAATTAAAAAAAAAAAAATAGAAATAGAAAGAGCAGAGAGAGCCACAAAAGGAAAGAACATATGATAATTTGGGAATTTAGGGCAAAAGACTTCTTACTATATAAACATAGATCACTTGTTATCTGCTGACACATGGCATGCTATAACAGGGTTCTTTTGTCTAGTTTTATTACATCAAATCAATATCATTCTTTATTTATCGTACGACATACTATTAAAGTATTAATTAAAGAGCACACAGTTTTGTAATTAAGGGGAAAAAATAAAGAAAACAGCCTCAATAATTTTGACTTTTGAGAATGCCAGAAAGAAAAGAATCCCAGAATCCCGACAAAGACGAAAAGCACCCCAATTCAGACATAACACACAGAGATACGGACACGGATTCTGTAAGAGTATCTATACACCCCTCTGTGTATGTAAGAGGGAAGAGAGACGAGACAACGACCAAGTATACCACAAGAGAGAAGACTAGTTTTACTATCCCTTACCAATTCAACTAAGCAAAAAAATGTTAAGAAAACAAAAACGATCAATTCAATTGTAATAACAGGCCTTCATTTTGGGCCCGTTCTCCTAACATAGGGCCCTTTCAATCGGATTACAGTATATTCCGTAGAAGATCTCTTTTTCAATCTGATTTTAGAAATCAAATATTCATTGAACCACTTGTCTCGTAAATATTTTAGAAGAGGAAGAGAGGGAATCATATAAAAATGCCAAAAGGTTAATGAATTATCAACTATATAAACCTAAAGATTCTCACCGGATGCTCTCTGGCCTGGTCCAAGATAAGTTCTCACGTAGCACTGAGACGCGTCTTTATCCACCAACTACGCATTTCGACTAATATAACATATATGCACCACCAAATGTGCATGTACATTTTTCTATGCTAAATTTATGATCAACGGCATCGTTCTTGTGTGTATTATACTATTATATAATGCATAGAAATTTTCACTTGCGTTATGTAAATTAGCCCCACCCCCTAACCTAACCTATCCCACTCACTTGGACAAACATGACATCAGTAAAGATGCATATTCTAATCAGACCAAACACCTTAAGTTCCTCAACCACCGCATGATTAGCGATTTTTTGTTTTTTAAACAGCTAAGTCGTACTTTTGTAGCTGAGTTTTGCTTTTAGTCACTTTTTAGTCCCCAAACATTATTATTTATTTATCATAATCCGACTCAAACCCAACCTGCTCATCAAGACCACACATCATATAAGTAACTCATAATTTTAAATGCTCAAATAGTTACGTTTTCATCCCAATATCATTATATATTTTACTACTTTTCTCATGGAAAAACAGAGACAAACCATTTTAAATGGTCATAAACAAACCGACAATGGTCCAAATCGGGTATGCAAAGAGTAAAACAGGTGCTGTAATTTCAAGAAATTCACGCCTCGAGTTTGCTTCCTTCCACATCAACCACGAACCTGTAACGCACATCGTTCTTCTCGAGTCTCTCAAGCGCAGTATTGACATAATCCATCTTCACAACTTCGATGATCGAACTCAAACCCTTTTCTTTACAGAACTCAAGCATCTCCTCTGTTTCCTTCATGCTCCCTATGAAGCTCCCCGTTATCACTTTCCTCCCTAAAATAAAAATCATCATCATATAACCAAACTTAATACTCCTCAAAACCACAATCATTAAATATTCAATTAGTGTTATAAATTAATTAACTCACCAAGCATAACCATAGGAGTGAGAAACTGCATAGGATTGCTGATGACTCCCATGAGAATGAGCTTCCCATCAAGCCTAAGCAGAGACAAATAAGGCTCAAGTGCATGATGGACAGGGACAGTGTCGATTATGTAATCCATTGAATCCGCCAATTCGTTCATCTTTGCTTGGTCGGATCCGATAACGTAATCATCGGCTCCAAGATCTTTCAAAGCCTCTTCTTTCTTCTTGTTTGACGAGCTTATGACAGTCACATGGTGACCCATTGCTTTGGCTATCTTCACACCCATGTGACCAACTCCACCTAACCCTAGTATGCCTCCTCTTAGGCCTGGTTTCTTCAGTCCAAAGTGGCTCAGTGGACTGTACACCGTCACTCCGGCGCACAGTAGCGGCGCAGCCTGCTCAACCGCCATTCCTTCTGGAATCTTCACCACAAACCTGAACACAAAATTGATCTTAGCCATCAAGACATATCCTAACCTGTTCTCCAAGAAACCAAACCAAACCTAAAGATCCGGTTTGAAGCTTCGATTATTATTATTAAAATATACTCACATTCATATGCACACTCTTTGATCTTAGAATAATATAATATTTGTATATCAAGATCATTAGTTGAATGACACCTAGTTTATGTATTGAATTCCAACTTGAGTTTAAATATCAATTATAATTGAATAAGACATGGTACCAACTATGATTATGAAATAATCAAATAAGACAAGATTGTTATGGTATAATTTCCAAATCAAAATAAAGATAGATTGATTACTTAATAAATTAATTTAGCATAGAAAATGGAATCATAAAGTTAGAAAAAAAAAGAGAGAACTTTACTTTTGGTGAACGACGGTGGCTCTAGCGAAGCCACCTTGTGTGGGTTGACCATCGATGTAGACATCGTTGTAACTCCAGATCTTCTTAGGACAATACTGCTCAAGATCTCTCTCGCAGGGGCTACAACCTCCGCAACATCCGACAAGACAACCAACTCCAACTATGTCCCCAACGGTGAACTTGCTCACATCTGATCCCACCTCCAACACTTCCCCTACAACCTCGTGCCTGAGAACACAAACCTCGATCTCAGATTCCATTCTAGATTTACATTTTTGGCTATAAGGAGAAGAAGAAGAAGGAGAAGAAGAAGGATTACCCAGGAACCATGGGGTAATTAGACATGCCAAGATCGTTTTTGGTTTGATGAAGATCGGTATGGCAGATTCCACAGCATATGATTCTGATCTGTACATCCTCTGCTCCCGTCTCTCTGTATCAAAACCCGATCGATGAGATTGGAGAAAACCAAGAGAAACTTAAAAGATCGAAAGAAGAGAAAACAAACCTGAGAGTGTACGTGTAAGGAGAGAGTAACCCAGATGGGTCTCTCGCAGCCCAGCCTGTTGTTTTCCTCTCAATCTCCATTTTCCCCATCTTTTCTATTCTTTCACTGTTTCAAATGATGCTTCTTGGTCTTTTGTGCACCCTGTTGTCGATTGTGTGTATTAGTTAGTAGTATATATATAGAGAATAAGTTGGAGACGAAACGCATGCGTATGTGTCAGGGAATGGTTGGGTGGAGTTGGAGTAAAAAAAATGATTGTACATTTGGTGGCTATCTTTGTGTGAAATTGTGTATATTGTTGACAAGTTAGTCAAAGCTTTAAAATCTTTAGTCGTTGAAATAAATTATAGACAGAGAATTTCTTTCTTCTTTTTATACGGCTCTCATTTAATAGAAGTTTATGTGAGAAACTTCTAAAGCAAAAATTACCTTTTTTTGAATTTTATTCGCGTTACTAGTTTGATCTTTCAGTTTATACGTAAGCATGTAATTCTTAAATATGTTTATATTTCGAGTGAAACATTAACTTGAACATTGAATATCTTCTAACAAAAAAACTAACTTGAACTCCCTGCGTAACGTATCGAAATAGGCTTTCTCTTTTTTTTTTTTTTTTTTTTTTGAAATAGGCTTTCTCTATTCTTTTCTTTTATTTTTGTTACAAATGATGTAGAATTGGGTCGTTCATTGTGTATAAGTTAATAAATCTATCTTGTACCAAATTTGGGATCAATAATGAGTTGGTTTGAGCCAGAAGAAAATGTTCTTTTGCCAACTCGAAATTCGAAATATCAAATGCAAGAATGAAGAAATTTAACCGGAAAAGAAGACAAGAAAATAATTTGTCAACCTTTACAGGAAGAAAATCCACTATAGGATGTGGACACGTCAGCTGTAGGGTCCTCTGGGGTTGGTGAACTACCCTTGTGGGGCCCAATGGTCGGTTACAGAGTATTTTTCAATCAGAGTAGTCACCACGTGTCAATTGTCACATAGCCTTGACATCCAACTATATAGTTTTGACGGCCAAGATCAACCATTCTTAGTTTTCTTTTCAACATACAGTATGTATGTATACGGATTAGAAAATAACTCTAGATGAGATTAGCTAATATCATATCCTATTTGGAACACCATAAACTCAAGAAAAGGGGGGTAAAGACGCACATTTTTTTTAACTTAGAGAGACTAAATCGGTCTAATGGTTCTGGATACCTTTTCATATAGTTTTTTAAATAAACTTTCCTAACAGAAGTTTTTAATTTGAATAAACAAATTCAAAAGGATTGACCCTGGAGGGTGGAGGCCACACTGCCACACCACAAATAAAAGGCGGACATACAGAAGATAAATTGCCACACACTATTTCATCTTAGACGATGTTTCGGCACAAATTATTACGTCATTGCCTACGATATGTTTGCTCCTTTTAATTATGGTCTATTCATATACGTACCTAAAGATATACTGATTGAAGGATCATCATATCATTTTGAAGCAAAATTCCGAACCTCCGATAGTCATGGCTTAACTTGGACTCATGAAAAAGAGAGATCCATGCATCTATTAATGGTTGCATTTTCTGCCACAAGGACACATCAGTCCTTATGGATCCTGAAGCAGCATCAAGAATACTAGATAACTTGTTCCTATTTGCATGGTGAAAGCGATGTAGGTAGAGAAAGGGGGTATGTGCCAACGACGACATATGTTTTGCCTGAAAATTTGTGGGAAATAGTTAAGATCATGAGAGAAAAGGAGGGACGCTGTGGCGGAGAGGAAGAGTTGATGTTAGAGGAAGCGGAGAGGAGGACGACCAGGTCGGAGCAGAGCCGTCCTTGGGAGCAAGAAAAGCAAGCTGATGCTTGCGGCCCTTGTTTTTATATATACATTTTCGGCCCTAAATTAATGAGATGTCTCTTTAGTCTAGTGGTTTTATTAAGGCGTTTTCTTGTCTATGGTCCTTAGTTCGACTCACAGCAATGCCAACCCGTGTATTCTCCTTTATTTTCTGTATGGATTGTTTTTTAAATTCAATTATTTTTTAATAAAAATGTATAAAATCGGCCCATTTTTTTCCAGGCTTGCGGCCCTACACAACTCAGGGACGGCTCTGGGTCGGAGGCAGAGCAAATGTTGGTGGATGCGTATGGTCATGATAGTATAGAGAAATGGAATACTACAACTTGTTGAAAATGAGTTTAAGAGATTGCTTGGTCTTTTCGTGAACGAGTATATATGTAAAGTAGACAAGTATTACAAGTCGAAAAAGAAGTGGCAATAGACATAAGAAAAATATAGTTGAACACACTCTCTTGAGGAAACACCACAAAAAAAATTATTTCCAAAAATACCACAAAGTTTTGTTTTCCAAAAATACCATAAAATTATTTGTTTCCAAAAATACCATAAAATAAGTTGTTGTTCCAAAAATACCACAAAATTTAATGTTTCCGAAAATACCACAAAACTGAAATACCTCTGCATAACCCAGAAAGCTCAAAGCATTCGTTTCTTCGTTACCCACCTAATTCAGAACAGACCAGCACGAGCCGTTTCACGCAATCTTTGCGTTTCATCGCATTAATGTAATACCCGGACTTGTGGCTGTAAATGGGACCAATGCTTTTATTACACACACAGACACATAGACTTTTCTCTTCCACATGTCTCTCTTACGACCACAGGCTTCAACTTCTCCTCTTCAAATATAAAACAGCAATGTCTTCTATTTGCCTTTCACCAGACTTTTAACTGAAAGGTCATGACGAAGCTTCAGCTTCTAAACACGAATCATACCCTTTGTTTCGCCAAGGGTTTTTATCGTTATCGTACCAGGTAAATTTTACATTACCAATCTCTCACTCTGCTAATCTGCTTAGACTATGAAACTTGCTTACTGATTAATTAGAGGATCGAATTTCCATAAAACTGATACTTGTTTGGATAAACATTTTGGTGACGACGACCTTTAGCTGTTCGATTCTATTCTCGTAACAAAGTCTTTCCCTTTCTGTGATTGGCGTTTTGGGTTTCTCAATCTCTGTAAAACATAAAAAGTCTTCCTTTTTAGTTGAAATTGCTCTAAAAAATGGTAAAGAATGCTTCGGTGAATGATTGGATATGAGTATAGAAAGAACCAGGCCTAAATCTGGATGCCAATTAGGTGCAAACAACTCAAATTGGGAACCTGATTGCATAATGAATAATGGCTTCTTCTTGTTGCAGATTAAATCTTGCTTCCTTGGCAACTTCACCAAATCTGATATCTGGTGGTTACAGCAGCAAAACTTGCATCCCTTCCCGCTTGAAATTGTGAGAGTGCCTTTACACCGTCTCTATTTACCTTTTTTGGTTCAGACAAAAGTGGCTATTGCATACTAATTTGATGATTACTTTACTTTTTAGTTAAAGAACAGTAGTATGCAAAATATGGTTGAGACAATTATATCCTTAGTCTTGCTTAAGTTAAGTCTCTTACAATGCTGTGTTGGTCTCTGGAGTCAGTACTTGCTATGCAACACTATCTGCTGTGGTAAAGAATCACACATCAGCTTTTGATGGGAAAGAAGCAGCGCTGCTTGTAGAAGAGCTCAGAGTCAACTTCAACACCGGCAGAGCAAAGAGCTACGAGTGGAGAATCTCTCAGCTTCAAAACATTGCCAAAATGATTGACGAGAAAGAGAGATGCATCGCCCAAGCTTTGTATCAAGATCTTTCCAAGCCTGAGCTTGAAGCTTTTATTGCTGAGGTTTTTGCATATAACTTTAATGTCCCTTTTCTTCTCTACATTCCAGTTATGTACTGTTAATTGTTAAGTTACTATGGTGTCATCACGTTTTGTCAGATTTCGAATACAAAATCATCCTGTATGCTTGCAATCAAAGAGTTGAAGAACTGGATGGCTCCAGAAACGGTAACTATTCAAGCTTTGCTGCTTCATCAATATGTTTCAGTCTAAACCACTTTGTCTGGTCTCATCTATGCTTTGACTTTTCAGGTTAAAACCTCTATGACAACATTTCCCTCATCTGCACAAATTGTCTCAGAACCACTTGGAGTTGTTTTGGTTATCTCAGCCTGGAATTTCCCTTTCTGTAAGCACAAAAAGTGTTTCTCAAATTTTCTTTTTAAGTAAAAAGTAAAAACAGTTAAAGTTCCTATGTCTTGTTGGTGTTTTTTCTACTGTTCACAGTATTGTCTGTTGAGCCAGTCATTGGAGCTATTGCAGCTGGTAACGCGGTTGTGCTAAAACCTTCTGAAATCGCTCCAGCAACATCTTCTCTTTTAGCAAAGTTGTTTAGTGAATACTTGGACAATACAACAATCAGAGTTATCGAAGGTGGAGTCCCTGAAACAACCGCACTGCTGGATCAGAGATGGGACAAGATTTTCTTCACTGGTTTGTCTCTCTCTCTTTCAAGAGTCTTTTTGATTAGGCTCTCAGGAAAACATGATTTTTTTATAATGACTTTATTTCAGGTGGAGCAAGAGTTGGTCGCATTGTAATGGCTGCAGCTGCAAAAAACCTTACTCCAGTGGTTCTCGAACTTGGTGGGAAGTGTCCAGCTCTTGTTGATTCAGATGTTAATCTACAAGTTAAGATCAGTTTCTGCTTCTAAAGCACATAATTGATAATTCATGTGAACATACTGTAATCACGGTGTTGTGACTTAAGGTTGCTGCTAGGAGGATAATAGCAGGGAAATGGGGATGCAACAATGGTCAGGCTTGCATTGGCGTCGATTACGTCATCACAACAAAAGATTATGCATCAAAATTGGTAAATACTACTTGAAATAAAAGCCAAATGAATCACTATATATAACTATATCTCTTTCCCAAGCTTGCTGATGCAAATTAAGAAGTGCAGATAGATGTTCTCAAGACTGAATTGAAGACATTCTTTGGAGAAAATCCATTAGAATCGCAGGACCTATCACGGATCGTGAACTCCTTCCACTTCAAACGGTTGGAGAGTATGTTAAACGAGAATGGAATCGCTGACAAAGTTGTTCAAGGAGGCCAAACAAGTGAAGATAAGCTGTGAGTGAAAATGTTTTCCTTTTGAATAAATTTGTTCATGGGGGATTAAAACTATCTCTAGTCACTGTATTCTGTAACTTCCTTTACAGAAACATATCTCCAACGATATTACTGGATGTGCCGGAAGCATCTTCCATGATGCAGGAAGAGATATTTGGACCAATACTTCCTGTAGTTACGGTACAAAAGATTGAAGATGGTTTTCAAGTCATACGTTCAAAGCCAAAGCCTTTGGCTGCGTATCTCTTCACAGACAACAAAGAGTTGCAGAAGCAATTCGTGCAGGACGTGTCTGCAGGAGGGATTAGCATCAACGACACCGTCGTACACGTAAAGAAAAAAAACGTTCCTTTTTTTTGTTTCCATACAAAACCAGTGTTCTGTTTTCCAAAAATGCTCTGTTTTTCTCTGCAGGTGACTGTAAAAGATTTACCATTTGGAGGGGTCGGAGAGAGCGGGCTTGGGGCTTATCATGGGAAGTTCTCGTATGAGACGTTTAGTCATAAGAAAGGAGTTCTATACAGGAGCTTTGCCGGAGACTCGGATCTAAGATACCCTCCTTACACACCCAAGAAGAAGATGGTGCTTAAGGCTTTGCTTTCTTCAGACATATTTGGAGCCATTTTGGCTTTCTTTGGGTTCTCTAAAGACTCATGATCACATAACATGTTGTAGTCACTGAACTTGCTGGAACTGTACAACTGTGCAAGTTGAAAATTTTCATGGAGATTATAAGATTAATGAGAAAATTAGGTTATTGAATAAAAATATAACTTCCCAACTTTGTTTGTTGCACGCTAAATATGCAAGAGGAAACAAAAAACTAAGCAAAGCATATATGATAAAGAATTTAATTACTGATGACCCGAACTTTTCGTGAAAACATAAGCTAAACTTGTGTAATGGTAGTAGACACAAGAAGAGTGTGGTTGTCGTCATTCTTGAAAAGAAAAAATAATCCCACTATAGTTAAGACTTAAGAGTATTTTGACGTGTTTAGTTTGTTCGTGATAGTTTTGGTTTGTGAAATTTGTAATATTATCTCATTACGTGTTTAAATATTATTTTCAAAATTTTAGTTTATTTGAAAGCATTTTTTTTATTGCCTGATTTTTGATTTATAATGAACATAATAAAACAAAAAGTATGAAGTCAACTAGTTCTGTAACATATTTATTTTTGCCATGACGTAATTTTGGCATTTCCAGTTTTCCACACATCATTTCATACTATAAGAACAAAATCTTGCCTAAATCACAGTAACACCAAACTACAGCAGAGCAGCTCAAGGTCAATCCCTCGATTTCTCCAAATGACCACACCAGCTCCAGCTGTACACTCACCATATAAACCTCCACATGTTAGGTAAGCTAAATTTAAATGTTCTAAGGACTAAATTTTAAATATTTAGCATAATTGAAGTACTTTGAGTGTATTAATTAGACAACTGCTATGTGAAACACTGTGCAGTTCCAGATTTGCTGGAGGTTTCCGAAATCTAGTTATCATAAATACTACCATAACATATAATTGATGTGTGTACATGAAAACAAAGTTGGTTAGGATAAAGATCCATAATATGGAGATTAACCATACAATGGTTTGTCTCACACGTCACGTCACACTCCCAAGTCTTTATCAAAACATAAATTTCCAAATTAATTTGTTTTTCGTTATGAACAACTAGTAAATACTGGTTTCTTCGATCTGCCCAACCATATTTTCTTCTACAATTATAGACATTGAGATCTGCGCACCATTCTTCGCTTTCAATTATGAGTACAAATTTGTCGAATCTATAAATATTCTGCTGCACTGCATTGCACCCCATAAATGACTTTGTATCTACTCCTCCATTCCTTCAATTTATTATTTTACCATCTATAGTTATTAGTTAAGATAGCATTCAATGGTCTTATTATCTTTTAGTAGGTTTTTATTTACGTACAGTATCTCTATTATTTCCTCGAGGAAATTGTTTGTTTGATAGATTTTTCTAAGGTTGTCACGTGTAACTTGTAAGACTTCACTACTGTAACTAGAAAACGGTAAACCCCCTTTTACCTGACAGTGACTTGAGTTTTTCTGAATTATAACGCAAAGAGATGCCAGTTTTACGGACATGAATAAATTTAGGTGGTTGGTTATTTCCTTTCCTCGCATTTACTACCTTCAGTCTTGGCTAAATTCGAGAAAATGCACATGTATTATTATCTTCCAAGATTACCTTGGCATGATTTTGATATTAAGTAATTTTGTGGAATCTAATGTAAATGGTATATACATATATATATATATATATATATATATATATATATATACAAGATGAACATAATCAAAACTAATATGTTCTAAACTTGTATGTGTAGTGCCTTCATGATTATCAACATGTGAGTATTCGACCTTGTATTAGTCACCTTGTAATAAATTACTCGACCAAAATTTAGACAGAGTAGCTGGATAACACATAAATGCATAGTTACCAAATAAGGCACAAAAATGGAACCTGAAAAATCCCAATTCCTAGCCAGACTACGAATACGTTTGGAGCGTTTTGAGTTTTTTTTTGGTTTGAAATGTCGGTTTAACTCGCTATCCAAACAACACATACTACAAGAAATAATTTATGTGCTTTGCTTATTTATTTATGATTTTCATTCATTGCATGAGGACTCTAGCACTTTCTTCTTCTTATCCCTCTTTCTCTCTCTCTCTCTCTCACTCAAATTAACTCTATAAATATGTAATACGAGTCAGAACGTACAATGACAAGACCAACAAGTTAAAAACAAAAAAAAGACGATATATATCACTAAAATGTATTCTCCAATGAAGAACGTGAAAATGTTTTTCAACTACTTCATGACCCATTTCTTCAAGCTCTGTTTCCTCTCGTTAACGGCTGCTATAGCCATGAGAGCTTCTCGTCTTTCCACACAAGATCTCCACAACTTTTACCTATACCTACAAAGCAACTTCGCATCTCTCACCATATTCTCCCTCTGCCTCGCTCTCGGGTCGACCATGTACTTGATGGCCCGACCCAAACCCGTTTATCTCGTTGATTTCTGCTGCTACCTCCCACCGTCGCATCTCAAAGCCAGCATCCAGAAGATCATGCACCATGTAAGGCTTGTACGAGAGTTAGGCATGTGTTGGGAGGGCAAAGAGGACGATTACTTGATGGACTTCACCGAGAAGATTCTGGAACGTTCCGGTCTCGGCCAAGAGACATACGTACCGGAAGGTCTTCATCGTTTGCCGCTAGAACAAACGATGGCTGCGTCGCGCAAAGAGACGGAAGAAGTTATATTAAAAGCGGTCGAAAATCTGCTCCGTAACACCGGCGTTAGTCCGAGTGATATAGGTATATTGGTGGTGAACTCAAGCACTTTCAATCCAACTCCTTCGCTATCAACGATCATAGTGAACAGATATAAGCTTAGGTCTGATATAAAGAGCTTGAATCTTGGTGGGATGGGGTGTAGTGCTGGAGTTATTGCTATTGATGTCGCTAAGAGTTTGTTACAAGTTCATAGAAACACTTATGCTCTTGTGGTCAGCACGGAGAACATCACTCAAAACTTGTACTTAGGTAACAACAAGTCAATGTTGGTTACAAATTGTTTGTTCCGGATAGGCGGGGCCGCGGTTTTGCTTTCTAACTTGTCTAAAGACCGAAAACGCGCAAAGTACAAGCTTGTTCACACCGTGCGGGTCCACACCGGGGCAGATGACCGATCCTATGGATGTGCGTTACAAGAAGAGGATGAAGATGGCATAGTTGGAGTTTCCTTGTCGAAGGATCTACCTGTGGTAGCTGCAAGAACCCTAAAGATCAACATCGCAACGTTGGGTCCGCTTGTTCTACCGTTAAGCGAGAAGCTTCTCTTCTTTGTGACTTTCGTTAAAAAGAAGTTTTTCAACCCCAAGATCAGGCATTACATGCCGGATTTCAAGCTGGCTTTCGAGCATTTCTGTATCCATGCTGGAGGTAGAGCACTTATAGATGAGCTGGAGAAGAATCTTCATCTATCTCCGTTACACGTTGAGGCATCAAGAATGACGCTACACAGGTTTGGTAATACCTCTTCAAGCTCGATTTGGTACGAGTTGGCTTACACGGAAGCCAAAGGGAGGATGAAGAAAGGAGATAGGATTTGGCAGATTGCGTTGGGGTCAGGTTTTAAGTGCAATAGTTCTGTTTGGGTGGCTCTTCGTAACGTCAAGCCTTCCGCTAATAATCCTTGGGAAGATTGTCTGCACAAATATCCAGTTGAGATCGATATATGATTTAAGAGAGACCGATTCCACTATACGAAGGTAGAGACATATAGACTCGTTTTATATATCGTACTTGGTCGGTCCAAATATGTAAAATTAATCTATCCTTTCTCTATGAATCGATCTCTTAAAAGTTTCTGTGTGTGTGTAATGCTCTCTTTAAACTATTTAAGTATAAGTTATAGTGTAACTTTTTTTACAAGTTAATGAGGGTTTTTTTTTTAAGTTTAAATATATACTTATATATAGGACAGTTCTCAATAATACTATAGTTTATGTTGTGTTCCAAAATTACCTATCAAAACTCTAAAACTCTGAAGTACCACACATTTTAGGTTTAGGAAGGGTTCATAAAATTAAACTTGTTTGAGGTATTTTGGGGTGTTCCTCATATATGATATTATGTATATGTATAGGGAAGATTTATCAATACGTAAGTACACTCAAGACATAGAGATAACCTAAAAAAGAGCATAGAAATTAAAGCTTGTCTTCATGTATAAGAGAAGATGTAACTTATTTATTCGGTTTGTAACTGAAATTACGTACATATACACTGCCACTCTTGTACTTGTAGACACTCTAACAAACTCAAAAAGTTCAATAATTGGAACAATGACATAAGCATGTTAAGAGATCCCACTTAATTAAGTTGGGGAGGAGATATTCAGGAAATCTGTTTTGGGTGTGAAATGACGTAACTGTTATGGGTACTAGACTTTGGTGATTGAAGATTTTGTTTGTCCTTTACATGAAGCAACTTGAGAAGCCCATCATTAATTAAAAGTCTTGCTAACCGTCTGGCAATTAATTTTCCTATGTTTTATTTCAGAAAAACCGGATTGTTGGCTATATGAATGAGACTTATGTATTAATTTATCACAAAGCAGAACAAATCCTTCAACAACTTGAAAAAAAAAAACCATAAAAGTAGAACATCTTATTAATATATAAAGTGTTGTAATATACTACTAGAAGAAAAATAAATGGAAAATAATACACATGTATTATATTAAATCTACGATGCATTAGAATTTACCGATTAAAATAGATTCGTCCTCGAATCTTCCGATGGGTTTCTGTTTCTCCATGCTGTGTTGTGAATCACGCTCCCTGTTTGTTTTTTATTTATTTTATTTCATATAATTGTAATCGTAGTACAGCATGAGATTAGCCATGAGATCAATATATTCGACAACCAAATACATCACCGTAATATACGTCTTAGACGAGATTGCTATAGATCTTCCTGTATCTTTTTGGTTCTTCCATTAAAAGTAAACGATTTCGAACCAAAATAAACATCATTTTTCTATTGGAACTCTTAATTAGAACCAACGAGAGATGAAGACTAATTTAAAGAAAACGAAAGTCGGTGGTTTAAAAATATGAAATGCTCAAATAATGGTTAGTTTGGTCTTCTCATCCGTAATTAGCATTGTGGTTAAAAGCTGGATTGAGCTAGTATGTTATTCATCCTCGTTATGTGCTCCAAGCCTCCAAAAATTGGTTGATGTATTGGACAAACTTCTTTCCTCGACCCCACTTGGTACATTCGACACGTTCAGTTTGTTCTCTGCATATGTCCTTCTTATGTGCTCGAAGCCTCCAAGAACCGGTTGATGTATTGGACAAATTTCTTTCTTGGACCCTACTTTGTACATTTGACACGTTCGATCTGTTCTCTGCATATGTCCTAGTTATGTGCTCCACGCCTCCAAGAACTGGATGATGTACTAGACAAACTTCTATTTTGGTTCATACATCCTAGTTATGGACTTATTTGGTACATTTGACACGAATGATTCTTTCACTGCATCCTTCGGTCTCGTTATCTGTGTTGGTATCATTACTAATCAGTGAGTTGTAATTGGCCTTTAAAAGTTGGTTTGTAGTTACTCTGTCCACTTCTAATTAATTTGATCATGTCATTAAAAACTAAAACAGTTGAATGTCATATTTCACATTATTGTTATTTTAGTTAATAATATCTTTATTTGATTTTATTTTATTAAAAATTACAAAGACACTCATGAGATAAACATGCGTGATATTTGACTTGTAAATGGAGTTTAACCACAAATGTATATTTGACTTTTAATAATTATTTTTCGAAATATTTAAATTTTCGTATGATCGAGTGAATATAATTCGATTGGAAAAGAAAAAAAACGCGTAAAATAATTGATATCCACCATTACCATATCTCGAGGTCAGTGCGCTTATTATCTCTCCCCACTCTATTTCAAGACCAAACCTCTCTCTCTTCTGTAGTGAAAGCAACCCTCTCGGAGCAGCAGCAGCATTGCAGCAATGGCGGAGAAGTCGAGCTTCTTCGTCCATTTCAGCTTCCTTCTACTTCTAGTGAGTATCATAACACGTGCCCATGGAGGGAGGAATCCGGTGCGCCGTTCGTTGATGGACGGCCAAGATCTCTCGAGACCTCTGAAGCTGACGTTCGGTGGGCCCTCTCGGAATTGGACCGACGCCATTCCCATTGGAAATGGCCGTCTCGGAGCCACGATCTGGGGCGGCGTCCCCTCCGAAACTCTCAACCTCAACGGTAAATGTCAAACGTCGTCGTTCTTATGCTTCTGTTGTCTTCATTCTCGTTTTTATTTTTTGTTTTTTGGGATTTAGGTAATAAATGCATTATCTACTGATTCTGTTATTCTATAAAACGCTATAAATGATATAGGCATAAATGATTCTCCGAAAAAGTATTGACATAAATGATTTCGGCGTTGTAAGCAATAGAACAGGGGATCATGCTTGAGACATATTCATAAACTGTAATTAGCCGAACCAAACTGGATCTTTTTATCTTACTTGTGTAATAAAACTGCGTAAAAAATCCACATTGGTAAAAAAAAAAATGCAATCTTGAATCTTGTATGAACATCAATAAGTTTGTACCAAAAAAAAAGGAGTTTTTGCTGGTTTGTTATGTTCTTGGAATCATTTTGGATCTTAAGTGTTAAAATTTCGTGTGTTTTTGATTGACAGAGGACACAATATGGACTGGAGTACCAGCAGATTACACGAACCCGAACGCTCCAGAAGCATTAGCAGAAGTGAGGAGGCTTGTTGATGACAGAAAATATGCTGAAGCTACTTCAGAAGCTGTCAAATTATCAGGCCAACCTTCTGATGTATGTTTTTTCATTCTTCTAATGAATAATTTTCTTTAAGTTCTTGATTTTTGTTTTCACCATGCAAAAGAATAATCCCCTGTTCTTGGTCTCTCTCTAAAGGTATACCAGCTAGTGGGAGATTTGAATATAGAGTTTGACAGCTCTCATCGTAAGTACAGTCAAGACTCTTACCGCCGTGAGCTCGATCTGGAAACAGCAGTAGCTAAAGTAAGCTACTCTGTTGGAGCTGTGGAGTTCTCAAGGGAGTTTTTCGCTTCGAATCCGGATCAAGTCATAGTAGTCAAGATCTCTGCAAGCAAACCAGGATCTTTGTCTTTTAAAGTATCTTTAGATAGTGATTTGCATCACCATTCAGAAACAAACCCCAAGTCCAATCAGATTCTGATGAAAGGAAGTTGTCGTCCCAAGCGTCTTCCTGTGAACTTGAAGAAAAGCATCAACGCCACAAACATACCGTACGATGATCACAAAGGATTGCAGTTTGCTTCCGTGCTTGAAGTGAGAGTAAGCAGTGGCGGCTCTGTGTCTTCCTTGGATGGCAAGAAACTAAGCGTTGAAAAAGCTGACTGGGCTGTTCTGCTTGTGACTGCTTCGTCTAACTTTGATGGACCTTTCACTATGCCTGCTGATTCAAAGAGAGACCCTGCAAAGGAATGCAGTGACAGAATCAGCTCGATCCAGAAACACTCATACTCTGATCTCTACGCTCGTCATTTGAGCGATTATCAGAAACTTTTCAACCGTGTCTCTTTGCAACTCTCTAGCAGCTCAGAAGATAAAAACAAATCCGTGCAACAAGCAGCAGTTTCAACCGCTGAAAGAGTGCGGTCGTTTAGAACCGATGAAGACCCTTCGTTGGTGGAGCTTCTGTTTCAATATGGTCGATACCTGCTTATATCTTCTTCAAGACCTGGAACTCAGGTGGCTAACTTGCAAGGCATATGGAACAGAGACATTCACCCGCCGTGGGAGTGAGTTTTCGAACTTTTTTCTCTTCTTGAAATTTCATCATTTTGCTTATGTGTCACTAACTAAGTCCCTTATGTGGTGTTTGCAGTGGTGCTCCTCACCTGAACATTAATCTCCAGATGAACTATTGGCATTCTCTTCCTGGTAACATCCGGGAATGCCATGAACCCTTGTTTGATTACATGTCTGCTTTAGCAATCAATGGCCGCAAGACAGCACAAGTGAGTTCCTTATCCTTACAATGTTGTCATAAATGAGTGTATCAAGATCAATAACCAACCATGTTGATGTGGCATATAGGTGAACTACGGAGCAAGTGGTTGGGTGGCACATCAAGTATCAGACATATGGGCAAAGACCTCACCGGATAGAGGTGAGGCAGTGTGGGCCCTCTGGCCTATGGGTGGGGCTTGGCTCTGTGCTCATGCATGGGAGCACTATACATACACTATGGACAAGGTAAGAAGATCCTCAAATTTGCTGGTTTTCACACATCAGTTTCTTTAACTTTTTTTATTTCTTTGTAGGAGTTTCTGAAAAAGAAAGGATATCCATTGTTGGAAGGATGTACGGAGTTTCTTTTGGATTGGCTGATCAAAGGTAAAGACGGATATCTCCACACCAATCCATCGACATCCCCTGAGCATATGTTCACTGCTCCTGATGGCAAACCTGCTAGTGTTAGCTACTCGTCAACCATGGACATTGCCATTGTCAAAGAAGTCTTCTCTGCTATTGTCTCAGCTTCAGAGGTAAAAACTAAAAAGACTGATGAAGTAACAATCATGACACCTCATCGTTACTGAGCTATTGATCTTCTGGTTTATCAAAACAGGTTTTGGGGGAAACGAATGAGACTCTTATAGGAAAAGTCATAGCTGCTCAAGCAAATCTTCCACCTGTTAGAATATCATCAAAGGATGGTTCTATAATGGAATGGGCAGAAGACTTTGAGGACCCAGAGGTGCATCACAGACATGTTTCACATCTCTTTGGTCTCTTCCCGGGCCACACAATCACACTTGACAAGTCTCCGGAACTTGCTAAAGCTGTGGAAGTAACACTTAAGAAAAGAGGTTTGTCTTGTTCTTTCTTGTTTCTTCTTTTCCCATTCCGTAATGTCATGTAAACATTGAAATGGTTGTGATGATGTAGGAGAGGAAGGACCAGGGTGGTCCACCACTTGGAAAGCTGCCTTGTGGGCTAGGCTTCACAACAGCGAGCACGCGTATCGGATGGTTACGCATATATTTGATCTGGTGGATCCGTTAAACGAACGTAACTATGAAGGAGGACTCTATAGTAACATGTTCACAGCTCACCCGCCGTTCCAGATCGATGCCAATTTTGGGTAAGTCAAGACACTTTATTGCAAACACTTTTAACCTATACTTTATTATATAATATAATACATGAGTCTCTCTTTTGTTGAGCAGATTCTCAGCAGCGGTAGCGGAAATGATAGTGCAGAGCACGACGAAGGATCTGTATCTGCTGCCGGCGCTTCCGGTGGACAAATGGCCTAACGGTCATGTGAAAGGGCTAAGGGCACGTGGCGGTGTGACGGTTAATGTAAGGTGGACGGAAGGGAACCTCGTAGAGTTTGGTCTTTGGTCGGAACAGAGTGTGTCCACGAGAATAGTGTACAGAGGAGTCTCTGCGGCTACCACATTGTCGCCAGGGAAAGTCTTTACTTTTAACAAAGATTTGAGATGCATTCGGACAGAGACGTTATAGAAGTAAGATACAAGGTCTTTGGTTCTCTCATTTAATAGAGGACGAGCATTGTTTGTTCCACGAGTTATAATATACTGTATGTGCAAAAGTGTAACCCACACATGTAATGTACCCAAAAGGTTTACAATAAAGTAATGTAACTTGGTATCTCTAAGCGACCTTTATCTACTTTTTTATCATTTACCTTTACATTTTTACCTTAGGTAACACGAAAATCTCGTGCGAATAAACTCAAAAGTATAAGAATCTTGACTGTAAAATTAGAAAGTTTATTAGCACATTCTTTGGTTTAAGAATTAAGGTGCAACTTTATAAATAGCTTGCTACACTACTTTCAAAAAACGAGAACAATAAACCGAATTAAATCGATCCGAACCAAATTGAAAAGATAAACCGAACCAAACCGAGTATCCATTCTGTTTGTGGCCCATTTTAGTTTCAGTTGTGCTCTCTCTGTATCGTTTAGGGCTTATGTGTTTAGTACAAGTCTCTCTTTAGTTCCGTCTTCATTTTCTGAGTCCACTATCTTCTTCTTCTTCTTCTTCGGTGTTGATCTGATTACTTTGTTGTTTCTCCTACAAATACTGTAGTTAAG
Organism: Microthlaspi erraticum; assembly: GCA_902728155.2. Taxonomy (NCBI): domain Eukaryota; kingdom Viridiplantae; phylum Streptophyta; class Magnoliopsida; order Brassicales; family Brassicaceae; genus Microthlaspi; species Microthlaspi erraticum. Next base: position 169,226 of record CACVBM020000499.1, on the reverse strand, counting down.
AATGGCTTGGCGCAGTGCAGGATCTGCTGCTCGCTCTTTCGTTTCAGCTACCGCTAGAGCTCCGTCTCTCCGATCTCCGGCGGCAACGCTTCCGCGCCTCCGACCTTCCCAATCCTCTCTGCCCCGCCACCGATTTGCCTCTTTCACAAATCTCAGGTATTCACCATTTCTTCTGCCACTTATCTGCTAGGCTTGAACAATTTTGCTAGATGATATCCGTGTAAAATCCCTATCTGAGAAGAATTGAAAATGTTAAAAGTTATCAGATTGAGATATGAATGTTTATGTTAAAGCATTGATTTGACGATGTGTTGTTACTTGTTATTGATAGGAATTTGGGAGAGATTGGATGCACAGCGTCTTTCTTGCCTCTGCACAGTGTCGTGGCTTCAGTTCGACTCACATCTCACCTAAATGTTAACGTGCGAGCTTTCTGCGAACTCCCTAACGGTACCTTCCCACGCACTTGTCCAGATCGCTAATTACTCTCCATTTGTGAATTGTGAGTGTTACTGTTCTTAGGATTACGTTTGAAAGAGCAAACTGAATTAGTTTTTTTCCTTCTTTTGAATCTCTTTGTTGGAACAATTTTGTGTTACTCTTTTCGTCTTGAAATGGAACAAAAATGGATTTGGTCTTTCCTTGTTTTTTTACTTCTGCTCGTAATTAAGTTATTGTGTTAAGAACATATTGGGATTGGGATTTGATAGGAAATGGAAAAGATGGGTGATGGAAGTGGATTTACAGTCGCTGTCAAGAGAGGTGCTACTGCTTTTGTAGGTTCCTTGTCCATTTTGCTTTTTTCTGTGTTTATGTTTAGGAACTAACAAATTTATCAAACAATGCAGTTAAACTTCGACCCTAGGTATAAAACATCTTGTTCAGTTTGATCCATTTAAACATCCAATTGAGTACTTCGTAATAATTGCTCCTCCATCGAAATATACTGTATGACTAGTTATTCTGTTATAACGCATTGAGAAATGACAAACCTCTGTTCGCATAAAGATTCTGCCTTTTAGGGTCCATAGAGTTTAGTCATTAGGTACCTTCCAAAAGAGTGAACTTCATTTATGGTATCGAAGCATACATGGCACAAATATGGACTTGTTGTATAACAACACATTATCGTTTTGAATAGCTGATGTAAGTTGGGTCCGAAGATCTGATTTAAAGCTTTGGCTGTGACTTGATGTTGGCAGGTACTTGAATGCATGAAGTGGGTGCATCAGTTATCTTGAAGAAGATGGAAACTTATGAAAGGGGTGAACCAAGAAGAACTCATGGATCCTGTTGTCTTGTGTTCCATTAGGAACCAAAAACTTAAGTACATTATTTTCCAGTATTGACTATATCTGGATTTCTCTTCACGTTTCTTGTTTTTGTTAGCCCAATGGCTTTCGAAACTTCAGAGTAGGTTCGGTTTATCTTTACTATACAGCCTTTGAGTAACCATTGTTTCATTTTGTACTTGATTATGTTACTGACTTTTTCCAGTTATTATTGACTGGAAGGAAATTAAAAAAAAAAAAGCTTTTACAAGATAATCTAGGAGAGTAAATTTAGTTTTTACTTTTTGAGATTATGATAGATACAGTTGAACTGCTAGTACCTTGTTTACAATGAGTATTACACGGAATCGAAATAACTGCGACTTTGAACAGTGAGGAAGAAAGTATATTGGGAACATGAAACGGTTTCAGTTTTCACATGAGAATGAAATCCACCACAGCGAATCAGTCAAGTAACTCCTTACATTAACAAACTCAATAGTAAGATTTAAAAAAAACTGTGAATAAGAAGCTCATCAATACGTTCTTCTTGACTTAGCTTGCAACTTTATAATCATCTTACACTTTACGAGGGATCTTCAACTTCTGTGTCATCTTCTTAATCACCGGAAGCCTTTGACTTATAGAGCTTGGATCGCTATAGACTGCTAGATCAACTGGATACCCTTTCTGCATATATATATATATATATCCAAGATATCATCAGCCAGCTGTTTTAGGTTCGATGGAAACAAAGATGATAAGAACAAAGACTGTAAGTGAAACAACATTTAGTAACCTGCTGTTTTTTATAAAATGAAGAGAACTAACCGCAGATAGAGACTGAAATGTTGCTTCTCTCCAACAGCTTTCACGAAGAACAGTGGGTGTCTCACCTTTACCAAACACATAGTGCATTCTCGTCTCTCTCAATCTCATAAGCACACCATCAACTCTAAGCTGTAAAAAAGGCAACGAGTGGATGATGAAAATCAAAGCATCATAACAGTCAATGAAGATCCACATAGAGGTGTATAATGACTAAGAATTTTTCCTGATTTGACTCACCCAGAATCGTAAGAGGAGGAACCATGAACTTGGCATGACTCTCTGAAGAAAACAAACAGAAACAGCACACATAAGTTATCCTTTGTTACTAATAGAGTGCTCAAATCAAATTCACAACATTATGAAAGAATGTGACTGGAATGAAAGACTGGAGATTTATCTACCACTTTCACAGTAAGAAGTGACACTCCATTGTCAGCCAGTTCATCTTCATACAAAACGACCTGAAGTAGTAGAGAATAAGAACATCAAAGAAGAATGTGGCAAAAGAAGACGAAAGTAAATGATTTGTGTTTGAATCGATTAGAGAACCAACCTCATCATAGAAGAGAATAGGTTCTTTAAGTGAGAGAGCAGCCAAATCGATCTGCTCTTCACAGTCCTCCCACTGAAGACTAGCTTCCCCCTCTTTTGCCACAGCCTATTTCACATCAAAAACACCATACATCAATGAGCATGAATGTTTACACTTCATTGATCATCGTGTGACAGGCATAACATGAGAGAAAGTTTAACCTCCTCTCGGTCTTTCTCAACGGCTTCACTTCCACGGTATGGAGTTGTAAAAGTGTAATCATAATCTAATATCACCTGCTGTGACGGCTTGCTGCAAGTACACCAGATTTGTATCAGATTAAAAAAACCATGTACAAGCAGAGTTTCAAAAGGTCAATCTAATCCGAGATTAAACCGGTCATAAAGTTACCTCCTGAATTTCCATTTTTCTGCAGCAGGAACTTCAACTGGTGGAAGCCCTTCTTGCTTCCAACCCGCTAAAGCGTCAAATGCATTGAAATGAATCTTAGTGTTGCTACTCAAGTGTTTCAGGACTAACGCATTCTCTCCAAACACCATTTCCGGTAAGTGAGAAGTCTTAAGCTTTTCTTCCCACCTGCGTTACAATCAAACAACACATTCGTCATTATGTGCTCACAGAAGATGATGCTATTTATTTGGGCTACTCTCAGTTCTCAATCAAATAAGACGGAATCGAATTTACGACGCGCAGATACAATGGAACCAACAAAATAATTCATCGATGATTGAATGTTATGGAGACGCTAAGATGAGAGATAGAAATTGAGTACTCTTCGACAGCGAGGGAAGTGAGAATCGTGCCACGGATGGTTTCGATCTCCCAGCCATGGATGCGCAAACCTCGCCGTCCTTCGGGAAGAAGCTCTGCCCCGGCAGACTTGAGAATCTCCTTATCGACCACCGTCTCCATCTGAAATCGCCGGGAATTATCGGGCACTTTCCTTTACTCCGCCGATTACACTTTTGCGACCAACCGGTTAAACAAGACATTTGACTTCCAGAACTTGATGGGCTTTAAGTTAAAAATGTGGGCCTAATTTATTTTGGGCTTCGACTACTCTATCACTCGGTTGGTTTACTTTTTATATTTGATAACCGGGACAAGCTTGGCTCTCTCCCAAGAGAAGAATGTTCACTACAAGTATGTTATGCTCGAAACTTATGGAAAAGGTCAACATCTATGTTAGATAATCAAAAAGACGACTCAATGGTTTCGCATTACAAATCACAACTTAATTCGTTCGATACAACACAAAAAAAACACAAGGCTGAAGAGATCATGAGCCGAGGAGCGAGCCAAAAACTTTGGAATTTATTCAGAGTCAGAATCTGAAGCAGCACTCTGCCTCACGCTCCTCCTGGTTTGTGTTGTAGATTTCGGTTTAAGAGATGACTCTCCCTCGTAGTGGATCACTTGAGCTCTAGCTAATCTCTCTTCCAGATCCTCTGTGCTGAAATCGTCTTTCCCTCCCAGCTCATTGAACCCAACCTATCAACAACAATGAAAATCCAACTTGAAATCATCATATTCTCAAAGATACCAAGATTGAGTTTTATAGAATTAACTATTATTATACCACATAATCATCCACTTTAGTGTTCTTTATGAGGGCAAGAGTGGGAAGAACAACAATCTTGAGCCTCTCAGCCAAGAATGGACTTTTCTCAGCTTGGATCTTCACAAAACGTGTCTCAATGTGCTGCTTTGCCAATATACTCATGTGCTTATCCATCACCTACAAAATCATTTCCCTCTATAAACATATATACTCTTGAATCCAATGCCAACAGCAATACAAACAATAAACCAAAAGGAGAAAAAAAAACTAAACCCAGCAAAATTTCTTCAAAATTTGACTAGAGAAACTGAAATCTAAGAACAGAAACCCAAAAATTTGAATGCAGCCTAAGCACAATGAGGAAAGTTTGCAAACAATAGATACTCCGCATTATACGATTGAAACCCGAAGAGGACAGAAAATCATACTTTACAAGGCCAATTCTCGCGGTAGAAGTGGCAGACGACGCGTTCGCTGGCCTTGACGGCGGCGAAGAAGTCCTTCTCGGAGGGTATCTCGGAGTATTCGCCGTGTCCCTGGCTCATCCAACGTTTCCTTTTCTCAGCCATTTTCTTCATCTGCTGCAACCTTCTCTCCCTCAGCACCTCCAGATCGTCCTCGTCGGGCTTTTCCAGGGACGCGATCTCCTCGTCAAGCTTATCTTCCATTGCTTTCGCCACCGTCAGAAGCTGCTTCTCCAGAATCTGCCATGAAAACAGCATTACAAATCCAATCGCGCAAAAAATGTTGAGAAAAAATAACCCAATCGCAATTCAAAGCCACATAAAAAAACGTTTAGAATGCAAAATGGTACCTCTTGAATAGGATTATCCATTGTGAAACTCCGGTGAGATCTGTTGGACGGATTATCGTGTTATTTGAATTCAAAAGAGAGATTCAATTTTAGGAGACGAAGGGAATCGGATGTTGAAGAACGGAGGGAGAAAAGAAGATGCACAAAATATAGATCTCGGGTTCTGGGGACTGAGGTTCTTCGGAACGACACCGTTCCATAGAAAACCAACCGGCTTTGAAGAAATCCTTAAATCCGCTTAAAACCGGCTAGAACCGGTGAAACATCCCGAACCGCTGAACCATGGAAACCGGGTATTTGGAATTTTTGCAATTATTTTGTCAATTGGATCATGATTATCTTGTAGGTCTGTTCCACTAGGTCTACTAGCAATAGATTTTGCGAGAGAGAAAATATTTTTAGTTGCTTTCGTTATCAGATTCAGATTGAAGTATTTAATAAGATTCTAGACTGTACAACCCTTTCACGAAAACAGGAGAAGTAGACTGTATCTTGTATATGCAAAAACGTATTTCGTTATCGTAAAACAAATTCTTGAGACACGATGACGCATCTATCGTATTTAAACGCATGTGTGTGTCAGTATGAATCGATAGAATTTAGACCCTTGATTTTTTATATTAAAAGTTGGACCCGTTTTGGTCAAAATTAAATTATGTGCAGTGCACTACTCACTCACTCGTATTTTTTTTAATTATGACGCCAGGTGGCAGGTTTAGGTGCAAAGTCTTTCCGATATGTTTAACTTCCTCAAAACTTGCTTTCGTGTAGAGAAGTTTCTGATAACATCGAAAAAAGAGAAAAGTAGTCGGAGTTCAATCTGCAGATTTGATTGAATGGCTACGCTCACTGAAATCGCCACCCTTGAGGAGAAGTGAGTTCTTTGGTTCTCTCACCTTTTTTGCGTATCCTATCTTTTCAATTAAGACAGAGATATGATCGTACGTTTGGGTTTTGTCTGAAACCTGGTACCTTCGTTTCTGAAAGTTGATGAATTTAGACAAAGTTCTTCCTTTGTCTCCGTATATTGGTTTGGAGGAACGAATTTAGTAGCTTCCTTTTTCTGAATTAAATCTAGATTGTACGTTGATTCTGTGTTTTTGTTTTTGGGTGCTCTTCCCGAGAATTTCTCTGAATTTTCTGCTTCGTTCTTTGATTAAGGATTGGTTTTGACTCTGTGCTATAGTTTTTGCTCTAAGGAATTCAAAAAGGGAAGTTTTTTTTTGTTCAGTCTTCTTCTCTTTATTGGGGGAAACATCTCTGCTTCACGGTGCTTTCTGGGTCGGATTAGTTTGTTAGTTTTTGGGTAATATCGTTAGTCTTGATAAACTACAATGTGTTTTAAGTAATTCCTCCACTAGTATTCTTGTTAATGGATTTGATTAATCTTTGGTTTTTAGGTACATCGAACTATGCAAGAAGCATGGAGTCCTACCCAACACTGCCATTTTATCTGCCTTCTTTGAGGCGGAGGTTAAAAAGTCAAGGAATGAAAGATGTGCCATGAACCTTTTACTGGACAGAGTGAAGTACGATGACTTCCACCCGCTTCTCGAGCTATGCAACGAGATCAACACATCAGAGATAGAAGAAATAGATCTCTTTGTGAGATCCTCTTGCTCTCTTGACGACCATTATACATTGTCCTTAATCCGTTCCGTCAATCAAAAGCTTCGGCTTGTTCATCTACATGACTCTTTCGAGAAAAACTTCTGGCAGTAAGAAAAATATTGTCTTTCTTGTCTTCTTTTTTTCTTGTTAAGCTCTCCATTTTTCATTTTGGTGATTGTTTTGTTTTTTTTTTTTTGCATTGCAGGGACTTTTTCTTACAAGGATTAAGCTGCAAAGTGTTGGATGTGAGCTCTTTGGATTATTATAAGCTTAACATTGTAGGAGAGTTCACACAGCTACACACCCTTATACTTGACACCAGCCGTTTACTTGGTTTTGGGGAAGGCTGTTTCTCTTGCACACCCAATTTGACATATGTTTCCATGTGTGACACTCGTATCTCGGATCTTTGGACAGCAGCTGCTGCTCTCTCCAAACTCCCTTCTCTTAAGGAGCTCCGGTTCCAGATTTGGATCTGTTGCAGTGACTCTAGCCCACTTAGATCACAGTCATCGTCCTCATCTTCTACCCTGGATGGTGAAAACACATCAAACTCGGAAGTTTTCGAACAGATGGATTCTAATTTACCTGTCGAAGAGACTCTTCATAGCATGGATTTCTCGTATACAGTTCCTGAGGAAGATGATTTGGATTTGAATGGAGAAGTATTCATGAGGGAAAAGGTAAACAACTCAAATTTTTTCTTGTTTGTAAGTCAACCGATGAGACAAAACTGAAAACTTTGGGATGTGTTAAAGCTTCTTTGTACCGTTTTTTGGCAGGTTAGGAGAGGGAAGAAGCCATACCAACCCAAGGATGATGTTTCACAAGTTGGTTCATTCACAAGACAGTTTGGGGATGTTGGGTTGAAGTACATATCCTCTAAAGCATCACCGATATGTTTGAAGAAGCATTACAGGATGTACATTATAAACTCTCTTCCCAAACTAAAAGTGTTGGACAATCTGTCCATCAGAGAGAGTGATAGAGACAGGGCCAGTGAAATATGTTCCGCAAACTTTGAGCACTTACCATACAGGAGAAAGAACAAGGAAAATGTAGTGAGAGTCCTCGAGAAGCGTGAGACGAGATCAAGCAAATGGAGATCTCAGAGTTCTTACACAAGGTCTCTTTGTGCGGCTAGGATGAGATCGTCTGCTTGGCCGCTCTTGCGTTCGCTTCCTTTGACTAGGACTCACCAGGAAGATGAAAACAGGAGGTTGAGTCCAAGGCAGTTTGAATACCATCCGTTGGATCCTAGCTTAATGGTGTTTGGGACTTTGGATGGCGAGGTGGTTGTTCTCAATCACGAAAGCGGGAAAATCGTCCGTTACATCCCGTCTTATGGAGCTCAGAGTAGTATCTTGGGACTTTGTTGGCTCAAAATGTGTCCATCAATGGTAAAATTACAAATCCTAAAGCTTTTTCTTTGTTGCCTAAAACGCAAATTCATTTCAAAGTTTTTTTGTTTCTTTTCAGGTTATAGCTGGCTCAGCTGATGGCTCGTTGAAGTTGTACGATATCCAAAGAGCGTCATCCACAGTTACTAGTAGTAGCAGTCACGCCGCTTCTGGCTGTGTTACTTTTGATGAGTTTGACCAGTTGACCTCGGTTCATGCTAATTCCACGGACCGACTGTTTCTTGCTAGCGGATACTCGAAGGACGTGGCTTTGTACGACATTGGCAGCGGAACACGGCTTCAGGTGTTCGCAAACATGCATCAGGAGCACATCAACGTGGTGAAATTCTCGAACCATTCACCGTCTGTTTTCGCGACTTCTTCTTTTGATAAAGATGTTAAGCTGTGGGATCTGAGACAAGAGCCGTCACGACCGTGTTACACGGCTTCTAGTACTAAAGGAAACGTGATGGTTTGCTTTTCTCCGGATGATCGGTATCTTCTAACATCAGCCGTGGACAACGAGGTACTCTCTCACTGACTATTCATTTAGTTTTTTAACTTATGTAGAAACAGTCATATTCATGATTTGATCACTTTTTTCACAGGTGAGGCAGCTTTTGACAGTTGATGGACGGCTTCATCTGAATTTTGAGATAGTCCCGACAGGAAGCTCCATGAACTATACTCGATCGTACTACATGAATGGTAATGATTACATTATTAGTGGAAGCTGCGATGAGAACATGGTCCGTGTTTGCTGTGCTCAAACGGGAAGACGCCTCAGGGATGTATATCTAGAGGTAATTTATACATTTAAGGGTATGAATGTGAGCTGCTATGTGTAGAGGGCATATGAGCTTACTATGTGAAACTTGGTTTGGCTTGTAGGGAAACGGCTCGGACTTCTCCATGATGTTTGTTCAGTCTCTACGCGGCGATCCCTTTAGGGTGAGTTTATATGGTTTATAATTCGGTCGAATTTCCGTTTATAAGAATGTTTTTGAGCATTTGAAGACTTGTGTATGTATGGTTTTGTCTATTGCAGAATTTTAACATGAGTGTTTTGGCTGCGTACACGAGACCGAGCTCAGTGTCTGAAATAGTCAAGGTACATTGAAACTACTGCTTTTGTTTGATAGAAGAAAATTCTCAAAATTTTGAAGTAAAAACCTCTTGTAAAACAGTATATGGTAAGAATGAATTTTTGCAGGTGAATTTGCTAGCATCAAGAGATTCCACAGAAGAAGAATCTCATGGTCTTCGTTGTTATCCTTCAAATAGCATGGGAGGCTAAAGAAAGGGAGATAAAAAAAGGCTTTATTGGTTCCTTTACAAAAACCAAATATTGTAACTACTCTGCTTGTGCTTGGAAACTGCTTATGATTTTGGTAGGAAGCAAATTGTTGTATCATACTAATAGAATTCGATCAATACAATACGATTACTATATATATCCATGTACATTTTGTAATTTGTATTTATCGGATTTTTAGTCTGAACTGTATTAACATGGTGACAATAAACATTAGTACAAAACCACCACTAGCAGACAAAGACAGGCCCGGTTAAACTAAACGAGTTTGGTCGGCAAAATGGATTTTAAAAATGTGTTATTTTCATTTAAAAATAAATCTTTATTTAGGTCGAGCATATCCTAATATATTAAAAGAGAAAACACTTTAAAAATAACCTTTAGTTGATGTGTTATTAACAAGAATGTCATGCTGATGTGTCATCATTAGAGCTTCTCATGTTATTTATAAAATAAGGATTAGTTTACTAGACTAATTACAAACATTGTCATTCATATTTTTGGTTAGAGAATCAAATATGTATAGTTAGATTAATCATATATGAAATTATTAATAAAAGAATCATCATTCTCTTTCCTTAATTGGCAATTACGAAAATTAGTAAATAAGGAAAATATGAGATTCAATTTAATGCTATCATTATATTTTTTTTAAATCATTCTATATCTCCTTTCATCTTTGTTTAACTTTATTTTATAAAATAAAAAATTGACACAATACAAAAAATCTAATAAATAAAATCTAAAACTTTTTCTATATATGCTATGATTTGAATTTTTAAAAACAAAATAATCACTAAAACTATTAAAATTCCCAATATGTTGTTGTGTGTAGGTGTAAAAATATATTATAAAAAATAGATGATATGCAACCATGTAAGTAGGAGAGTAGGTATCTAAATGTAATTTTTTTTAAAATATTTTATATGATTTTTTAGTTAAACTGTATAATGAAATCAAATAAAATAATATTTTTTATAAATGTATTTAATTTTGATCAAAAATTTGAATATTGCTCCATTTGTTTCAATTTTTCAGTACAAAATTACTTATACTTTTGTTATTTTGACAATTTGGATTTTGCAAGATTGATCTTTTATTGGTTGGATTGTTTTGGAATTATAATAAAACATGTTTTAGTTTTAAAAGAAATAAAAAAAGTTAGTTCTAATCCGTGTAAACACCTAAAACTTCTTATCTTCTTATCTTATAAAATACATCATTTGAGTTTTATGTATTTTGCTGAAGTCTAGCATATTTAATCTATGTCTATGATCAATGTTTTAATTTGTTTATAATTTTTAAAATGTTTAATTTCCACATTATAAACGAAGATAAAAACCTTAACAAGGTAAAAAAATCTGTCACATAAAATTTTGAAATAGTTAAATATACATTTTTAATTAAAAAATACAAATTCAGAAACCATCTCCCCGTGCTAGGGCGCGGGTCAAACTCTAGTTTTCATTTAAAAATAAATCTTTATTTAGGTCGAGCATGCCCTCTTCTCACTGTAGAAGTTGAGAAGATAACACAAAACCTCTCGTTTTCCAAATCCACCACACAGAGCGAGGCACAACAACGACGACGACGACGATGGCTCTTTCTACTGGAATCTTCTCTACCTTCCTCTGCGTCAAGACGGCGCCGTTCCAAAACTCACTGTCAACCTCGTCCCTACGTCTTTCCCCTCACCCGGCTAACCTGCGCATGGTGCGAGCCGTAACCTCCGCGACGGCGTCCTCCGAGCCGACAACCACCAAGACCCGGGAGCCACGTGGAATCATGAAGCCTCGCCCAGTGTCCCCCGAGATGCAGGACATCGTCGGCGACTCGGTGATCGCTCGCACTCAGGCTCTCAAGCGCATTTGGGCCTACATCAAGGAACGCGACCTTCAAGTATGGTTTACCGTTTCTCTCTCTCTGAAATGATTTACCGAGCACTCTAATTTGGTTTTGCGTTTCGGATTTTCCTCAATCTGCTTTCGGCATTTCTCTTTAGGATAAGAGGGTTTGGGTGTTTCAGAGTGGTTTAAAATTCTAGGGTTTGTGGTTGACTAATCCTGAAAAGGGTCTTTCGAATTGGTTTATGTGGTCAAAGAGATAACTTTTGATTATTTGGATAAGGTTTTGTTTATGGTGTTGCTCTGCAAAGTTGATTCTTTTGAAGGTCTTTACTCTTTACTGTTTAGTTTAGTATTCTGAAACAGCTTCTTCTGAAATCTTATTGCGCTTGTGGGATTGAATTTGGGGTTTTCAGTTTTTCTCTTGTCATTTGACGAATGCTTCAATTGTTTCTTGGTTTACATCTTTGTTCAGGATATTAGATGTTCTTTGATTCTTGTATGTTACTTATTCCTTGGCCAGTCTAATGACTCTTTGCGCTGTCTAGTTGAAACAAATATAGAGGCTGGAGCTTTCCTTAGCTCGCTTTAGACGTTAGCTTGTGTATTTTCTCATCTTGTTGTTTTGGTGGTCTTAGATTCCTTACATTTAGTGATAGCTTTTCAATGAAATGAACAGATTTGACGACATTATGTTGTCATGTATATCTACTTGTGTGAAGTTTGGTGACTAAAGTGAGTAATGTTGTTCTCCAGGATCCACAAGACAAGAAGGTGATAATCTGCGACGAGAAGCTGAAGAAGATATTCGATGGCAAAGACCGTGTTGGGTTCTTGGAGATTGCCAAGCTCATCGGTCCTCACTTTCTCTGAATGAATCTGGCTGAGAGAAGATCAGAATTGGCGTATGTTTTGCTGAGCTATGAAGGCCATGAAAGATCAGATTAAAGATTAGTAACATTAGGATTTAAGAATTAAGAAGTTTTATGCAACGAAGTAGTTTAAGCCTTTGGAGGATATATTTTGTCGGCTATGTGTCTCCCTTGTTCCATTTGCGGTTAAAATGTGCTTTTGTGTCTTAGGACTTTGAACAACTCTTTTATGCATCGGTTCTTCGTATTTTAAAATTTAAGTGTTTTCAGTTTAGCAAAACATAGACATAACTATCAGAAGTCGTATACGAATAGTACATTTGGACTGAAAATTGAAAGAAACCAAAGCCAATATTGAAGTGGAACTCGTAGTACACCGTCATTCTTATTTTTGTTTAACATAAACTAAATGGAAAGTTAAGCAATTATAGTCCTTTTATGAATTCAAAAGATATTCATAGATTAAGAATAAGTAAAGTGATATATCCACGTGTTTCACTATCACTATCACAACTCATCCTATGAAACGGGGAAAAAGGAAAATCCTTTTCATGATCGACTTTGGAGAGACAACACAATCAAATTCATATTTCCTATCCAATTGGGAACCGACTCTCAGTAGAGGCCATACCATCTTCTGTATAAGGAGAACCTCTGGACTCTAGAGAGCTCATAAATCCAAACAACGAGAGAAAATTAGCAAGTAAGCAATCAATTAGTCCAAAGAAGTTAAGAAGAAGAAGCGATGGGTTTCTCTGGTGCACGCAAGCTTCTCTTAGTCCTCGTGATCACTGCATGCGTCTTCTCCGGGACTGCTGATGCATGGAGCTGGAGTTGGAGCTCTGGCAGCGGTTCTTCTAGCTCGGGTTCAGGTGGTTCAAACTCGAACTCGGGTGGTGGTTCAAGTTGGAGCTGGGGATGGAGCTCGAACGGAACAGATACAACTTGGGGTTGGGGAAGCAGCTCCGGCTCAAAACCACTCAAGCGGAACTGGTTCCACACACAAAAACCACCACAACCACAGGGCCCCATCAAACCACTCATGCGGTTGCGTCGGCTCTCCAAACAACCACACGTCCCCATCAAACCCTCCAAACAACCACACGTCCCCATCAAACCCTCCAAACAACCATACGGCCCCATCAAACCACTCAAGCGGCAGTGTTGGCTCTACACACAACCACACGATCCCATCCAACCACTACTCAAGCGGTAGTGTTGGCTCTAAACACGACCAAACAGCTCCAATATCGCATAGAAGACATATTGAGGTCACCGTGTGGAAAAGCGGATTCCATTACAAAAAATGGGCTTCCATGCATGCGCCGTTTTACGTCAACGATGTTGTTGCTTTCAAGTTCAACAATGATCAGAAGACCAACAACAACAAGAAGAACGATGTCTACTTGGTCCCAGACTCGAGGAGCTACAAGATATGCGATGTGAGCCGAGGGAGGAAGCTAGTCCCAAGAAAAGGAGAGGCGTTGAGCTTAAAATCAGGAGGCTTCAAGTTTCTTCTCCGTAGGGCTCAGACTTACTACTTTGTCAGTGGAGACCACACCGGCTGCAACCACAACATGAAGTTCTCTCTCTTCGCCCACAAACCCTAAAAACACTTCACTAATTGGTTTTGTTTTCTTAATAGCTTTTTAGTTTGTTATACGTCTTCATATTTCGTTTGCTCTCCTTTTATTTTGTTTTACATCAATGGATTAAGATTTTCAGGAACACTTACGCCATCTATTTTTTATAGTATTTGACTATTTTCAATTGAGTTTTTTCTGTTGATTGAGAAGAAAAAACAATGAAACGCAACAGAAATCAGATGAATGAGCCATATGTTCGCCAATTATTTGTAGTTTACGCACATGACTTCAAACGCGGCGTTTAGATGAGTCAATGTCCTCGTGGGTCTGGTTCCGGTCACTAGTAAATGGAAATTAAAATAAACCAAGATTCTCTAAACCGGCCATGTCAATTTTCTTTCTTACGGGCACAACAAGCACAACGCCAGAATCTTCCCCTCAGTTATCGCATATCCAATATTTCAATTATCACATCTGAAAATTCTTAAAAAACGTGAGAACAAATTTTAATTCCGAAAACGACGCAAGGAAGAAAAAAAAAGGAAATGCTTCTTCTCCGTTTCAATCTACTCCGACCTTGTAACCGTCGTCTCTTCCACCGTCTTCCCCGAACTTTCTCCTCCTCTCCTCCGCCAACTACCGGACCTTCAGGCCGTTGCTCGAATCTCAATGAACCTCACCTCACACCGCCTCCGCACCAATCACGAAGTCCTCTCCCCTCGATTTACACCGTCTCTTCATCTTCTTCCTTCTCTAAGAAATCCGTTTTTGTTCTCTCCGCCGCCGCTTTATCAACCGCGGTTGCGTACGCTGCTGTTTTCTCTCCTGATCATGACCAATCAGATCGCAGCAATAGCAGAAACAGCCGTATCTACGATTCTATTGAGCACGCGGTTCAGAAATCGGGAAATTCCTTGAGGAGAGTGATTCACCATGCTAGACAAACCGGTGTTGCGGCCTCGGTTCTGCTGCAGTCGCTCAGGTCGGTGCTCTCATCAGCCAATCATGAGGTGCGTGCGGGATTTGAGCTGCGAGTGGCTGCTCTTCTAGCCGATATTGCGTCCGCGAATGCAGCTCGCAGAGCCGCTCTCGTTGGAGCTGGCGGTGGTGCAGTGGTTGATTGGTTGCTGGAGACGGTGGCCATCCCCGGAGATAGAATTGGGGCCCAGGACGAAGCGGCTAGGGCTCTGGCTTACCTTATTGCTGATCCAACGGTGCGTAAAGACGCTCTGGGAAGGCCCGATGCAGTGCCTAAGTTACTGAAGTTCATATTCTCGTGTCAACCAAAAACCAAAAAGGTGCGTTTTGTTTCCACTAGTTGTTTGGAATGAATAGTGAAAAGCAGTAGATGCTATAGCCTATTAGTTGTTTAGAAGATGATAGAAGGATTGCTGAGAGTAGATGTAATGGATACTGACGAGCCAGCTTATATGAATCTAGTTAGCATTCTGGAATCTTGATTATGCGTCTTGATTATGTGGTGCTTCTGGTTGTGTTTTGCCATTGATGTATAGCTTTTCTTTGGGAGCAGCATTCAAGACGTAGTTCATTCGATGTTTCTGATTCTTTGAAAGGTAGGAGCATGCTTGTGGCCGCCATAATGGATATCGTCACTTCAAACTGTGACACAATAGAAAAGACACCTTTTAAGTCATCACTGCCAGGAAATGCTCAGATGAGAGATATTGCTGCCGCAATCCAAGTAATTGAGGAAGGTGGTATGTATTTTGATGAGCCAGAGAAAGATGATGACAGTGACGATGGAAGAAGTGGGATTAAGGGAATTGGAATTAAAATCCTTGAAGGAACCACGGTTCTGGGACTATCAAGAGCCAGTGGGCTTGCTCCGTTGGGTGACCTTAATGCTAATGCGGGAGAAGGAACTCCTAAAACATTTCAATTGCTTAGTAAACATGATAATTCTTCGCAAGGTAGTCTGTCATCTGCCGTCATTCCTGGCCTTTGGGATGATTTACATTGTCAACATGTGGCAGTGCCATTTGCTGCGTGGGCATTAGCAAATTGGGCAATGGCTTCTGATACAAATAGATCTCATATTCAAGAACTTGATCGTGATGGGCAAGTTGTCATGACAGCCTTAATGGCACCAGAGAGGACTGTGAAATGGCATGGGAGTTTGGTGGCTCGGCTGTTGTTGGAGGATCTTAATCTCCCATTAAGCGATTCTGTTTCCGACTGGAGCTCGAGTTTGCTTGCCACTGTTTCACATGCCAGTAAAACTGACGATATCTCTTTGGCTCAAGTAGCGTTGTCCGCCTTTTTAGTTTCTGTTGATAGAAGTGACAAAGCACAGAAGATGGTAATGGAGAAGGGACTTCCGCTGATGAGAGATAGTGCTAGGAAAACGAGAAAGCACAAAGTAGTGCAAGAAGGTTTGTCAAAGGCTCTAGAATTACTCTGTGCTGGTGAGATGCATTTATCTCTTGAGGAGAGCCAGAAATGGTCCGGCATACTACTCGCATGGGCTCTTGGAAAGGTAGCATCTGACACTGTTCAGTCTTCAGCAAGAAGAATCCTTTCACGTACTTTTGAGGACTATGGACCACACTCTATACCGATTTCTCAGGGATGGTTAACCCTTATCATGAATGAGATTTTGAACCACAGCAAGTCGTTGTCAGCTAAAGGAGCTAGCCAACCTAAAACTGAGAAACCAAAGGTGCGTAAAATTTTATGGTCATTGATTCTGTTATCTAAACAGAGAATAGTTGAAATGCTTACTAGTTTTAGCTTACTTACATCTTTCGGTTTTAGATGTACTTGATAACATATATGTTATTTTGATTATACAGGTAGATCTGTCAAAAGTTGCTTCTGCTACTCAGTCAACCAATCAGCTAGCTGGGGCAGTTGTTAGTCTTGCCATGGCTCAACTGGGTACAGTCACAGATTCTATCAATAATGTTCCACTGGCGGATCTGCTCCTTTCAGAGCCTTTTGCGGTACCGATTAAGAATTTAAAGAAGGACCACCCCCCTAAATTTAATGCTGCTGAGTCTGCATTGGCAACACTGAAGGCCATCAAGTCACTGACTGATGTTTGCGCTGAAGATTCTGTATGCCAGAACAAAATAGTTGATTCTGGTATTCTTTGTTTGCTAAGGCGCTTTCTGTTATCTGATGATTATGAGAAGCTTGGTGCAATAGAAGCTTATGATGCATCCAGAGCCCTTGAGGCTCGAGAGCGAGCTCCAGATAGTCCTGGGGAATCATCAGTCACAGATATACAGGATCCATCTAGTGTTAGAGTTCCAGCTAGTGCACACATTCGAAGGCATGCTGCTAGATTACTAACCATTCTTTCGCTTCTTCCGCATGTCCAGAAGGTCATTTTCGCTGATGAAACATGGTGCAAATGGCTTGATGATTGTGCTAAAGGAAATATTTCCGGTTGCACTGACCCTAAGACACAAAGTTATGCAAGGGCTTCTCTGTTAAATGTATGTTGCAATCAGCAAGATGGTAGTGGATCTGGAAACGGTGACAGTTCCAAGCCAGACATCTCAAACACGAACAGTAACTGTCCTCGCTATGGAGACATGATATTTCTTATTAATCCCGGCCTACCCCATTGGAAGTGTCCTGAAAAAGAACATCAAAATGGTAAGAAAAATGAATCATCAATTGAAGGTGAACCAAAAGATGCTGCTTATACTGCCGGAGATCATGTCGCTGATGATAGCGATCTGTCTAGTTCCATGGATCCTTCGAGTAGTGGTTCACGTGTGCATGATCCTGAATTCGATGTTATCTTTCTTCATGGTTTGCGTGGTGGACCCTTTAAAACCTGGCGAATATCTGAGGATAAGTCCTCTACCAAATCTGGCTTAGTGGAGAAGATTGACCAGGAAGCAGGAAAGATGGGAACGTTTTGGCCAAGCGAGTGGCTTTCAAATGACTTCCCTCAAGCTCGCTTGTTTACCCTTAAATACAAGGTATGTCTGAGTTTTATGCTCATGCCTACTGAATGCAGATCTTTGTAACTGTTTGATCTATATGCTGTGTACTTATCCGTTCTCTGGTGCATCCAGCATTGATGGTTGCCAATTTGATTCTCGTTGAAATATTTTGATACAGACAAACCTCACAGAATGGTCTGGAGCTACGTTGCCTCTTCAGGTACGTTCTTCACTATTGATTGCTTTCGGAAGTTGTACGTTTCATATTAAATTTTGGGAGTCGTATTTTGCAACAAGTTATATGGTGGGATTTTGCAAAATTGCAGGAAGTTAGCTCTATGATATTGGAAAAGCTCGTCTCTGCAGGCATTGGAGAGCGACCTGTTGTTTTTGTGACTCACAGGTCTGAAATATCTTATGTGGACTGTCTTAAGTATATTTCCTATAGCAAACTTATTTGGTTTCTCATTTGTGATTATTCTTGCTGATCAGTTCTTAGCTAAGAGTTATTATACATAAATTTCTGATCAAAAACATTCATCTTGTAGTATGGGAGGACTTGTGGTGAAGCAGATTCTACACAAAGCAAAGGAAGAAAAACTTGATAAACTAGTGAATAACACTGCTGGAGTTGTATGTATACTAAAAACTTAACCATCGTATCTCTCTGTCTTCTCGAGCTTTGTCTTAGATAATTTCCTCATTGAAAATAATGTCAAAAACTTTTACCACACTTTCAGGTATTCTACAGCTGCCCACATTTTGGCAGCAAGCTAGCAGATATGCCCTGGCGAATGGGTCTTGTGTTGCGCCCTGCTCCATCTGTAAGTAATACTATTCATTGATTGAGCTGATTTAAAAGTCCTTTGCTTCATCTCCATATCTCCATAGCTAATCAACCTTATTATGGTTGATGAATTGTGATAGATAGGGGAGCTACGAAGTGGTTCTCCAAGACTAGTGGAGCTCAATGATTTGCTTCGCCAGCTCCATAAGAAAGGATTTCTAGAAGTCCTTAGTTTCTGTGAGGTTTGTTCATTTGTTCTTATGAGTCTCTTTAGATTGTAACATCACATGACTCTGTTGGAATAACTCTGTGATGATTGTCTAATAATCTTACTGCAGACAAAAGTAACCCCAATTGTGGAAGGCTATGGAGGATGGGCTTTCCGGATGGAAATCGTGCCAATTGAATCAGCATACCCAGGATTTGGTGAACTTGTTGTAAGTTGCTCCATTTATATATTCTCCTTTTTGAACTCTAATTGCAACTTCCAAAACAGTTGGTTTAACTTGGGATACACGAAACAGGTGTTGGAGTCAACAGACCATATAAATTCATGTAAACCACTGAGCCGCTCTGATCCTTCATATACTGAGGCGTTGCAGTTCCTGCGCAAGCTCAGCTCGCACCGCTCGAGATCTCATGCAAAACGGGAATCTGGGATACATGATTGATTAACCACGATCGTTTTGAACCAAAATCTTGTAACTAAAAATCTTTTGATAATCTCCGAATGTTTTAGTAGAAAGAAATGCACTATAGCTAATTTAGGGAATTTGTAGGAAACATAATCATTGTTTTGAAACTATCTTTTGATGATTTTTTGTAAATACTTGACATAATCGTTTTGAACCAAAAACTTCGCGTTTTGTGGCATATGCTAATCGTTTCTAATAAAGAAACCATATATTATGTTTACATAATTGAGATTCAACACGTGGCTTTGTTTTGAGCTGTGGGATCGGTTCTGAAGCAGATCAAAGACGCTTTGAATCTCATTCACGTGTAACTTTTGTACATTTTTAGATAACAATGATGGTTTTGGACATTCTAAAACGTTGAACTATATGATAATCAAAATTGGCGGACGACGAATACGAATTTTCTAAACCAAATAAAAACATATCATTTCCTGAAACTAAAGAACAAAAACACATTTATTGTATCATTTAAAAACACATTTAATGTATCATTTCCTAAAACTAATGAACAAAAACACATGTCTTGTATCATTTTCATATTCTTATTCGGAAAACTTGTTTAATGGTATCTTTTCCTTTTTGGTTAATTACAAGCTAAAAGAAAGTTCCGAAATAAAAATTATAGAAAAGAAAACAAGAACATGATTACAAATAAAACTTGTTTAATGATATCTTTTCCTTTTTGGTTAATTACAGCACAAGCTAAAGTTCCGAAATAAAAATTATAGATAAGAAAACAAGAACATAATTACAAATTAAAAGGTAAGCTTGCGTAAGTTACTTGAAGCTTGCGTAAGTTACTTGAAACTTCAGAGGCTAATCAAAAAGAAGAAATAGAAAAAATGAAGTTAAGTCATCAAGAAGACTTAGAGAAAGTGAGAATCAAACAAGAAGAAGAAACTAAGAAGATATGGGAGGAGCTCGAGACAAAATCCACCAGTGAAGACTTCACTTCCCGCGTGAAGTCGGTGTGTGCTGCATTTGCTGATGTTTTTGCTCAACCGTTGCTTAATCTCATAATTCTAATTGGAAGTCAAGTACCGACCTTGATAACAGAGTAAACGTTTGCTGATTGCAACATACATTTGTGGTTTTTTAAGTCGTGTGTTTCTCAGATTTTATGCTTTTCATTGTTTTAGTCTTATCCTCTTATAGTAACTATTCACGTGTGATTAAAAACTGAAATCGTAAACTAACATCCTTTCCAGTTTTTTTTTATTCATTTTAAAAATGAAAATGACATTCCACTACGGATGAAAGATGATCAAGGATATTGACTCTGAATTACCAAAACCACTAACAGAATTCACAAAGACAAATCACAAAACTACATTGACTCAACTTCATTGACTTCAATTTCCATCGTGTTCTTGGTTGATATTATTCTTTTTATTTGTCTTTTCTTGTTTTCTCTTAATTAATTAACTTTCTTTAGTACAACCGAAAAAAAAAATCAATCACGTGACTTGTGGAAGCAAGGCAACGCGTTACAAAAGCACGTGACGTAGCGTATTTGGTGGCCATTTTTAAAAAATCAAATTCTGGGAACTTTACAGGTGAAACCCAATACTCATTTGACAAGTGTCCTAGTTTCCTTCTTCCTCTTTTTCTCTCCTCCCTAACAACCCTCCCGTTTTCGTGGTATTACTACTTTGCCATCAAGTCGCGCTGCTGTGTTCTTTTTTAATTTGACGTGAGAAAGTTGGAAGTGTAACTTACAAAATAAACAGAATGATAAAAACTTTACATTTATCTTCAGTCATACATTGTGGATAAATTTAGTTTTTCTTTAAGAAAAAAACTATACCCCACGTATGCCATATCATGATATCAATGCCATTATGCCAATGTATGATGAAATAAATTAATGGACGTATCACGTATGTGGCGTATCATTAGACGAACTCGTATTTCATTATTCTGCATGAAATGCTTTTGCAAATTTTAAAATAAGAAAACAAAAAGAGCATGTTTAGGGGTACTTTGGCCAATTTGCAAGAGAGATAGCTGTTAAATGACTTGTTCTCCAAGTTGGTAGTGCAAGATCTTGTTACCTATAAAAAGGGAAGCTGGGATAACAAATTTTTTTGATACTTCTGACTCTGAGACGCTTTGGGCGGAGAAGAGATATATAGAAGAGAAGCTCTAAGGTGATCATTCTGTTCAACACCACTGATTAGTTAAGGTAATGATTAACGTGCTAATCTCTTTGATGAATCATTAGTTCATTTTAATCATCATTTTATACTTTTGTCAAGCAAGCTCTATATCAAGTCGTTACCTAAGAAGATTCACCAATTATTGTTAGACTACATATCCATTCATCCCCAAATAAATAAATTTGATATTTATTCCTCTAACTAGACAACCATTTGTACTTTCACATCATTTATAGATATTAGTGGCATGCAGTAGTATGGAAGAAGATGAATTTAGCAACACAATTTTGTTAGAAAATCGAAGAACACAAAATCACCTGACATATTTAATTACTTAAGGAACATTTTTAAAATGTGATTACTATATAAAAAAGGCAGCGTTGCTTGATTTCATTGTAATCCAAAAAGAAAGAATCGAAGAAATGGATCTAATCTACATTTGAATTAAAGTTTGTTATTTTTTTTTGGTAAAAAGGTGGAAGCTTGTTGAGGAAACTTACTCAGTTACTCGTCCATCAATTTATAATCTGGTTTTCGTTTTCACACATCAACCTATTTTCCGTAACTAGTCTTTGCTTCGTATCATGCTCGTTTTCTCAATCTTAGGGTATAAGTTCCGGAAACTATGTATGTCAGCATATCATTAATCACATGTTCGCATTAGTTAATTAGTTAATCAAGAATCATTAGACTTTCTTGATTCAAAATCCTTAATTAGTAATGGTCGACAATCACTAGATTCTTTTTTTAAAATATGTTCTCTTATCTTTCTTGTGTGCCTTGTTTACTTTTTTCTTTGGCTTAATTTACATTTAACTTTCTGTATCAATTAATATACATTTACTGTCTTTTTTTTACTCTTTTTAATTTACATTTACTCTTAACCTATTGGCCATTATATACACTTTTTCTTTGTATGAATGAGATATAATTCGAAGCCTCGTTCCTTTAAATTATTAAACTGTTAGCATTTAGAATATCTAACGAGTGAAGAAACAAATGATAGTGCGGCCATATGCTATTATGCTCTGCCTACATTGAAATAAAATGTATCTAGTTTACTCATGTATTTAACAAGTCAACACAATATTAAATGCAAAACTTAACGTGTACGTGCTTAAGTTAACGCACATAACAGTTTGCGTAGGGCCATAAATAGTTTAATTTAATCATCACAATCCAGATCTTCTTATCGATTTTTATCACGTTTGAGGAAATGAATCTATATAATTAAACTCTATATATACATAACATTATTATATTATAGAGTCCGAAGCATGAACAACTCAAACAGTACTACGTAATATTCTATGCCGTGAATGTTATTCACAACTAAAATTTTGTCATCATCCGTATATGTCTTGCTTTTCTCGCATGCTTTTGTTATTTTGTTATACAACTATCTACGAATGTTTTTTAACTAATTAACTAGAAATATATACGTATTTTAAGTGATTAATTCGAAAATTGTATGTGTTGTTTGTTTGTTATACTTTTGTAGATTACAATCTACGTTTGGTAAATGGTAATACACCGTTCACGATTACACGTGGTAGTTAACTAGATATAATTTGCGTATTTTTTACATTACATTTAAAATTTCAAACGCAAAAGACTGATGTTGTCAATATACATAGTAATA
Organism: Microthlaspi erraticum; assembly: GCA_902728155.2. NCBI lineage: Eukaryota > Viridiplantae > Streptophyta > Magnoliopsida > Brassicales > Brassicaceae > Microthlaspi > Microthlaspi erraticum. The sequence continues at coordinate 146,362 of CACVBM020000499.1, read as the reverse complement.
GATTTTGTGAAACCTTTTTTCCTTTACGTTGTAGATTTGACACGCGCATAAAAACAAAAAGAGTAGCATAGAAAAATGATTTTTTGTTATATAATAAGCATTTGCGTAGGCAAAAAGGCGGCTAAGTAGAGAGAGTAAACGTTTGCTTCCCGCGTTATACAAAGCTCTAATTCTCATCATCCTCATGCGTGCAAGCTATTTTCCATTTCCTTTAACGATTCTCATTCTTACTCTCTTCAAGCTTCTTCTTTCTCTCCCCTCATCATTTCTTTATTATTTCTTTTTCCCTTTTTCTTTTCTTTTCCCGGAAAATTATCTCTGTTGTCGTCTCTCCTGATAAGCCCGACCACAAGTTTATCCTTTAAAACATACCTTTTATTTTGGTCAATAGATTCTTCAATATTTTGTACGCATCTCTATGTTAAAGAACTTCTTTGTTCATATTTTCAGATCAATCAAATTCGGTGAGTTTCTAAGAGAAAAATGGGAAACCACACAAGCAAAAAGTCTTCACAGGAGACATCGGCTAAGACCACGACAACGAGCATGCAATACACGACCGAGCTGAGGTCGTACGAGGCTGCATGTAAAGCAGACACGGAGCTGCAATCATTCGACACGTGCATGCAGGCACGGACGAGCCACGTGATAAGCACGCTAGCTACGGGTGTTGAGGTTCGAGCGCTCTCGTTCGATTCTCTCAAAGAAGTGACGGAATGTTTGCTTGAGATGAATCAAGAAGTGGTGAAAGTGATATTGGACTGCAAGAAAGATATTTGGAAGAATCAAGAACTGTTTGAGCTCGTTGAAGATTACTTTGAGAACAGCTTGAAGACGCTTGACTTCTGTGCTGCTTTGGAGAAAGGATTGAGAAAAGCTCGTGATAGTCAGCTTTTGATTCTTGTTGCTCTTCAGCAGTTTGAAGACGAGAGCCTTGTTGAAGGTAAAGTTTCAATTAGGGATGGGGCAAATGCTTCATTTGTCATTAGTGATGGGACAAATCAAAGTTGTTTTCATTTTCGTTTGTCTTAAGTCTTAATTCCATTTTTTAAATTTTGACTTTAATTCTTTTTGTTTTGGTGTTGATTTCTACGCAGGTGGGAATGGATACGAGAAGACGCTTGAGGAGCTGAAGAATTTCAAAGACGCAGAGAGTCCATTCAGCGAAGACTTCTTCAAGATGTTCCAATCTGTGTACAAACAGCAGATGCTGATGCTTGAGAAGCTACAGCTTCGCAAGAACAAGCTTGACAAGAAGCTCAAATCCATCCACACATGGAGGAAACTCTCAAGCATCATCTTTGTGGCTACATTCGCCACAGTACTCATCTGCTCTGTCGTGGCTGCAGCCATGGCGGCTCCTCCTGTGGCTGCGGCTCTGGCTGCAGCTACAGCTGTGCCGCTGGGATCAATGGGGAAATGGATAGACTCGCTGTGGAAGAACTACGAGAATGCACTCAAAGGACAGAGAGAGATCATCAGTTCGATGCAGGCGGGGACATATGTGGCGGTTAAAGATTTGGATAACATCCGGGTTCTGATCGAACGGTTGGAGATTGAGATCACGGGGATGGTGAAGTGTGCGGAGTTCGCTGTGGAGCATGAAGCAGTAAGGACTGGGATCGATGAGATTAAGAAGAAGCTTGAGGTGTTTAAGAAGAATGTGGAGGAATTGGGGGTTCAAGCTGATTTGTGTAGCAGAGATATCAGAAGAGCAAGGACTGTGATTCTCCAGAGGATCATCAAGCATCCAAACAATGCTAGTACCAGCACCTGAAATGAAAACACAGACAGATGCAAAAGGGACTCAGTTTCTCTTCTTCAGCTTCCTGCTGCAAATAATGAAGTGTTCTTAAAAGGCTCTATAAAGTATAATAGCACAGACATATTCTTTCTGAGTTCTATTTATCAATGTTAAATAACTCAAAACTGTTTATTATGAATGTTGTATTTTCTGTTTTCTTTGATGATTGAAAACAATGGGAGACAAGTCTTTTCATATTTGAGAGACTTGGTACCTAACGTTTCTGCAATGAGTTTATGAATCTGTGATGATATCAGAGTCAGCAAATATACTAAAACGAACTCAAAAGTACACTTACATTATGAGTTTGAAATCTGAAAACTAAGGCCTTAGGGAAGTTAGTTAAAGGAATTCAATCCACAGAAGAGACTTGATCATAAGTCTTTAACTCTCTACCAATGCCCAAACCAATATTTTAGACCAATTCCTAATACTTCAACTCGTTAACCAACATTTCCTTTTCACCTTCAGCTCTCAACTAACTGACATAAGGTAGCTACAACTTTCCTGCATCCCCCCTAGGCTACTTACAAAAACCTTGCACTAGACTTAACAAGAACTATCACAAGAGAAACAATCACATTGGTTTTAAAGCTTAATCTTACATTGTGAACAAGAGAAATACATGCCAACTTGAGAAAATTTACTTACCTCAGACAGCTTGGCTTCGGTGATAACTGTATTGATGGTAACAGTAAAGGTCTGCAGGTAATTATTTAGCAAACTACATTGGCTTCATTTCTCTCTTCTTTTGGAATTCCTTCACGCTTCTAAACTCAGAAAAAAACATATCCTTTCTTCTTGCTCTCAGTGCCAAACTCATTGCAAACTGAAACTAAGATAAAGCTATGAAACAAGCATCTCTATGAGAAGAAGACTTATCCATTGCATAAAACATGGGTTAGAAATTCTCATTCCTTCAGTACCAAAAACGTAACCATAACATAATCCTGTAAAGAAAAAAGGCTACAAATCACAATTCTCAAAAACTACACTACACAAGACTGTAACGAATCACTTATTTTACAACTGATTGAGATCCACCGGATTCTCCATACACTGCCTCAAAATGAACTCTGCTCTCCTCCTCTTGTCATCTCTATCCTCTTCACGCACAAAGGATAAAGCTCTATCTTCACCTTTCCTCTGCAGACTCAAATCCAACGGCTCTCCAAGAAACTTCCTCTCGGTTCTAAGCTTAGAAAGAACATCAGGCTTCTTCTTCTTCTTCCACTCAGTGTTAACTTCATCGCAAAACACATCTCTTGCAGCCTCCATTGCAGGAGCAAATGCCTCAATCACTGATAACCCATCTCTCTTCAAAGACTCAACTTTCTCCCCTGAAATCGAAGGCGAAGGCGCTTCACTCTCAGCTTCTCTCATCTCTACTTTCACAGTATCCATATCTCCCCAAACAGAGTTCCCTGAGGAGATTTTACAAACGAACTTCCTCTGCAAACTCAACAAAGCTCTCTCCGCCTTCCGTCTCTGCCTCGCCTGTTCAATCTTATCCCCTCTAGGATCTGAAGCCCTCTCGATCCACATTGGTGTTTCCTTATACGTATGAGGATCGGGAAACGCAGGTAGCCAAAGAGGAATGTGTTTCCCCGGCGGAGTTTCACCGATATCAACAAAACTCGGAATCATCATCGTCTTCTTCGAGCTACCATCGCTAATCGCTACAGGGAAACGCGGCAACGGCTGTGGAAACGGGATTTCTTCACTCGAATTCACGAAATCGATGATTTCCTTCAATTTCACCGATCGCACAGCGGAACAGCTCTCCGGCGAGATTTTTTTCTCGTCGGCATCGCCGGTGAAATCTTCCAAGGCGAGAGCGATGTCGAAGACGTTACACTGGCTCCTGCCGTTTAGGTTAGCGAAGGAGGTGGCGGTTTTACCTAGCTGGAGAATGTACTGGACTGCGAATCCGGCTAGGGATTCGAGAGCTGGGTCTTTGAAATGCTCGTACCCGACGCTCTCGCAGACCTGAGCTACTGCAACTTTTGCGGCGGCGAGGCTAAACTCGTAGGAGCCGGAGCAGCTAGAGGAAGAAGCTGGTAGATCGATTTTATCACCTTCTCGTGTTGCTCTCTCTTCGCTCATTGCTCGAAATTTTTGCAATTACCTATCTAATTTCAGAAATTAGGGCTTTCTCATTGCTCAGGCAGTAGTTACCACCAGGAGAAATAGTTCTGAGGATGAATTTGCCGGCGTAAACGGAAAACAGAGAAAACCTAACGACGGTGTACCGGGAAATAAGAAGAAAAGTAAAAAGGAAAGAGAGGGATTCGTTAGGAAAGAGAAAATGGGTCTTGAGAATTTTGCCATCTCTGGTTTTATAGCAACCAACCTCAAAATTAACCACCAAATTTTTGTTTGTTCGAATAAATCAAATTTAATTGCCTAAATCTCATTTAAATGTTGGAAAAAATTATGAAAATGGTTTCTTATGTCTAATTGTCTAAATGATCAAGATGCTTTTCTTAATTTTTTTTTTCCAAATTATCACTAAGTTGTTGTTGTAGTCACAATCATTAAAGTTTTTTTTCAAAAAAAATAAACATGAAAATGACATTGCTACACTTTATTTGTGCGTTTAGTTACCATTAGGGAGGGACATTTACTGGAGAAGTAAGGATGAAGTAGTATTGACTTTGAGTTACAAAACCAATTACAAAAGTTACAAAGACAGATCGTAAAACTAACATTTATTTTTAGTACACTCTTTGACATAACGACAATGTATTTGAACACAGCCACAAAGACTGAATCAAGCCAGCTGCAGCAACTCTTCACGTTTAATATCGAACACCTTCACCAAAACATCTTCCACCACCTGAGAAACTCACAAAAGTTATTATATTCACATGTCCATGGCACAACTTAAAGGAACCAAGAACAGCTGCAAATGGAAATGAACATTTTACCTTATCTGGTGTTGATGCACCTGATGTCACACCAATAGTTATTGGCCCCTTTGGAAGAAAGTTCTCCTTCTCAACCAACTCTCCGTACTATCAATGTACAAAAGAAAAAGATCTCGGTGAAAGCATATTCGCGGAAGAAATGAGTAGTGAGTATTTAAATGGTTGTGATTAGGCACTTACGTGGAGCTTATAGGCTATTTTGTTGCCAGGACCTATCCGTTGCTCACTGTCGATCCAGTAAGATGGGATCCCACGAACCTCTGAAATCTCCTGAAGGTGAGAAGTGTTGCTTGAATTCCACCCACCGACCACTAGCATGAGGTCAATCTTCTCTTCCACAAGCTCATAGATCGCGTCTTGCCTCTCCTGGAAAACGATTAGGAGTTGATGATGAATAAACACTACTTAAAAGTTAAAAGCTCGTTTTATATAGATGACTTTGAGATTTTAGGGAAATTTTACTTGAGTCGCATCGCAGATTGTGTTGAAGCTGATGAAATGTCCGTTTACGTTTTCCACTCCATACTTGCGCATCATCGTCCTCTCAATCAATTTCCCTGAAGGTTGGCATCAGACTCAGACTATAAGATGTTTGTTTCCAAAAATTTAAAGCAGTGTAGTAGAGTAACTAACTAACTAATTAACTAACCTATCTCCTCTGTTTCTCCCTTGAGCATTGTTGTCTGGTTTGCGATACCGACTTTGATAAGGTCCTTGTCAGGATCAAAACCCTTTGACACAGCATATTTGAATTTCTACAAACGCCACCATAGATATTAGTACAGAAGAACATCAATCTAAAGAGAGAAAATGTTGAAAATTAACTCGTTACCTCCATGAATTCCTCTTTTGTGGAGCTAGATCCATCGAGTTGACCACCAAGAATGTAATCACAAACGTAATTCGCCTGTTCTCTCAGTAAATAAGGTACACATCAGCAACAGTCTTTCGCAAAATTCTACGATTAACAAAAAAAAAATTGACAGTGTAAAAGTCACACCTCTTTCATGTTCTTGACAATGACGTACTTTCCTGCAAAAGATGCGGTTGCGATGGTCTCTTCGTGATCATATTTACCGTGAATCATCGATGTGTATTCACCCTTCTTGTGCTTCTCAACCATGTTCCACACCTTTACAGCCACAAATGTCAATAAAAAGGAAGAATGAAATTTGAGACAATACAAAATTTGTCATGGATTATGTCAGAGTGGAGGAAATGTACCTTTGTGACCCAAGGACAAGTGGTGTCGACAATTTGGACCTTTTTATCATTGAGAAGATACATCTCATCAACACCAGCTCCAAACGCAGGAAGGATAACCACATCATCTTTCTCTACTACATCAAACTGCTTCTTCGAATCCTCTACCGGAATAATCTTCACATCCATTTCTTCTAATCTCTGCCAAAAAAAAAAAACCAAAAAGGTTCATACTTTATACTAAAAGAAGAGTAGCAAGGTCATCAAAGGTATCAGAGCATAGTGACTAACAGACAGACCTTATTGACTGTGGGGTTGTGAATGATTTCGTTAGTAATCCAAAGCCTTTCCTCTGGAAACTGCCTTCTTGCTTCGTATGCAATCTGAACAGCACGCTCCACACCCCAGCAAAAGCCATATGCTTTTGCGAGTTTCACGGTAACATCTCCCCAGGAATATGTATATCCATTGGTTTTCAGTGTCTCCAATACATCACCTGAGAGTGTCAAACACAATAACAATATCAATTGCTGCTCACAACAACTTCAAAAATCTATTATAAACCCAAAAGGGTACAACTTTTTCTACTTCATGCTTGTTAGGTTGCCAAAATTCAATTTCTGAAGTAAACCCAACATTGTGGTCTTCACTATAAGAAAACTAATCTATCGGAACAGGAATAGAATCCATTTCCAACAACAAACCCAAATCTGCAATTTTTATTTCAGCTCAATCAAACAGTGAATTATTTTCCTTTTACTTTCTCGAGTACCAAAACAGAGCAGGCGCAATCAGCAAAAAAGAGGAACTTACTGGTGTACTCGCGATTCATGAGCTTGAGTGTCTCCTCCTTGTAACCGAACCCTTTGCGATTGTAATTATCGCTTCTCGTGAGGTTCTTACGGAACGTCTTCGCGTCAAAATCGGAGTCCATCACCCCGGATGGAGAAGAAGCGTTCTCATCTCCAGAGGAACACCGGACTGACAAAGATTTCCGGCGCCGGAGAGATCCCGATCCGGAGAGATGACTCTGCAGCACGAAAGTATCCGGGCGAACGCATAATCGGCAGAACTGGAGCGCAACAGCCATGGAGAGAGTAGAGAAGCAACGACGATGCTGACTGTAAATTCTAATGGATGGTCCACGATTTATCTCTTTGCATATATGATATCATATATGTAGTGTGTATTTTAAAAATTGACGGAAAACAAAAAAGGATAAGTGTATTTGGAAATTCGTGTAAAATGCAACCAACCATCCACGTGTTGACATGTAAATTTTATGTCTTATTTTGGGGATTTTTTTTCGTTTTTGTTGAAAATACTCGAAAAGAGAGATTCGATCAGACAATCGAAAGTGAAGTCTTGCGGTTGCAAATTTATGTTTAAACACTTAAATGATGTCTGATTGCTGTGATTGTGAATATAAAGGCCTTGAATGGAGGTACCGAACGGATACAGATCCAGTCCAAATAAAAACAGATCAGCCTGCATTTTATTCTCCATTCACAACATAAATACAGATCAAAAAGAAAATAATTAAAAAATAGACCATCTGTATGCAGGCAATTTTTTCTTGTCTTTTAGTGATAAATGTAGGCCAAATAGAAAGGCTGTAAAAAGAGCCTGTACGTTTACAGATCTGAATATTTTTTACAGATCTGATTTTTTTTTAGTTGCTAAAAAACGTTTTTCCTTTATTATTTTAAATTAATTACAAATGTTAGATTTCTACACACTTATATACTATAATATTTCAATAAAATGTATAATTATCTGATTCTCTCAAATTTAGACTATGTTCTATAATTCCTTTTTATAATTTGTGTAATAATATTTGTATTTATTATTTTTTGATAAATAACTATATACCATTAAATATATTACTTTTTCTAAAATCAAATTCTAGAATAACCACAATCTTTGTTTTGCATGTTCATAATTTTTATATACATTCCGTGTTAAAATTTTATAAATATAATTAAATAGCATCATAAAATATATATATATATACATATAATAGACACTCTATATACTGCAATCATAAACTCATAACCGGAAATTATGAGACTCTTTCATTTGTTTAATAATATATTTCTTTTTATTGAGCATTAATTTTTTATATGAATTAATTTCTATAAATAATTAAATATGAATAAATATAATAATTTTTGAGATTGTTTGAAATATCTCTATAAATATGTTTACAAACATGAAAATTCAAATTTCAATTTTATTAAGTGGTATATAACATTATAAATCAGTATAATGAATTTGTGTAAGGTATTTTATAAATTATATTCTAATTGTGAATATTTATGAAAAACAAACAAATTACATCTACATAAAATGTGGATCTTTCGGATAACCAGTCGATTTTGAGTCGGATTCGAATAACATTTTTTTCTCATGTTTTTTTTTCTATTTCCACATTTTATGTAGATGTAATTTGTGTTTTTTCATAAATATTTACAATTAAAATTTTCATAAATATCCAGATATTTTTTAGTTAGTCTCGGATTCTCAGGTAAATTTTTGGTTTTTAAAGATACATTTTCGGATTTCGAATATTTGTTTTGTGTATTTTAGATTTTTGGTTAATAAATACTCAAACTGGCTCAAAATTGGCTGAAATAAAAAAAAAACTCAGGTATTTATTGGTTTTCTAAAATTAATAATCGAACCGATCATCTTTCGATTTTTCTATAAGTATAAAATTTCATTGTCCGAATGACTCAAACTTAAATAACAAATATGTAACAAACATAAAACCTGAAATATTTATAATATTTTTATATTATATATTTGATCTGTATTTATTCTGCATTTGTTCTTGATCTGTATTTGTTAGTATGATCTGTATTTACTGTTTGATCTGTATATTTTGATCTGCGTCATTATTCGAAGCCAAAAAGACTCTAGATTGTTTGACAGTTTGTCATCCTGCTATATCCTCCTAGACATTGCTTTGTTCATGCGCTACAAAATTACCTCTTTAACCTTTCGTAAAACACCTGATCGCATAGCTTCACATGGGCTTGAGGAACGAGCCCGTTAATATTTGGCCCATATGTTACATAACAAGTCCACTTAAGCGCCAGATGTTAGTTACTGACAATCATCATCACTTCCTCTGATTTCTTTCTTTTGGTTTCACAAGTTAATGATGAGATTAGTGAAAGGGGTTTAGGGTTTATGCCAGAGAAATCGACCAAGCCCAGCGATGGAGTCTAATTCGGATCCAAAATTAAACCCGGATACGAATTCCGTCGGTCCTCCTTCTGCTCTGACCTATCTCGATCCTCACTACTGGTACGAATTGCATTCAGCTAGAACAATTGCTCTCTCTCGCTTTCTCTCTGTTTCTGAATGTCCCTGGAAATGCAGGGACGAGAGGTTCACTTCGGAGGAACACTATGAATGGTTCAAAGACTACTCTCATTTCCAGCATCTCATCAATGCCAACATCAAAACTTCTTCTTCTGTACATTCCCTTCCTCTCTCTCTGTCTCTCTTTTGTTATTCTCTTCATCGTAACGCCCCAAACCCATAGCTTTAAGTTTATGCTGCAAAGGTTGTGACTTTGAGTTTTGCTTGCTGTGATAAAGGTCTTGGAACTGGGATGTGGGAACTCTCAGTTATGTGAAGAGCTATATAAGGATGGCATTGTTGACATTACCTGTATTGATTTATCTTCGGTTGCCGTTGAGAAGATGCAGAGTCGAGTGGAGTCAAAAGGGTACAAAGGTATTGCTTACATTATAATCTGTTTTGAATACTTCCCATAGGCACAAATGTAACAAAAAACTAAGATGATTTCATTTCTTTCTTCTGATTCTAGAAAACAAACACTGAAAGTACTACCTCAGTGTCTATGCAAAATTCTTATTTTTCTTAAGCTCGATGTGTTCATATTTGACGTGAGACTCTTTGATATATATACAGAAATAAAAGTGGTGCAAGCTGACATGCTAGATCTCCCTTTTAACAGCGAGAGTTTCGATGTGGTTATTGAGAAAGGGACCATGGTAAGAAACCTGTAACGTAATGTTTTGTGGATGTGGTTCTTTCTTGAATTTTAACTAAAGGAAGCTCATGAACTTTTATTTGTAATCGTGAAGGATGTACTATTTGTGGATGCTGGTGATCCATGGAATCCACGCCAAGAAACTGTGAGCAAAGTCATGGCAACTCTCGATGGAGTTCACCGTGTTTTGAAACCAGACGGCATTTTCATTTCCATTACATTTGGGCAGGTATCTTATTATATAAGTGAATATCTGATATCATCAGATCCTTGCATTCACTCAATTATCATAAGCCTCTAAACTTGTTCTCATTGCAGCCACATTTTAGACGTCCTTTGTTTATGGATCCCAAGTTTAGTTGGTCCATGGAGTACAACACTTTTGGTGATGGCTTCCATTATTTCTTCTATATCTTGAGAAAGGTCAGCATTCAAAGAATCTTTTGCTTTAAGGGTTTTTAAGTTTGAGTTTGATTCTGATTCTGAATGCCCTTTGCTTTTGACTTGTGATATTCAGGGAAAGAGACAAAATGATGAGAAAGAAGAAGATGGGAAATGCAGAGATCCATCAATATCCATGTATCAAGATGAACTTGAAGGCGAAGACTACCTTTTCAGAACACACATCGATGATGACGAGGATTAGGACAAGAGTAACGTTGAGTTTAGTTGCTGTTCCTGTGTAATGATGTTTTGTTTATGTTTGATTTGTCATTTTAGAATCAATCTTTGTGTTCTTTTCGACAAAGTAAAGCCACACACTTCATGTTATATAAACCACAATTGGAAACATTCATGGTTTATGCAATGTATCGGATTTTAAACTATAATCTGAACTGAAACTAAAATCCTAACAAGCTTTATTCAAATACTGTAGATTCGAATTGACTTTGACTACTAATCCTAACAAAATGTAATTTGGGAGATGGATTTGTAAGAATTCTTAAAATTTTCAGAAACTCTTGTTATTGGTTTATGGATTGGAACAATCTTATTAAAATATGTTATTATTGGTTTAATGATTTTAAGTGTCCACCTAAAATCCATTGTTATTCAAAAATTTTGTGTTCTAATGATTTCAAGAATCCATTAAAATCCTTGTTATTGGGACATGTATTTTAAACAATTTAACTCATGGAATAAGATTTCCAAAATACCACCTATAACCCTTAGATTTTCAAAATCCATTATGACAAAATATTTTGATTGATTTTATGAATATACAAATTTTCTCCAAATCTAACATAAACTCTTAATAAATTTAACAAATCTTTTAACTCTTAAAATTTATCAAGTCTAGATAAATTCATCTCCCACTAAACCCCCCCCCCCTAAGTTGTCCCAAATTTTTTATAGAACATATCATTAAGAAAAAGTTTCAATTTTTTTTTATCTTTTCTATAAAAGACATTTTTCCATATCACTGGAAAAATACAAGATAAAAAACTCAAATTCACAACATTGCAAAACCCGAATTGAAAACCAAAATTCACAAAAATTAAAAACCCAATTCCTAGAGGTCCAAAACGTCGACGTGTATTGATTTGCATAAAAGGTGAGAAAGAGGAAAATCCTTTCGGCTTCTCTCTGGCTTCTCTCTCTGTAAACGAAACTTTGTCGATGATCTCATTCACCGGAATATCTCCCTTCTTCGTCTCTACTTGTCTCTCTCTTCTACTCTGTTGATCGCATAACTTTATTCTTTATTAAACTTATTCAGAGTCGTTTCTTCCCCAATTGTGATCGATGGATGGATACTTCTCCGCTGAAGAAGAAGAGGATTACGATTACTCCTCCGATCAACACTCTTTGGACGGGATTGATAATGATGATTCCGATTTGCATCCTTCCTCTTCCAAAAAATCATCCACCCAGGTTCTTCGATCCTCTCTCTTTTGTTGTAACCCATCACTCCTTTGATTTGCTGATGCTGTTTCCTATCGCTGCTTTTCTCTTCTCCCGGAATTTTGCTTTTTTGTTAAAATTTTGAGCTTTTATAATTGAAATTCGATGATTTCGATTGCAATTGTGACTATAGTTTGCTTCGTCAGTCGAAATATTGATTGATTGATTTTTCGACATTTTGACTTGCTACTGTGTTAACAAAGCCCAGGGCTTGTTTGTTTGCAGGTCATCACTCAGGAATCGCTCCTGGCAGCACAGGTAAATGGGTGTCAGAGATGATTCTTGTGGAACGTTTTTCGATTTTGATGCTCTCTAATTGGTTGTTTTTCTGTTTTAAAGAGAGAAGATTTGCAGAGGGTGATGGAATTGTTATCTGTTAAGGAGCACCACGCGCGTACGCTTCTCATTCATTACCAATGGGATGTGGAGAAGTTGTTCGCTGTGTTTGTTGAGAGAGGAAAGGAAAGCTTGTTTTCTGCAGCTGGTGTTACTGTGTATGACTATCGTCAATATGGAAACTCTTCCTCTTCTCACTCTTCAAATATGACTTGTGATGTCTGCATTGAGGATTTACCAGGCGATCAGATGACGAGAATGGACTGTGGCCATTGCTTTTGCAACACTTGTGAGTCTCTGTTGCATGAATTTGAGGATTTAACACAGTTCTTGCTTGGGTTTGAGTCTTTTGACACAGTTCTTGATTGGTTTTAGGTTGGGCGGAGCATTTTGCTGTGCAGATAAATGAAGGACAGAGCAAGAGGATTAGATGCATGGCTCATAAGTGCAATGCAATTTGTGATGAAGATGTTGTGAGGAGTCTGGTTAGTAAAAGTCGTCCGGATCTAGCTAAGAAGTTTGATCGTTTCCTTGTGGAGTCATACATTGAAGACAACAAAATGGCCAAGTGGTGTCCAAGCACTCCCCATTGTGGGAATGCGATACGAGCTGAGGATGACAAGCTTTGCGAAGTTGAATGCTCCTGTGGTGTTCAGTTCTGTTTCAGCTGTCTGTCTCAAGCTCACTCCCCTTGCTCTTGCTTGATGTGGGAGCTGTGGAGAAAGAAGTGCCGAGATGAGTCTGAGACGGTTAACTGGATAACCGTACACACGAAGCTCTGTCCCAAATGTTGCAAACCTGTGGAGAAGAATGGTGGATGCAATCTTGTTAGGTGTATCTGTGGACAGTGTTTTTGGTACCAACTCTTTTTCCTATTGTGCGAGCAAATGTTAAATGATGAAGTGTCTCTCATGTTTGGTTGTTATTTGTGTGCAGTTGGTTATGTGGTGGAGCTACAGGGATGAGTCACACTTACAGGAGCATCGCTGGTCACAGTTGTGGTAGGTACAAAGATGACAAAGAGAAGCAGATGGAGAGAGCCAAGAGGGATTTGAATAGGTATATGCATTACCATCTCCGATACAAAGGGCATATGGATTCATCAAAGCTGGAGGATAAACTCAGAGACACTATGCTTGAGAAAGTGTCAAAGTCAGAGCAGAAGGAGTTGAAAGTCAAAGACTTCAGCTGGGTCACCAATGGACTCAACCGGTTATTCAGATCAAGACGGATTCTTTCGTACTCGTATGCTTTTGCATATTACATGTTTGGTGAGGAGCTTTTCAAAGATGAGATGAGCCCTAAGGAGAGAGAGATGAAGAAGAATCTGTTTGAGGATCAGCAGCAGCAGCTGGAGGGTAACGTTGAGAAACTTTCCCAGTTCTTGGAGGAGCCCTTTGATGAGTTTAGTGATGATAAAGTCACGGAGATAAGGATCCAGATCATCAATCTGTCTGTTGTGGTGGATAGCCTCTGCAAGAAAATGTATGAGTGTATTGAGAATGAATTGCTCGGCTCTCTCCAATGTGGCATCCACAACATCGCACCTTACAGTTCAAAGGGAATCGAACAAGCAGCTGAGTTTCATGCTTCCTGGAATTCCAATGGTGCTGACAAACCACAGCCTTTGGATAGTGTTACAAGCGGTAATCAACTCTTTGGATAGTGTTTCTAGTGATGAAACAATGAATCAAAGCCTAAAGAGTTGTGTATTGTTTTGTACAGGAGAGACATCGAAGCCATCAAGGGACTCGGAAGACACCATTTGCTCTTCTTCACAGAAACGTCCCAGAAGAGAAGAAACTTTCATAAACAGCAAAAGCAAAGTCACTTTGTTGGACTTGAACTTGCCGCCTGATTTCGTCGATCAAAACTGAAATCAGTCTCAAATTAGATTTTTTGTCTTTTGTCCAATTGATGACAGCCAAAAAAAGGGGCTGGCTACATTTATTTAAAGACTCGTGACCGACTCTTTTTGTTCTTTCTTTTCTAATAGTTTTGGTTTTCATACAACTTTAGTTATGAAGTATTTTTGCTTCTTTATTTGTAGACTTCTAAATCATAGATATCTTTATTCAGCTATGAACTCTCTGGTGCTTATGAATGCCTTTTGAGGTGTAAAGTTTAAAGTCCATTGGTAGTTTTTCGAATCATTTGTTTCCATCAATTTAAGTTTTGAAACTAAACAGTGTTTCATTGGAACTTATAAGAAAGAAGAAAAAGGCTAGACTTGTTTTCTCTACCGTAAATAACTTGTTCATCAAGTTTCAGACACTCTCAAATGTTTGGCAATAGTTAAACGAGATTCACACAACATAAACAAGATAAGAGTGCAATGAGGTGAAGAGATTACTAAGAACTAAATCATAAAGTCTGATAAAGAGCAAGCCAAATCCCTCTCTCCTCACACTAACAACAACTTCTTTTTTTATTGAACACGCTAACAACATTTACAAATATCTTCCACGAATGACATGGATATTGACTGTATAAATCAAATCTTGCTTGCGCAACGAGTTAACACAAAACACGGTTTATAGATACAGACTCTCATTGTTAATTAGTTCTAAACTGGATATTTCATCCAGTATCGTAAAAGCAAGACAGAAAGAACGATTTGCTATGTAAAAAGCCAATTTAATGGAGATAAGAATAACTAGTTAAAGATAGTGGAATCATGCCTAAATATTTAGCCTAATATTATCAAGTAGTGGTGTATAGTCTTTTGACATAAATATCTGTTTGATTATATTTAGTTATTAGGAAGATTTTTATAGATACATCAAGTGTTGTGGCCGTGCAGGACAAGGACAACAAATGCTCAACAATGTGGTACATATATTTATTTATCTCTAACAAAACACAAAAAGGTGTTTAGGCAGTAAAGCTATGTGAAATGAGCTATGGAGGAGATTTAAGTACCTTTTGGCTTGCGTGCCTAATATTCCAAACGTATCTGGAGGTTCCAGATACATTTTACGAAGAGTCGAAGAATGTTCTATTTCAGTGTAATAGTGTACATGAAAATACTAAGCAAAGAAAACAAAAATTGATCGATTTAGATGAGCAAATCATAATGTTTTTTTTTTTCAAATGTGTTATAATGATATAGATATGCTTTAACATCAGAAATAGAATGATAGCTAGAGATCTATTTTTTACTATTAGTGTTCTTAAATATAACAAAATACTAATAGTAAAGTTATACATATTCTCTAATAATAAAAAATATAATGGTTCATAAGCTTAGTTAGTCAAATACATTTTCTTTCGAAAACTCGTAGAAACTTCCTCTATTAACAACCACGTGGCAAGCACCTCATCACATATCACAAGATGACCAACCTTATGATATTTTGTTTCTGTATATAAGTGTGCATCCATAAGATCAGTTGTCGCAAACCATAAACAATTCCTCAAGAGTCGTTGACAAAACAACAAACAAAAATAAAACTTCTTAAAAGTCCAAATATTCTCTACACCCTCCAATTTTCCGTCAAAATCTCCATAAAAACCTCTGTCCCTCTTTGCCAACCAAAATCTACAAACACACATGCATTATCCATCAACTTTCTTATTCATAGCTATCACAACCCAAAAAAATTCCCCCTAACCAAAAACAAGGAGAGTTTTTATCATTATTCTTTTTTTTTTTTTTTTTAAATCAAGCATTTGACTTTTGTGCTAAAGATTTGAAGAAAAGAGAGATGAGGAACGACGCAGGTGGTACAATGGTTGTTGATCTCCAAACCGATCCATATAACACTAATCACAATCGCCACGACCGAGACATAAGCGATAATGGTCACAATCACAAACCGAGGCCGAAATTTGGTGATCTCTTGAAAGCTGACCACGACGGAAATCTATTAGCTTCCGTAGATCCCATCATTGTCAACACCAACTTAACTCACCACCGGTTTAGTAGCGTCTCCGGCGCCTCAACCATGTCCATGAGCAGCGGTCCGGCCAGCGGAGAAGGCTCTCCTTGCGTAATGTCGCCTTGGGCCCGCGTGTCTCCCCCTTGGGCTGCGGATTTCAACGACGACAATGTCCTTGAGACAAATGGTCTCATTGGATCTATTGTACGTGAAGAAGGTCATATCTACTCGCTAGCCGCTTCAGGTGACCTTCTCTACACGGGCTCGGACTCCAAGAACATTAGGGTTTGGAAGAATTTGAAGGACTACGCCGGTTTTAAATCCAGTAGTGGTCTAATCAAGGCCATTGTGATATTCGGAGACAGGGTCTTTACCGGCCATCAGGACGGGAAGATCCGTGTTTGGAAGGTTTCGAAGAAAAGGCCGGGGAAGCACAAGAGGGTTGGAACATTGCCGACGTTTAAATCGATGGTCAAGAGCTCTGTAAACCCTAAGCATTACATGGAGGTACGCCGCAACAAAACCTCCGTGAAGACGAAGCATAACGACGCAGTTTCGAGTCTTAGCCTAGACGTGGAGCTAGGGTTGTTGTACTCGAGTTCTTGGGACACGACCATCAAAGTGTGGAGACTCTCCGACTCGAAATGTTTGGAATCGATACACGCTCACGACGACGCGATAAACTCGGTAATGTACGGTTTCGATGACTTGGTGTTCACGGGATCAGCGGATGGCACGGTTAAAGTTTGGAAACGTGAGATGCACGCCAAAGGAATGAGGCATGTGTTAGCTCAAATCTTGCTCAAGCAAGAAAACGCCGTCACGGCGTTGGCCGTAAAAGCAACGTCTTCTATAGTATATAGCGGTTCATCGGAAGGGCTAGTAAACTACTGGGAGCGCTCGAAGCGCGTGTTCGTCGGCGGAGTGCTCAAAGGGCACAAATCCGCTGTGCTATGTCTTGCTGTGGCGGGAAACTTGTTGTTGAGTGGCTCCGCCGACAAGAACATATGTGTCTGGAGGAGGGACACGTCGGACGGATCACATCAGTGTCTGTCTGTTTTGACGGGTCATATGGGACCGGTCAAGTGTCTAGCCGTGGAAGAGGAACGGGCTTGCCGTAAAGGAGCAAAAGCCTCTGCGGTGGCTGACGGAGACCGGAAGTGGATTATATACAGCGGAAGCTTGGACAAATCGGTGAAAGTTTGGCGCGTGTCGGAGAGGATGGCCACGTGGAGGGAGATGGACGACGAGGCAGCAGGATCTTCAGGGCGGAAGAGCTCTTCGTCTCCGCACGAAGGGAGTGGCGCGTGGAGTTCACGAGAACTGGGAAAATAAAAGTAGATGATCGGAGCATAGTGTGATTATTTTACGAAAAATGTCCCGTCGTTGATCAGATGCGAGGAAAGAGTCAAGAGGATTGTTTTCAGTCTCATGACCAAGTCAAGAAGAGGTTTGTGTCACGCCGGTGAGAGTCAATGTGGGGTTGATGGTTTTCACGTTATGAGTTTTGTTTCTTCTTTTTCTTTTCCTTAAAAAATGTTTAAAAATTAAATTGTATCAATAATTTTTTTCCCTAGATTTGTAAAAAAGAACAAAGACTGAATCAAACACGTTTGTTTTATTTGTGTTCTATGTCGTGGTTGCACGTTACAACTTCATAATTTGAAATTTCCACGAGTCGTTTTTCTAATCAGTCTTTCTAAAACTATACATAGGTTCTTGACAATATTTTTTTGTTTGGCACCAGTTCTTGATAAAATTTTGTAAGATCGAGTTTTAATTTTTAATTCTTATCTTATTTCTTTGTATTTAATAGACCTAGTCAAGTTCAATGTATCAATGGTCGCCGACACTGAGAAAAATGTGTAACGATGTGTTTCCTTTTTTGAACAACCAAGCCTGGTCTTTCCCGAAATATGAAATGGTGATTAGTTTGGATGTGTTTAAATTTTCTGTGTAGAAAATTGGGATTGAAGACATATCAACAACGAACATCTAGTCGTGTAAAATTATTGCAAGTGAGTGGTGTCCAAGATAATGTCTCGCAAATAAAAAATAAAGTAACCATCATTTTTCAACATTGTTTAACCAAATCCGTATTTTTAAATTAACAAGTACCGCCGAATATCCACCCCAAGGTCGTTAAATACAATTTTTAGACCTTATCGATCTTTATGAGAAAGGAACAAAAATTATTATATAGAAGACCCTATGATTCTTAATTACAATTCATCTCATGATTTAAAAAAATCCCTATCACAAGCACAACCGAAACTAGAGGATCACTGACTACTGAGACCCCTTTTTTACCAAATAGACGCATAATTTTGTTGCGTAAATTAAAGGACCATAGCGAACTACTCAATGCACAACATGAACAAAAAAATTACCAAACTTTTACTTTCTTTTTTAATCGAAAACCAAACTTTTACTTAAATCACAGATTTGCTAATCTATAAATATCCTATGTCAATTTGGTAATCGAATTAACAAAAAGAAAAACCACTAAACTAAAACATTGGCAGAACCGGGGCGTCATGTGTAAATATACAACTTAAAAATAAATAAATAGGAAGAACGAATCCGGTTATCTACTAACCGCGTAATTTTTTCCGGTTATTAGACCATTCATGGAAGTAATGAACACGGTTAGAGGAAATTGCCCCATCCCTTTGACCATCTCAACGCCTTTTGCAGCGCATCGTTTTCAATTCTCCAACCCGCGTTGACGCCGAGAATTTTCCCGGAAAATAAACTTCGATTTTCTTTTCGTACAGAGAGAAAAGAAAAACAAAAGAGAAAGTCTTCCCTTTTTGTCCAGTCTTCGTCCTTTACTAGTGGAGAAGATGATCCAACCATCAATCTTCCATTCCTCTTTTTGTTCACTTCTCCAATTCCTTTCCCCAGAAAACTGATTTCCGACTTTTAATTTCTCGAAAAGTCTCCCCCTCTTTCTATAGAAAATTCGAAATTTCGTCCCTTTCCTTACGTTAAGGAGCTTTCAGTGATCAATTCCATATATTTATGGAGTTGGGTTATTATTGTTCACGCGGTTTGTAATTGAATTGATTATATAAGCCATTAATGGCTTAAGGTCTTTTTATTTTATTCTCTTTGGAAACATTCATGATTTGGGATATTTCCTGATTTGGGGAATTTTTAGGAATTTAGGTGTTTGTGTGTGTCTGTATCTATTTCCGTGAGCTGAATTTGGTAAGAAGATGGCTTCAGTTTTAAGAAAGTTTCTACCTTTAGCAGCATCACCGATTCCCAAAACGGAAAACCGTGATAGTGACGATGGTGGTGATGAAACTAGTAGCAGTTACCGAATTGATTATTCATTCGCCGATGTGTATAAAGGTCCCGTCATTGCCAATGTGCCACGAGCTCTTCCCGTCGAAGTTGATGACATTCCGACGGCTCTTCCGGTTTCATTTTCCTCCTTGTTGCCAGATGTCTCTTACCCAGTGGTCCAACCACTCGTCAGGAGGACTAAGAAACCACCTGAATCTGGATCCGAGAAGAAGAAGAACGGTTTGGTGGTTGATTCTGATTCTGCAGCTACTTCTTCAAGTGTGGTGTTGAAACGGCATCATGTTGTTTCCGGCTCATCATCATCGTCGTCGTCACTGTCATCGTCAAAGAGGTTAGATGTAGCGGAAGAAGAAGAAGCCAGAGTTTCTGTTGATTCACCGTCGTCGTCATCATCCGCAGCAGTAAGAGAGGAAGAAGACACGTTAGATGGAGATAACGAAGGAGGAAACCCAAACCGTGTGAGATTCGTTGAACCAAGTCGCCAAGCTAGTGAAGGTGACGAAAGCTCTTACCTTTCTGATGGGGAGAGTCTAGCTGCAACGCCTAGAGCTGAAAGGAAAGGCAAAAGAGGATCTTGCTACCGATGCATGACCGGGAACCGTTTCACAGAGAAGGAAGTCTGCATTGTCTGTGACGCCAAGTACTGTTACAACTGCGTGAGAAGAGCCATGGGAGCGATGCCAGAAGGAAGAAAGTGTCAGACTTGCATTGGTATCAGAATCAACGAGTCCAAGAGAGCGAGTCTCGGCAAATGTTCGAGGATGCTGAAGCGTCTTCTCACTGATTCAGAGCTTCAACAAGTCATGAGAGCCGAGATGTCATGCCAGGCGAATCAGCTGCCTTCGCGTCTCATCGCTGTCAATGGGAAGCCTTTAAGCGAAGACGAGCTTTACGAGCTGCAGACGTGTGCAAATCCACCAGACAACCTCAAACCTGGAGACTATTGGTATGATAAGAATGCTGGCTATTGGGGAAAGGTACAGTTTCATTTATATTTGTTCTCTCTCTGTGTGCTTAATTTCTTTGAATAGCTCAGCTGAATCAGAGGCATTATGCATATGTTTTAAACAGATTGGAGAGAAGCCTTGCCAGATTATAAGCCCTCAAATGAACATAGGAGGGAGTAACATCAAGAATGCAAGCAAAGGTGACACTGGAGTTTTCATTAATAACCGGGAGATAACCAAGACAGAGCTCTGGATGCTCAAGGTTCTTTCGCTTGAACAACCTTCAAGCGTTAGTGTTATTATTCTTCTCTGATTCATCATGTGAAAGTGACTGTCTGTCTCTTTGTTTCCATGTAGTTGGCGAAGGTGCAGTGTGAAGGGAAGCCTCATTTTTGGGTGAATGCAGATGGGTCTTACCTGGAAGAAGGTCAGAAACGTGAAATGGGGAACATTTGGAGTAAGGTAAAAGGCTTTTCTTGTTCACAGCGTGTGAATGAATATAAACCTGTAAAGACAATTTATGGATGTTTTTTTTTTCATTTCAGAAAAGAGCATGGCTTGCTTGTACTGTGTTCTCTCTGCCAATGCCTCCGACTTCATCGGCAGTAGAACCAAATGATGTGCCCTCTTACGACCAGAAAATGCTGAACAGGCTTCTCCTCATTGGTAACGAGAAATGTGGCGCCACTACTATCTACAAACAAGTGAGCTATTTTGAATGCAAGGTTTGACATACAGTAGAGAGAGAATCATTGGATATTGATTTTTGTTATTTGTTTTAGGCAAGGTCTCTATATGAAGTCCCGTTCTCTGAAGACGACCGTGAAAGAATCAAATTCATAATCCAAACAAATCTCTATGCTTATCTGGCGATGGTTCTTGAAGCACACGAAAGATCTGAAGAAGAGATAAGCAATAACCAGTCTTCGGAGCAAACAGGTAAATTTTTGTAGACCGTACAAACAAAATGCTGCTTATTGAGTGACACTGATTGAGAGTTTTTTTTGTGATTTAGGTAATACGGGAGATGAGATCATTGCTGCTATAACAGTTAGCTCGATAAGCCCGAGGCTAAAACATTTTTCAGATTGGCTTCTGAAAGCAAAGGAAGAAGGAAACCTGGAGATATTTCCAGCGTCAAGCCGAGAGAATGCACAAACCGTTGCAGATCTCTGGAGAGTCCCATCCGTTCAAGCCACCTACAAAAGACTTCGTGATACTCTTCCCAGAAACGCCGTTTATTTTCTTGGACGAGTGAGTTTTTTCTTTTGCATCAAATTAGCACTTTTGTTAAAGAACACTAACCTAAAGTTGTGATCTATACAGATTCTTGAGATCTCGAGAGCAGAATACAATCCTTCTGATATGGACATATTGCAAGCGGAAGGACTCTCGTCTATGGAAGGACTTTCTTGTGTGGAGTTCTCATTCCCATCTACAAGTCAAGAAGAATCTCTGGAGTCCGAATATCATCACGATCCAAAAATGAAGTTAGTTCTGTTTCTTTTCCTCTTGTTGCATTCTGAGTCTCCGACTATATTAAAGCTTACTCTCTCTCTCTCTTTGTAGGTACCAACTCGTCCGGTTAAATCCAAAAAGACTTGGAGAAAACTGGAAGTGGCTTGAAAGGTTTGAAGACGCAGACTTGGTGATATTCTGCGTCTCGCTAACGGATTATGTAGAGTACATAGAAGATGGTGATGGGGTTCTTGTGAACAAGATGATTGCAAACAAACAGCTCTTCGAGAGCATGGTGACACACCCGAGCCTAGCTAACAAAAGGTTCCTTCTGGTTCTAACTAAATTCGATCTCCTGGAAGAAAAAATCGAGGAGGTTCCTCTGAGAACATGCGAGTGGTTCCAAGACTTCAACCCGTTGATCAGTCAGAATCAGACGAGCAGGCACAACCCTACGATGGCTCAGCGAGCTTTCCACTTCGTAGGGTTCCAGTTCAAGAGATCGTATGACTCGCTCGTGGGACCCTTCTCGATGCGTGGAAGGGTCTTTAAGCCGAAGCTGTTTGTGACGCATGGGAGCTTGGAGAGTGAGACTGTGGACAATGCACTTAGGTATGCGAGAGAGATTCTCAAGTGGCATGTTGATGAAACCTCCATGTTTCAAGAGATGTCCACTACTAGCATCGATGCAAGCTTGTCCAATGATTGATATATTCTTCCAAAATTTGAAAATTCATTTTTTTCCTTTTTTCTATTAGTCGTCTGTGGGAGAAAAAAATACATAATTTGTGGAGTGTCTATGTATGTAATATGTTTGTATGATGATGTCTGTGTTTGTACAATAGTTAATGTTCAAGAGTAAGGAGAAGAAACATACATGTGATTTGATTTTTTTCTGGGGTATAAAAGAGAAATAAAGTGACTTTTTTTTCCCTTTCTCAAAACAAGCCGTTTCCTGAAATCTTGAAAGTATTGTTATAAGATGAACATTTTTGTAATATGCTTCTGCTTCATTCAATATATGAAAACAAATTTGATATAAATATATACTAAGCGACTAAAGAATTAAACATTTAGATAACAAAAAGGTGAAAAACAGAGAGGAAAGAGATGGAAGTAGAAATCTGATGAGCTCTGACGTTCTGTAAGGACGAAAAGAAATTCAGAGTGTTTCTTTGTTAGGCGGCCAATCCAAGACAAGACAATACAAAAATGAATTCACAGTTAATGCGTAAAAATTAGTTGGAAACAAAACAAAATAGCAATGAACTGATTTACTTTAAGGATCTCTCTTTACTTTGATGGAATGGCCAAATCTTTGTGACTACACTATATCGATGTAGTCAAGTCAAGCAAAGATGATGTAAGGTACTTTCCAATTGCTAGTATCAATGATGAAAACTGAAAAGAGATGCAAGTACTCTTCTTTGACCGTAATTTCATAGGACTTGAGGGTCTTTTTTGAAAATTGTTTAAGGCTCAAATTGTAAATACCACATTTCTCTCTGTTTCCTTCACGCTCTCACTCTCTTTTTTTAAACCATTTCTCTCTCACAGCTCCAACATCCTCTAGGCTCTAGAAATGGCTGAATCTGATCTTCCTCGTTTCTTCAAAGTTTTCATCTCCCGTTTCTACTCTGATTCCTTGGTAATATCTTTTCTCTCCCTTAGATTTAATACTGTTTTGGTATCTTTTCTCTTTGACCACTCTTCAACTGCAGCTAACTGTCGTTTCATTTCGTGTGTTTCTTTGGTTTTATCTTCATTGAACCTTCTCTGTTTCTTTCGTCTTCCTAGGTTTTCCTCTGTTTTGTGTACTAAAGATATTTATTTTTGGCTTTCCTCTGTTTTGTGTGCTAAAGTTGTTAAATTTTTAGTTTTGTCCAAAGAAATATGTTAGTAATCACAAATTAATCAGTTTCATCTGTGGACTTCTGCACTAGAAATGTTTGAACAAGTTAGTCTTCCTCAGATTTGTTCCTTAGTTAGTATCTGTTCATAAATATACACAAAGGTTTTGCGTTTCTTTTGGGTTTTGCTCTGTTTCACCCCTTTTGCTCTCATCTGAGTGGTAAAGTTGTTCACTTTCAGGTTTGTTAAAGTAAATATGTCATTTTTTTCATATGAATCAGTCTCATTTATGGAGATTGGCACTAGCTATGGTAGTTTTCTCAGATTTGTTATCTCTGTTCATAAATAGATACATATATTTTGCTCTCTGAAGCTTGTCTTTGACTCTTTAGGTAATCTCTTGACTGTTGCCGCTTTGAGATTTAACAGTTTGTGTGTTTAACATTTTGTGTTGAGCAGCAAATCCCCATTTCCTACCACGACCAACTTCCTCATCCTCTGCCCAAAACTGCAACTCTCCAAGGAAATGGCGGATGCTTTTGGAAAGTCTCCATGATACAGAGGCGAGATGAGGTGTTTTTCGAACAAGGATGGTCCAAATTCGTCGAGGACAACTCTCTGGCTGATGGAGACTTCCTCACGTTCGTGTACAACGGAG
This sequence comes from Microthlaspi erraticum, assembly GCA_902728155.2. Lineage (NCBI taxonomy): Eukaryota > Viridiplantae > Streptophyta > Magnoliopsida > Brassicales > Brassicaceae > Microthlaspi > Microthlaspi erraticum. Next base: position 122,047 of record CACVBM020000499.1, on the reverse strand, counting down.
ATAGCGTCTTCGAAGTGAGCACCTACGATGGCCGCACTGCATGTAAAGTGATCAGAGCAAGAGCTACTGCAGTCGAAGACGACAAAGATGACGAGATCTACATTCTCAGCAGCGGCAAAGACACAGATTCTGGTTCTGAATCCGAGACAATAGCCAATGAAATCCTGAGAAGCAAGGAAAAAGGTTCAGTTTCTTAAACATCTTGTTGGCTTTTTCATCAATATCTCTTAATTAAACCGTTTTGCTTTTATGTAGACTCTTTGCTCTTTGTGATGTTTTCAGGAAAGTCGAAAGTGGAAGATGTGGAGGAGTCCGATGAGAAAGAAGACAGTGATGCTCATGTAAGCAGTGAAGACACGGACGAGACTTGTTCTGAATCCAAGATGTCCAAAGCAGTCGCTCCGAGTAGAAGAGTCAAAGGTTTTAAACAAATGATTAGCTCTTTTCAGAAGTATTTTGGTTGTTTTTGTATTGTAACATGTTTTGAGAATTTTTGCAGGAAATAAGAAAGTTGTGGTGGAATCTGATGAAGGCAGTGACAGTGATGATGAGGAGTATGTTGAAGCGTTTGGTCGATTGGATGTTGAAGAGAGTTCTAAGAACAGTGACACTTCGTATGATCCGGATAGCGACGACACAGCCAACAATTCTGTGAAAAATAAGAAGAAGAAAGGTAAAAAAAATCACATTAGACTGTTGATCTTTTGTTCAGTGCTTGTACTTATGTAAAATTGCTTTGTGTTTGTCTTGAGGCTTCTCAGGAAAGTCCAAAGTAAGAGATGATGTGGATTCACTTAGTGACGGTGACGGTCCTGGTACTTCGGGACCGAAACGAAAGAGAGGAAAAGGTTAAATCAAATCAAAACATTGGCTTGATTATATACATCACTAATCTCTTATGCTTATATGGAAATGTTTTCTTTCTTCTTTTGGAATCTTTACAGTGGATCCAAGAATCAAAGATCCAGAGAGGTTCTTGGCTGATCCAATGAACATACATTTCGAGACAATCTTGAAGAACAGGAAACACGAGCTGGTAAGATCGAATTGCGATACATGTTTGGTTTGCTTTTTTAAGTTTTAAGATAATTAAATAACGTTTTTTTTTTATTTGCTTACTCTCTGTCTCTAATCTTGAATTCAGTTGGTTCATGCACAAATAGTGAGAGACTATTACTTGGAGTTTAAACCTACCGTTGACTACATGGACAATCACAAAGACGGGAAGCTTGTAGCGAAAGCTATAAGATGGGCGGATTCGCGAGTGTGCATCAAGAAATGGAAACGCATATGCGAGAGGAACAAGGTGAAGGAAAACGATGCGATTTTATGTGAACTCCTCCGCAGAGGACGTACTGTTTACGCTGTTAGAGTCCATATCGTCCGGGAAGCAGATCTGTAAAAACACTTTATTAGTACTACTACTTTTGTGTGAGAATGTGCTGGTCGGTTTGTAATTTGGTTTTATATCCATTTTCTAGTAACGAGTGAAAACTTTTTTAACTCATGGGATCTGTTTACTATCTTATTGGATGTCGTTTCTTAGTAATGAGGCGTAACAAGTTTACTATGAATGTTTCTCTCTTTCTTAAGTTTTCGCTTTATTCTTCACACTAAATAGAATCTTTACCTTTCTTCTTCGTTCTCTTGAGATTGCTTGTTGATGCTCTTACTTGGCAGATGCTGTACCTGAGAAGAAACAAATACTAAATTAGTGAGAGAACCGAGAACAATTTTGAAAGCTTTCGAACGTGAACGTGATAAACAGAGCAGCTACTCTGTTTTCGAGTCTTTTTTAGCAATTTTCTTGTGAACAAAGCAGAACAGCCAAATTTTCTAGAGTTTGTTGTTTTGGAAAGTTTGATTTGGATCATTAATTACCATTTAATATTTTTCTGTCTTAGATCATAACCTTAATCAATTAAGACTTGGATAAGATGGATTTCATCTTTAGCAATTTTCTATGTTTGGCTAATTAAAGAAAAGAATTGTGTATCTTTCTAGCTTGTCACTATCTTGTAGTTCTTTTACTTTTAATTCAATGAGTATAAGTGCGTGCGAGTATGCGTTTTGTATACGTATGTAGTGATGCTATAACATTATAGTTCAATGAAAAGCCACCTAACGCTTTGAAATCCAAACTTTCGTCCTGATATTGAATTTAAACCACCTCGAATCACTCATATTCTGAATAGGAGTCTTTATTTTTCGTTTCTACGCATTTGAGTTGAGTTGTTTGGACTCAGGCTCTAAACAAGCAAGTTTCTACAAGTTAGCATCTAATTTTCTTTTCTTTTTTTATTACCAAATAATAGATCATACCAATGAATTATGGGAATATCAACAGAGCGTATGTTTTCATTTTATCTGTAGATGCATTATAATAATACTAAGCATCATAAATTTTAGAGAGAAAAAACGATTGCAAATTTCGTTTGACAAAAATAAAAGTCTATGAATACACAAATTTTAGAGTAATAATCTTGCAATGTTATTAAGCAAAATAATAAAATATGCACCGAGTACATCGTACACATCAAAAATGTTTTCGTTGTCATTGTGCGGTAGAGCTAAAAGTTCAAAGTTTTTTCTTAAAAGTGCAAAATGAAAACGACTAAATACTTTCAACTTCTTCGAAATAATCTGTTTTCAACTTGTTCAAAATATATTAAATCCATATCTGAATTATCTGTATTTTGGGTTTTACTTTCGAATAATAATTTGTATTACCCTAATTACTTTTACTCAATATCTACATCCACTGTTGTTCGTTCCTTTATCCGAAATGGACGGTTCTAGTTGTTGAGATATTTATAATTAATCTTGAAAAACAATCATTTGAAAGAAAAAAAGTAAAAGGATGAAGAGTTGGTGATCGTTATAAAGTAGTAAATATTAGTACTAATCCGTAATAATCTAACTGGTTAGTGGAAAGGAGATAATTATTAAGAGAAGATAAAGTGCAAAAAAGTAATGACGCGGCGAGATAATGGAGAAAAACGTTGGTCAGCGCAAAAAACGTGTTCTAATCATTTTTGCACGTGTTGAACGTGCATCTCCCTTTGGTGGCTTATCCTTTGGTTTCCTGTTCCTATTTATTTTTTGTTCTTTTTAGTTTAACTTCAATCGTAGCCTGCCGTCTTAAATAAGAATGTTGTAATTTATTGATGTCGACAGGTTCCAGTTACTGTAAGAAAAAAACTTAGTTATTATAACTGTCTATCCTTAGTATAATTGTTTGAAATACTAATTTAAGAGAAATTTAAGATTTTTTCATTTTTATTCCGTTTTAGAACAAATACTATTACAGTAAAACTCATGCTGGTATTGTTATGTGTTAAAGTAATTGTCCTATATGTAACACAATAAAAGAAACGAAGAAAAATGGATCTAGAAGATGAGTTTAATTAACTTGTCAAAGGTAGTGAATGAAAGCGAAGGTTTGACTGGTTCACGCTGATCTCAGATTTTTCAGTGATTTAGAAGTTGATGTGTACATATGATGCTGAGCTGGCATGTGGATTCCCTAAGCTCTTACGTCACTGTATAAGTGTGTTGACCCTTCCTCGACGCTGACCCACCACGTCTTCGCTTTCTAGACTCTCTTGAAAGTCTTGAGCTTGGCGCTGACCTTTTTATTATTTTCCCTTCTTGGTCTCACTTTGTCCCGTAGCCAATTATTAACACACATAATTTTTCTAAATTTTGGAGAAAAATAAACACACATCATGATTGACTGTACTTTTATTCGATAAATTTTATTTATGGGATCAAATAGAAGAGATCCCATTTTATTCGATAAAGGGTAATTTTCTCTCATATTAGGTTAATTTATCATATGGTACCTCATTTTATTAAACGTCGATTTGATCTATACATGATAAATGAACAATGAATTCTTCTAATTGTTATTCATTGTCCTTTCACATCAAAGTATGCTAATTATTCAAACCAAAAAAAAAGTATGCTAATTATTAGTACAAGTCGAACTGTAATCTTTACAAACTTAGTTATTTTGCCTTCCCCCTGTTTTGTAAGTTCAGGAAAAAACTCTTGAAAATTCATATATATGTAGCTGACTAGTGAGCAGTGACCATCGATCTTTTACTTATTGAAAAGCAAGAAGTAAAAAGCGTAGGACTGCGGTTTCAAGTTAGAGACTGTGAATGCAGATGCTAAAGAGTGATGATAATGTGTAGATCTTAAAGAATCATGTTGTAAAACTATATAACGATCAGTATTATTTATTGATTATTTCTGCTTTTAATTTGATTACTTTCTACTTTTTATATCTGCAGTCAGATTTCGAACACATTACGACACTTATAGTTAATTACAAATCGAACATTATCCTACAGTTGGATCGAATCTGACTTTGATACCATGTCAACTTTGATATAATCACAAACGTCACATTTACCATGGTTTATTTGAATCACAATTCACAATGTAATCTGTTCATGTTACACATGTCTATTGGCATAGCTTTCAAAAATGTTGTTGGATCGATTCGACGCAATACATAGTATAAAAAGACAAAACATAGATATGCTTTTGAGTTTCGAGACAATGGATCCAGTTATCTACAAAGTCAAATTGATCTCTATTTGTAAATGTGAAGGCCGATATAGCTCAAACAGCAAAGCGAAATAATGAGTTAGAAAAGGCACGTGATTTATTCTAAGCCAATCATTTGCGCACCTAGATGCTTATCCCATTAAACATGTTTAAATCTGTGTGAAAACGAACAACTGATAAGCGCTATAATAATAATAAAAAAAAAAGTGGTTTTTGTAAAGCGTCACAGATGATGAAAAATGATTAATACTTTATGTTAAAAGAAATGTCATGTCGTATAAACACAACCCAAATCTAATAATTTTTTAAAAAATGTCACTTTCAAACATGTCAAAATATTCGAGAAAATAACGCACGTGCTTCCGAAACCAAATCGTGTCTGAAGAGTGTGCCAGTTGGCAAAGAGAACGCCACGTAGACATTTCAAAACACGGAATCATATAAATAGAGCTTCTTTCCACTTTCAGTTTCCCCAAACACAACAGAAAATATCTTTTCATCTCCAGGCCCCTTCAAACACTCGCAGAGTCAAAACAAAATCCGAAAATCAAATTAACAGATTAAAGGAATGCATTATCCAAACAGCAGACCCGAATTCGCCGGAGCTCAATTACCGGAGCGAAATTCGACCCGGACCCGGTACCCATATCAGCAGGAGCAGTTGTCGCCGGAGCAAGAACTCTCGGTAATAGTCTCCGCCTTGCAGCACGTCATCTCAGGGGAAAACGAGACAGCGCCGTTTCAGAGTTTCTCCGGAGACAGCACAGTGATAAGCGCGGGAATGCCTCGGTCGGATTCCGACACTTGCCAAGTGTGCAGGATCGAAGGATGTCTGGGCTGCAACTACTTTTTCGCGCCAAATCAGAATATACAACAAGGAGTTGTAGAAGAAGAAGAAAGGACGACAACAAGTAGTGGTACTAGTAGTAGAAGAGAGAGCTCTGTGACGACGACGACGAAGAAAGCGGAAGGCGGGAAAATAAGGAAGAGGAAGAACAAGAAGAACGGATACAGAGGAGTGAGGCAGAGACCTTGGGGGAAATTCGCAGCTGAGATCAGAGATCCCAAGAGAGCGACACGTGTCTGGCTCGGCACTTTCGAAACCGCTGAAGATGCGGCTCGAGCGTACGACCGAGCCGCCATTGGGTTCCGTGGGCCACGGGCTAAGCTCAACTTCCCTTTTGTGGACTACACTTCGTCTCCTGTTGCAGCTGATGAGATTGGAGTGAATGCAAGTGTGAGCGCGAGCGTGAGCGCCACGGATTCTGTAGAGGCAGAGCAAGAGCAATGGCGTGGAGGAGAAGGAGGAGGAGAATGTGATATGGATGAGTATTTGAAGATGATGATGATGATGGATTTTGGGAATGGAGATTCTTCGGATTCAGGAAACACTATTGCTGATATGTTCCAGTGATTAAATTGCCATGAGATTTTAGGAGGAAAGGATTTTTCAGTAAATTTGTTTGATTCATAAGAATGAGCTCTCTTCTTGTTGGCGTGTTTTTATAGCTAAGTGCATATATAAAGAGGTTAAAACCCAATTTTGTTCTGAAAGATACAAAAGAAGAGTCAAATTTGTTTACAACGGAGAAAACTATAACTTGTGATAAAGAGAGAAAGAGAGAAGAATATCTTCTTTTACAAAGCGTCGCGTGCGGCGATCCGGCAAACAATGGCATCACCGAGAGAGGAGATTCCGAGTTCTTGGCTTGTTATCTTGTAATGCTGAAAGAACCAATGTATGATGAGAATTCATTTCTGTAGCATAAGATTTTTACTTGTAAGCAAAAAACATTTTACCTTTAGTATCTGTGTTTGGTTTGCTAGCGTTTTTAACTCGTCTAATTCAATTTCCTTGCCGTTGACCAATTTTGCAACCTCCTCCATCTGGTTATGTGATCTCAAAACATGTCACACGGCTGATAAAACAAAAACTAAATACTCAGAAAAAGCAACAATCATGAATTGAATATAACCTCAGCGGGAGAAGCATTGAAACGGGCAGCAATAATGTAAGTAGAGGTTTCAGAAATCCCACATCGTTTCAAGGATTCTGTAATCTAGTTGGAGGAAGAAATAACCAAACACATCAGAGAAGTTGTCAAGAACAAAACAAAACTCCTAAAATTGCTATTCTTATTACAAATTCACAAACCAGAGTAACTTGGTTAACGAGAGGCTCTCAACACTAATAACTGCTCTCTAATTAACTCACAACAGCTATATAATCTAATAAGGTATAACTAGATAAGAAATGCTTTTTCTTACATGTTTAGATCCTGAGTAATTGTAGACGAGCTCGGAATGAAGAGTTCGGGTTGATAAGGAATCGCGTGATTTGGAGACGAGAGCTTTCTGAGCAGCAGCTAAGACAGGGAAAATATCTGGAATCTGATGATGAAACAATTCGTTAAGATCAAGAAATCTAAGTCGTCTTAGAATGTAAAAATGGAGGAAAAATATAGATAAACGTACAAGTGATGCATTGAGACATGAGACTTCCAGCTTCAGACTTCCGTCTAACATGGAATTCAAGAGCTCCCTGAACACAATAAAACTCCTAAATGTTTGTCTCGGATTTCATCCACATAAGTCAATTTGAGAAATTGAAGAAAAAGGAGGAAGATTTTGACTAAAACAGACTTTCCCTCAATCCGTAAATCTATGACTAAAGTTTCGAACTTTATTGATGGTGAGGATCTGACCAGTAACACAAGCACTATGGAAAAGGCTAAATTTTAATTCTGATAACCAATTGCGTAGATTACGGAGAAATTGATACAATCCTGATTTATCGAATTAAACAGCAGAAAATCGAGAGAGAGAGCGAAAGAGTACTTGGAATTGGTGACATCGGTGAAGAGAGAAACAGAGAGAGTGTTTCCACGGTCGAGATTGAAAATCTTCATAGCTAAGTCGGCGGCAAAAAGTAGGGAGGAATTAGGGTTTTACACGCCGGAAATTCGAGACACAGAGCCGGCTAGTCAAGACTATTCAAAGATAAACCCTCCTTCCTCTTCGACAGCGACAATCTTTTCTCTTCAAAATTTTCATGAAAAAAAAAGGGAACAAAAACAGACAATCGCGCCAGGAAGGGATCGAACCTTCGACTTTCTGCTTAGGAAACAGACGCTCTATCCACTGAGCTACAGGCGCTTTTTACGGGATTATTTATTCTAAAATCAATATATCCTATTAAATACACATAAATGCATTTACACCTGGGTCTGTACGACCATCCTCACATTTGAATGTCATATTTGCATGGTCGATTATTTAGTTGACCTTATAACAATCTATATACACTGTAAAATGTAAATGAAAACAATATCTTAAGTTGTAAATTAGCTCCAAAGTGATCCAAAGAATAGGGATTTGTCATAATCTTGTCCATATTCTGTACATTTACATATTCTTTGATTTCTTAGTTTTCATATCCTCGGAATGTTGTTTCTACGATACATAAGTTTGTTATAATAATCATCCAACTCTGTGTGATACGAAAACAACATAGTTTCTGATAAGTGACATGACGGTAATATATATCAACACAAAGTCAAACTCAATCTCCTATTGACAACATTATCTAAGACGTACATCGAACATATGGCCTAAACAGCTTAACCAATCGTGGAGATTTAAACAATTAGTACTTGATGTCTCTTGATGTCTGCCAAATATTTTGTGACAAATTATACAATTAAATCTCATTAAATAAACGAATAACGTAAAATTCAAATTCTCTACCTAAACATAAACAAAGCATTTATTCTCCCCAAAGGCCAAATGTGAGCTGGATATTTGAATACTTTTGCTACATCCAACCAATCCAACCCCCTAGCTAATTGGAATCATCACGAAGAAAACACCGACATTTGACTAATAGTGTTGGGCTTAGTGTACGAAACTGAAGTCGGAAGTAGAAGTTCATCGAACCTTCTTCTTTTTATATATTACCGTCATGTCACTTTTAGAATATTATACACAGTAAGATGTGAAATCCAAGATCCCACCTTGTACGTCGAGCCTCTCTTTTTGTTATTTTATAATAATTCATTTGATGCATAAAATCATCACAAAAAGACGAAACTTTCTTCGATTTTGTGAGCGCAAGAGAACAAATTTTGCTATCTATATGGGAGACCATAAGAGATTTACATTTTCATATAAATTATACACAGACTAGCAGACGTCACATAAGATAGAAACTTAGATGATAATATTACTGTAATGTATAACCAGCTATAGTCTATAACCAAATAATGTGTGTAATTAACCAAATACTTACCATTTTTGGTTGTTGGAGTGAGACTGAAGAGCAATGTGTGTGTAATTACTATTAACGGTGTGTCGGAAACCCAGTTGCGTGGGAACGCAGACCAACAATTAATTGCTGTGTGTGATTAGCCAATAAACAGCTATATTATCACATGCATTACTCATTTACTCGGACTCCAGTTTTATCTTATGGTCAGGAAATCGCTAGGTTCTAAATATTTTGTTGTGTAGTTAAATGTTTTGGAGACTTTGGATAGCTAGCAAAGTATTACTATTTTTATTGACATTTATGTTAGAAGCATAAAACAGCTTAGTTTGGGAAATTTCTTAGAAATTGTATGGACTTTTTTTATAAATGCATGTGCACAAACTTAAAACGTTCATGTGCTTAAAACATCCCTTTGCGTTAATTTAGTGTTTATCTTCAAACAATTAAATAGAAGGAGTAATGTTTTGAGATCATAAATGGCTCTTCTAGGGTATTAAGAGACTATTAGATTTAACTCTTCCCCGCTGTTGATCCAAATTGGGTTATAAGTTAATTATTATCAATTAAGAATCTAATCTTACATCTCTATAATCAAAAGGACAACATTTGTCTCTTTGTGTATGTGTGTGATCTATGCACAATATTAATAAATAAAAAATATTTATACGTACTCACTATCATATAAATACAAACGATTTCCCCTTAGAGACTGCAACAACAATCACAGTAGAATAAAAACAAGAGAGAGAGTGTGTGCGAGAGATAGAAATGGAGTGTTCGAATGTGAAACAACATCAGTACGGTTCATACACAGAGCCGAGGATCTCATTCTCTAGCGGTTTTGCGGCGACGAAGAACGAAATGATCAACTACAAGGAGGCACCTGCGTCGTCAGATGATTTTGAGTTCGGAGTCAATAACTTCTCCATGATCACAGCAGATGAGATATTCTTCGAAGGCATGATCGTACCCCTTAAGGAAGAAGTCAACACGACGAAAAGAATGTCAACTCTGAGGGAAGAGCTCAGTGAAGAAGACGAGGATTCGCCGAAAAGCAAGTCAAAAGGGTCGAGTGGCTGGTGGAGAGAGAGATTAGGGCTAGGATTCGTAAGGTCCAAAAAAGATCACAAAAGAAGTTCCTTTTAATGGTGATTACTCCCGGTTCCTTACTTTTCTTTTGATCCATTCTTTTCTTTTTAATTTCGGTCGTATTCTCTTTGTAGCTGTAATGTGTTTTCTTTTTCACTTCTTCACTGTTCCTCGCCGATGTAAAAATTGTTTGCGGTTGAAGAGTTTTTGTTTTTGTTTTGTTTCCAATGTTTTTTTTTTCTTAAGCTATTTCACTTTGTAATGAAACTTTGCTTCTTGAAGGTTTTTATTTCATTTATCTTGGAAGTTGGAAGAAATATATTTTGTTTTTTAATCTATGTAGAGACGACCACACATGTGGATGATAAAAAATTATGTCATGCAATGAAAAATATTAGTTAGTTTATAAACCCTCTTTTGATCAGTTTTGGTCTCTATGGAGATGCTTTATTTGCAAAATACCTTAGGTAGGATGATCATTAGTGATATCATTAATGTGAGAGATTTCATTAGAGTATACCCAACAATCGAATAAATTGAAAAACAAAAGCACAAGTCAAACGAGAAAAAAGTATGTCACACGAATTAAATTCGTATTATAAAAAGTACAAAAAAGAAGACCCATAGATAGTGGTCAAGCACGGTGCTTGTCAGCAAAAACGTCATCGTTTTATAGCTTGACCTGTTCGTCTCGGGGTTTACGCTCTATTTTTCCATATAATTTGTTTTCTCCTCTGCAATTCTGTAAACGAAACATTTAAATTCCAATGGCGCATTATAATGTCAATAAATTCGATATCCGTAAATTCGAAGCAACACAACGGTCCTGGGCTTCTTTAATCATATCATTTTCCTCTAAAAGAAACTTTTTTCATCATTTTTGGGCATAAAATAGTTTCTTATTTTACTCTATCAGGGTGTCTGAAAAATTCAATGTCTTTCTGTTCTGTTCCTTTCTGATCTCTCATCTCTGATCTCATCTCTCTCTCTCCCTCTTTTTATCGAGAAAGCCATGGCCGATGACCCTTCTTTCATACCAAAGGTACCTTTCGCTGAGTGTGGCTTTTAGATTTTACGCTTTGTCCAGTTTTAATCTGCTTGTGAATGTTCTGATTTGATTAGCGTTTCCTTCTCTGGGAGTGATCTTTAGCTGATATTTACTAATTTTGTAGGAATTTTCACATGCATATAATTCAATTAAAAATTGATTCTTTGAGCATCTGAGTCTAGCGAATTAAAAAAATAACAAATTTTCTTTGATTATTCTACAGACGAATCTAAAGGTCCCCCATTTTTGTTTCCATTTGACTCAGACAACCAAACAAAGCTAACTAAGGCATAAATGTATTGTTCTTTTTTTTGTTGCAGGATAATTTAGTCTTAAAGCTTCCTAAAAAGTCCTCAGCTGTATTGAGAATGGTCGTTCTCCTCTTTGTAATGGTCTGCACTGTCTACATTTGCTCCATCTGTCTGAAGCAAATAGGAGTTACCCCAAACTATGGTTTCTTGAACGTTGAAGTCTTTGAGAGGCCTTGTCCTGAGCCTAACATCCAACCTTGGGACATTCCTTTTGTGCATTACCCTAAACCAAAGACATATAACAGGTAACCATTGGTTACTAAGCAACTAAAGAGAAACGTTTGAGCCTTTATGATTCACTAATGGTTTTTCTGAATGATTTAGGGATGAATGTTCTTGCCAACCGGTTAGATACTTTGCGATTCTCTCGATGCAGAGATCTGGCAGTGGCTGGTTTGAGACTTTACTAAACAATCATACTAACATAAGCTCCAACGGAGAGATCTTTTCAGTGAAAGACAGGAGAGCTAATGTCTCAACCATTTTTGAGACACTTGACAAAGTCTACAATCTAGACTGGTTGAGCAGTGCCTCTAAGAACGAGTGCACTTCCGCTGTTGGTTTCAAGTGGATGCTTAATCAGGTAATGTTTTTTTGACACTGTGACATATTTTAGTAACATTACTATATCTTATGATGAATTTTGGCAGGGTCTAATGAAACATCATGAAGAGATAGTAGAATACTTCAAAACCAGAGGCGTCTCTGCAATCTTCCTCTTCAGAAGAAACCTATTGCGTCGCATGATATCGGTACTCGCAAACTCTTACGACAGAGATGCTAAGCTGTTAAACGGGACTCACAAGTCTCACACCCATTCACCAAAAGAGGCTGAGATATTAGCAGGTTACAAGCCAATGATCAACACAACGGTTTTGATAACAGAGCTGAAGCAGATTCAAGATATGACTTTGAAAGCGTTGGCTTGCTTTAATACCACTCGCCATATGCTTCTCTACTACGAAGATGTTGTCGAGAACCGCACGGTAATTAATTGTTACCATCTTTTGGTTTTAGTCATTTGATTGTTCTTGTCTCATGTGTGTGTTGCAAATTTATGATCAATCTTGTGAATGCAGAGACTAGACGATGTGCAGGCGTTTTTGAAGGTCCCAAAACGTGAGTTAAAGAGTCGGCAAGTGAAGATTCATCGAGGTTCGTTGTCACAACATGTACAGAATTGGGAAGAGATCCAAAGCACGCTAAAAGGAACACTTTTCGAAAACTTCTTACGCCAAAATTACCGCAGATGAGTTTTAACTTCTGTACATATCATATCATATCAAATCTTGTAGGAAAATTTTGGTCTCGCATTTAATTATTGTTTCTCTTATTTTCCTTTGGGTTTAAATGTTTAATCCACACCATTCACTGCTTTTGTGAGTTTTTTGTTTGTTTGCAATCTTCTTACTGTTAGATTTGGCATTAATTCCAACCGCAATTGATAATAATAATTTTTAAAAAATAGATGGCATAAACAAATTTGTATTCCTAGAAAACTCAATCCATTGTTGTTAACAAGAAAAAAACCCAAAACAAAAAAAAAAAACGAAAGCTGAAAACGTTAAAAATTAAAAAGCTAGTAAAAAAACCAAAACCAAGGAGTGAAGTGTTTATTCTGCGAAGAGAGCGAACTTCATCTTGTGGTTGCAGCCGGTGCGGTCTCCACTGACAAAGTAGTAAATCTGACGCCTACGGAGAAGAAACGTGAAGCCTCCGGTATTTATGCTCCACGCCTCCCTATTTTTTGGGACTAGCTTCCTCCCTCCGCTCACATCACATAACTTGTAGCTCCTCATGTCTGGGAGCAAGTAGACATCGGTCTTGTTCTTGTTGGTCTTTTGACCGTTGTTGAACTTGAAAGCAACAACATCGTTGACGTAAAACGGTGCATGCTTTATGGCCCACTCTTTGTAATCGAATCCGCTTTGCCACACATTGAGCTCAATCCTTTTATTATTAGGCGGTATCGGAGTTGTGTCGTTGTATGGAGAGCCGACACTGCCGCTTGAGTGGTTTGATGGGGCCGTGTGGTTGTTTGGGGAACCAACACTACCGCTTGAGTGGTTCGATGGGGACGTGTGGTTGTTTGGAGAGCCGACGGTACCGCTTGAGTGGTTCGATGGGATCGTGTGGTTGTGTGGAGATCCAACGCCACCGCTTGAATGGTTTGATGGGGCGGTGTGGTTGTGGTGGCTTTTATGTGTAGAGCCAGTGCCTCTCCAGTGGTTTGAGCCGGAGCTGCTTCCCCAACCCCAGCCTGTACCTCTTCCGTGAGAGCTCCATCCCCAACCCCAACTTGAACCCGAACTACCAGAAGAACCCCAACCCCAGCCCCAGTGGGAACCAGACCGGCCAGAGCTCCAACTCCAGCTCCATGCATCAGCGGTGCCGGAGAAGACACATGCAGTGAACACTAGGACCAAGAGTAGCTTGCGTGCCACAGAGAGATCCATCGCTTACTTCTTTCTTCTTTCTTCTTGGATTAATTGATTGCTAAACTATTCTTTTTCTCTCTCGTTCTCGCTGTTTGTTTTTGTGAGCTCTTTGGAGTTTAGAACTTCTCTTTTTATAGCCAGAGAGTAGGTGAGGGTCGGTTTCCAATTTGGATAGGAATTATGAAGTTTCATTATGTCGTCTCTCCAAAAATTAACCAAAATTATCTCGTCTCAAAATTCGATCATGAAAATTAAAGGATTTCCTTCTTGTTCTCACACTACTACTTACCACATTTATCTTTCCTTTAGATTTAAACAAGTGGATATATGATATATCACTATATATCAGTTTAGTTATTCCTATTTTATGAATGTCTTTAAAATCCAACAAGAGTTTAACGTTTGATTTAAACAATTATAGATAATCAAGTGGAGATAATTTGTATATATTTTTCTTTCTGGATAATTTTTGTTTATTACCCTTCCAATTTTTTTATTTTAATGAATTGTGAAAGAAGAAGAGAGAGAAAGCCAAATGATCAGACTCCTACTTGTTTTTTACGGGACACACATGACTGCTTGATCAAGCTTCTTGGTCTCGTGGACGATCAAGGCCATCTTGATAACGCATCAGCTGTGCTAACTGAAGTTGGTCTGGTACTTGAAGATGACTGTCCACTTACATACCAGCTGTACCTGAGGAACTCTAACTAGGTAAGAAAGTCTAACTCTTTTATGACATTTATTATATATATGTTTGTAAACCTAACTCGTTTAGCTGCATGTATGTTTCTAATTATGATGTAAGAGTACACATCATTCGGCATGAGAGTGCATCATGGTTTTCCGAAGACATGGATTTTCAAATAGGGAAGCTTTCTTACCCATTTGGAGTTCCTCGTGTATAGATTGTACATCACTGTACAATGCTCTTCCAAGACAAAATCCGATTCACGTTAGCACAACTACTATGTCCGCCAACTAAAAGAATATGAAAAAAGTAAAAAAAATGAATAAAAGAGTAACGATTTTTTTCCCATTTTTGTTTCTCCTATATTTGGTGAAGAATATTTCTATTATGTTAACCTTATCAGATAAGGAATAAAAAGGAATCATGCATGGATAAAAAATTACCATCATTTCCTTGGTCACAGTTGAGAAAGTTTAGTAATGTTAGCGTGGAACTTATTTTTAATTAATACAGTTTAAAAAAATATTGTTTGCAATATACAATCCCAAATAACTTGACAAATTTGAACTCTAACATAATAAAAAGACCATAGTGATTTAGTTTGGTTTCATATTTTTTCAGCCTCAATTAACACAAACCGGTTCAAATCGAAATTTATTTCAACGCAAACCCAACATTCCCGTTGAACCGGTAGGCTGATTCTAGATTGATTGATTTAAACCGAACGAAACCATTCAAATGATATAATTTTCAATGTTTTCGGTTTTTCCCCTAAACATACAAATTGCTCCTTCCACACCCAAAAAAAAAAACTGTGAAGTAGAAGAAACAAAATTGGGATTGGGAATAGCAACGTTTTTGCTTAAGAGCCTGAAAATGGTTTTGTTGTAGCTGCATAGCTTAATCGAAGACACTGAGACGGAAACTCCGAAGATTGGTCCGTCTCTCGAGATGGAGGAGAAACGACGCGATGCTGGAACCCTAGCTTTTGCTGGTAGCTCTGGCGATTCTCCGGCATCTGAGCCTTCGACGCGGCGGCGCGGCGGAGCTTCGAAAAGAAAAGCGAATGCTCTCGGGACCTCCAATTTCTCTTCCTCGTCGTCGAAGAGGATGTTGACGCGCGAGAAGGCGATGCTTGCGTCTTTCTCCCCGGTCCACAACGGGCCTCTGACCAGAGCTCGCCAGGCGCCGAGCAACATGCCGTCCGCGGCTGGGGTGAAGTCGGAGCTCTCAAATGTCGCGGTGGGTGCTGACGGCGAGAAGCCGAAGGAGGAGGAAGAACGGAACAAGGCGATCCGTGAGTGGGAGGCTCTGGAGGCTAAGATCGAAGCTGATTTCGAAGCAATTAGATCTCGAGACAGCAATGTTCATGTGGTGCCTAATCATTGCGGTTCGTTCTTCTTCTTCCTCTGTTTGCTTCGACTAAACCAAATTCTCGATTAATTTTACAATTGTCACTATTTTGCTTTGCAAATTTTGAATTTGGAGACTTTCCAAAGTAGAGAATCTGAGGAAGTTTAGGTTTTTATGTACTTCATATAGAAAGGAGGAGACTTTAACACTGACATGTGTAAAAACTGAAACTTTATGAAGGTTGGTTCTCATGGGAGAAAATCCACATGCTTGAGGAGCGTTCATTGCCGTCTTTTTTCAACGGCAAGTTGGAGGGTCGCACTTGTGAGGTATACAGAGAAATACGGAACTGGATCATGAGGAAGTTTCATTCCGATCCCAACACACAAATAGAACTAAAAGACTTAGCAGAACTCGATGTTGGAGACTCGGAAGCGAAGCGAGAGGTGATGGAGTTCTTGGACTACTGGGGGTTAATCAATTTCCACCCGTTCCCATCAGCAGATGCTAGCTCTACTGCTGGTGATCATGTTGATTTAGGGGATAAGGAGTCGTTGCTTAACAGTTTATATCGGTTTCAAGCGGATGAGGCTTGCCCTGCTCTTGTCCACAAGCCTAGTCTCACAGCGCAAGCTTCTTCATCAGGGTTGTTACCAGATCCTGTGGCAGCTGATGACCTGATGAAGCAAGAAGGTCCAGCTGTCGAATATCACTGCAACTCCTGTTCAGCTGATTGCTCTCGCAAGCGCTACCACTGCCCTACGCAGGTGCTTTATCTCTTTAACTATGATCCTGTACCATTTTTTCTGTTATTTGGTTTAATAGTGTTTTGAAGTTTGTATGCTAATATTGAGGGTTTTGACAGGCAGATTTTGACTTGTGTACGGAATGCTTTAACAGTGGAAAGTTCAGCTCAGATATGTCATCTTCCGACTTTTTCCTGATGGAGCCTGCTGAGGCCGCTGGCGTTGGTAGTGAGAAGTGGACTGATGATGAGACTCTTCTTCTCCTTGAAGCTTTAGAGCTCTTCAAGGAGAACTGGAATGAGATTGCAGAGCATGTTGCTACGAAGACTAGAGATCAGTGTATGCTTCATTTTTTCCAAATGCCAATCGAGGAGGAAATTCTTGATCTAAATGACAACAAAGATCCAAGTACAAAAGACACTACAGATTTAGCTGTGTGTAAAGATGAGAAACCTGTTCTGAAAGATGCACCTGAAGAGACGGAGAATAAGAGTCGTGTTGATGAAGTTGAAACTGTGAAGGAAGTTCCAGAACCAGAAGATGACAATGAAGGTAAAGTTTCTCAGGAGTCTTCAAAGCCTGGAGGAGATAAGGGTGAAGAAACTAATGAAGTGGAAGCTGAGCCAAAAACGCCCAAGCTAGAAACGGTTGTTGATGAAAGATGTCAAGATGAGGCTGATGAAAACATTGCTCTGAAAGCTCTGACTGAAGCCTTTGAAGACGTTGGTTATCCCATCACACCTGAAGATTCTGTTTCCTTTGCTGATTTAGGAAATCCTGTCATGGGACTGGTAAGTATGCTGCAATGGCGAGATTGAGATTTTCTCTTTTATTACGTAAATGCACCCAATTCCTTTTTCTGATCCGGCAAGGTTCTTTACTTTATAGGCAGCTTTTCTGGGGAGATTGGCGGGATCTGACGTTGCTACTGCTTCAGCACGGGCTTCCATAAAATCTCTTAATGGCAACTCTGGATTGTCGCTTGCCACAAGACATTGTTTTATTCTGGACGATCCACCAGACAACAAGAAGGATGTAATTGAATCGAAAAGGTTCTGTGTTTTTATTCTGCTCCCAGTGTTTTGAAGATATTGGTTGTTGTTTTCTTAAATCTGAAACTAGCAAGACTTTTGCAGTGTGGATGCAGCAGGGAAGGATGAGAATGCCCATAAAGATGAGCAGCCAGAAGAAAAAAAACAGGAAGCAGAAGATGTCCCATTGAAATCAGATGATATGGAAATGCCAGATATTGATCCAGCCAAAGAAAATCAGGATTCAGTGACTGAAGAAAAGCAACCAGATATCGAACAAGATAAGGGATCTAGTAAGCCAGCCGCAACTGAAAATTCAGGGAAACCAGCGGATATAACTAGTCCATCTGTGGACAAATGTTCAGCAAAGGAACTTGAAGAACCTTTGAAGGATGGAAATAAGCTTTCTAGTGAAAACAAAGACGCCTCTCAAGAAACTGTTTCTCAGTCAGCTGTAGATGCTTCTTCTCAGCCAGAAGCATCCAAAGATGTGGAGATGAAGGATGCATTACAGTCAGAGAAGGATCCTCAAGATATTGTCAAAACAGTAGGAGAGGAGGTTGCAAAGGATGATCCTATTACGACAGACACGTCTGTTGCACAGCATCCCATTGGATTAGCTTCTGTACCGGAAAATGGAACAGCTGAATGTCTGTCTCTCTCTCTCTATCTCTGACACAGTAGAAACTAGATTTGCAATATGCAATTGCATGATTCTTTTATATCTTACTGGTTTGTTGTTTAAACGTTGTTTTGCAGGTGAAAATCCAGATAAAGAAGGAAATAAAGAGAAGGATCTTTGTCAAGGGACAAAAGACAAGCATAACCTCGATAAGCTTAAGCGCGCAGCTATCTCTGCTCTCTCAGCTGCTGCAGTAAAGGCAAAGCTTCTTGCGAAGCAAGAAGAAGATCAAATCCGACAACTTTCTGGATCATTGATAGAGAAGCAGGTGAAAAAGTCGTTATAACTATTTGCTTCTAATTACATTCCGTTTTGAAACATAGTAATGATATGTATTTTTATAATGTCTAAGCAGTTACATAAACTAGAAGCAAAGCTATCAATCGTCAACGAATCTGAAAGCTTGACGTTAAGGGTGAAAGAGCAATTAGAGAGGTCAAGGCAACGACTCTACCATGAAAGGGCACAGATCATAGCAGCTCGACTCGGTGTCCCACCTTCAATGAACTCAAAAGCATCGTTACCAACAAACAGAATCGCTGCAAACTTTGCTAATGTGGCTCAAAGACCTCCCATGGGTATGGCCTTTCCGCGCCCACCAATGCCAAGACCTCCCATGGGTACATCATCACACTCTGTTCCTGGTTCACTTGTATCTGCCACAGCAATAACCGGAAGTTCAAATCCACCTCCGGCTTCAGACAATGTTTCTTCGGTTTAGTGGTTCGACATCATACTTTTCAAGACTCGCGGATGTTGTGTTTCTAAGCCCAGGTACATGATGAGCTTGGTTTGTTTTTTTTTTTCTGGAGATTTGTCGGAGTTATGTAGGAAACGGAAGTTAGTTAGGGGTTTTAGACCCATCAGTTAATGTAACTGTGAAATGAAACTACTTGGGAGATCTGTGAATGTGTTTTATTTATGGTTCCTATGAACTTTTATGAATTGTAACGTTGAACAGAGATATATGATTCCGCAAAAAGGTTGGGGATGTTTAATGAGTTAAGGTTATATACACAAACTCGTACGTGTTGTAGTAAGACTGTCCTGTAATAAGTTAGAGCCTCTTAATTCTCCGACAGGATCTTTTTGGAGTGTTTTCTTGTGTCATAAGAGTATATCAAACTCAAAAGTCCAATGTTTGTGACCATTCCTTACGCAACCGACGTTATGAGCTAAACATTCTCTCTCTTGTGTCTGTTTGCCAACTCCCGCCAATGAGTTCGGTTTGGTCTTGTCTTTGTAGTTTGGTTCTTTTCTTTAACTAGTTAGATCCGGAGTTTGGTTAGACTTTTTTGGTTTTTCAAGTTTTTTTACTTCCAGAAAAAGACATTGATTTCAATCTCAAACCGGTTCAATTATTATTATTCTAAACCGGTATGGTCCGAATGTTGTTCAAAATATTCAAACGGCACACATGCAAAAGTAGTAGAGGCCAAATTAGAGAGAGTTCGGTTTCTTGAAAGAGCAAATATAGATGATAGATGGTAGAGAAAGGGAGATGCTTTCTCCTAATTATAGTTTTAATATTTTTCTCCTCCTTCGTAGGAGAAGCTATTTCTCCATATCCAAGAGAAACCATCCCGATCTCAATCTCTCTTTTTTCTCTCTCTCGTTCTCTTTCCAATCTTCTTCACGTTGTATTCATTTCTTCAAAATCCGGGTTTCAATCGCATAAAAGCCATTGGTTTTTCTTGGACAACAAGGCTGTTGCGTCAAGGATCACCGGGGAGAAGGTTTCTCCGCCGTTGAGAAACCTTTCACCGAGAAAAACACATCGTAATGGCGGAATCTCCGGGGAATTCACCTCCTGCCCCGGAAACCCCTGCAACACCGTCAAATGAGACATCACCGTCAGCTGGATCATCCCCGCCGACACAACCCTCTCCATCGCCACCCTCCCCGGATGCTGCTCCTCCCCCGACACCACCCTCTTCACCGCCCCCTGCGCCGCCGAGCCAGGAAACGTCGCCTCCTCCAACAACATCATCACCATCACCACCATCTCCGCCGGCTGAAACTAAACCGCCACCGCAAACTCCAGAGAATCCTTCTCCACCTGCTCCTGTAAACCCAACTCCGGGAACGCCACCGGCACCGCCTCAAACACCGTCGAACCAAGCACCTCCTTCACAAAAACCATCTCCTACATCTCCTGGTGCCAGTAATGAACGTAACAGAACCAATGGTGGCAACGGCAACAATGGAGGAGACACTTTCCCGCTTCCACCTTCGGGAAACAGAAATTCCAGTGACACTTTCCCGCTTCCACCCCGGTCCATAAGCCCTCCTCGGAATAGCGGAGGTTCAGACTCATCATTTCCACCAGGGGATAATCAACAACAACAAGCCAACATTGGATTGATCATCGGAGTCCTTGCAGGAGCAGGGCTATTGCTTCTACTCCTAGTGATCATTTGCATCTGTTGCAACAAGAAGAAGAAGAAGAAGAAACAACAAGTCAATCACATGCACTACTACAATAACAACAATAACAACAATCCCTTTGGAGGACACACAGGTAATCAAAATGTTTAAGCACAATCAAAGCAATAGGTTAACGTAATGGTCAAGTTAACATAACCAACACATTAGGTTTCATAGTTTAGCGGTAGCGTGCAAAAGAAGCTAAAGGATTTGTTTCATAGTGTAGGAGGTAATGGTGGTTATAATAATTACAATAATGGAACATCTCAAGACCATGTGGTGAATATGGCTTCTCAAGGAGGTGGAAGCTGGGGACAACAGCAACCTGTGTCTGGTCCTCATAGCGACAGTTCCAACGGTCCTGGACCGTCGCCTCAAGGTGCGACTCTTGGTCACAACCAAAGCACTTTCACCTACGACGAGCTGTCCATTGCGACAGAAGGTTTCTCTCAGTCGAATCTGCTAGGACAAGGAGGATTCGGGTATGTGCATAAAGGGGTTTTGCCTAGTGGCAAAGAAGTTGCAGTGAAGAGTCTTAAACTTGGAAGCGGACAAGGAGAACGTGAGTTTCAAGCAGAGGTCGAGATCATTAGCCGTGTCCATCATCGTCATCTTGTCTCTCTTGTTGGGTATTGCATCTCTGGTGCTCAAAGGCTTTTGGTTTACGAGTTTCTACCTAATAACACTCTTGAATTCCATCTTCACGGTACGTTCATCTAACAAAACATTTACTTACGTATGGTCTCGCTTTTATCAATATTAACATGTTTGAAAATTTCAGGAAAGGGTCGTCCGGTTATGGAGTGGTCTATACGAGTGAAGATTGCTTTGGGATCAGCTAGAGGACTAGCTTATTTGCACGAAGATTGTAAGAACAATCTCTCTCTCTCTCACACACACACACACCTATAGTCGCTCTCTATGAGAAAAACTAAAGATTGTATGTTTTACATGAATGGTAGGTCATCCTAAAATCATACATAGAGATATCAAAGCTGCAAACATTCTTCTTGACTACAGTTTTGAAACCCAGGTATATATATATATATATATATATATATATATATATATATATATATAGTCACCATTAATCACCATTGTGCTACTTTGTTTTTACTTTCATTTTCTTAATTTTTTTTGGAATCTGTGTGATGTGTAGGTGGCAGATTTTGGATTAGCCAAGCTATCTCAAGACAACTATACGCATGTCTCCACTCGCATCATGGGAACTTTCGGGTAAAACTGTCTTTATATTCATTCACACTTAAACCACTCTGTTTCAATTGTCTAAACATTTGCTTTGTAACAGATATTTAGCTCCAGAGTATGCATCAAGCGGAAAGTTATCAGACAAGTCTGATGTTTTCTCATTTGGAGTAATGCTTCTTGAGCTTATAACCGGACGACCTCCAATTGATCTAACTGGAGAAATGGAAGACAGTTTGGTAGATTGGGTAAGTCAGAGACGGTTCTTCTTATTACTTTTTTTCAGTTCCCAAAATCAAAAACTGAAAAACAAATGTGTTAACCATTTCGTTTGTTTGCAGGCAAGACCGCTGTGTTTGAAAGGAGCTCAAGATGGAGATTACAGTCAATTGGCAGATCCGCGTCTAGAGGGAGTCTACGATCAACAAGAGATGGCTCGAATGGCTTCTTGTGCAGCTGCAGCCATCAGACACTCAGCAAGAAGACGGCCTAAGATGAGCCAGGTTTTTAAAAGACAAAATCAAAATCCTTTTTTGTTATCAATCAATGCACACAATCTTGATGACATGCTTTATGAATCTTGGAACAGATTGTACGAGCACTGGAAACAGATGTATCAATGGAGGATCTAAGTGAAGGAGGAAGACCAGGACAAAACTCGTATTTGAGCCCCGGAAGCGGCGTGAGCTCAGAGTATGACGCGAGCTCGTACAGTGCAGACATGAAGAAATTCAGGAAACTGGCATTAGAAAGTAAAGAGTATCAAAGCAGTGACTATGGTGCAACGAGCGAGTATGGTTTAAATCCTTCTGCTTCAAGTAGTGAAGAAATGACTAGAGGTTCTATGAAACGCAATCCTCAGCTTTGAAAACATAAACACACACACACACACACACACAGACACTTCTCATATATTCAGTTTTCTTTTTCTCTCTGCCTTTTATCTCATTTGTTTGTTCATTTTGCGCCAAAGATTTGCAGTTTGTAAAGCCCAAATTATGATATTTTTTAGGATTGATTTTTGACCAGAGAGACTAAATATCGTGTGTTTTGTTGAAATGTTATTTTTAGCCATACACAGTTATGGTTTTATACTTTATACGCATAATAATAATCAATAACTTTTTTATATATGTTTATCATTTTTGTGTCAAAATCCAAATATTTTTGAGAAAATAAACACATATTGGAGCGCTTGCGTCATTTACTACAACATTTTACTGAAAATGACGTGGCAGCCTCTCGCAAGAGCATCATAAACTGACGCCGACGCAGCAGATCACAGCTCCTCGGCTGCTTCTAATTTTTTTTTAACATTTCTTTTCTTCTCTTTCTCGGGACCGATCCCACACTCAGATAGATCCTTCCTTCTCTCGCATTGCATCTGTTGTAGCTAAGGTAATCAAAGCGAGATCTGATTGACGACGGCAATTCAAAGGCAGATCAGCAATGGCGCAACCCTACGTGAAGAAGGACGATGATCACGACGACGAGTGTATGTCCTCCGTTTTTTGTTTTCTCGCTTAATTTGGTCATAATTGGATTCCATCTTCGAAATATCTGGTTTGTGCAAGGCGTTAATCAGATTTGAAGCTTCTTCTAGATCTGTGCGATTCTAGATATCGTGGATTGTAATTTGTTTGTGTAGATCTACCATTTCAAGTCCGAATTACACTTATATCGAATTTCGAATTGGATACTGCGCAGTGTTGATGATTTTACGAAAACTGTTTAGTTTTGTGATCAATCTGGTTTTGTATACCACATTCGATCCAGTGTGAATGGTTGCTAATTCGGTTTTCAATTTTTTTTTTTGGCGCAGTGGAGTATTCTCCATTCATGGGAATTGAGAAGGGAGCTGTCCTTCAAGAAGCTAGAGTCTTTAATGACCCTCAGGTTGATCCTAGAAAATGCTCGCAGGTGATTGCTTACCGATTATTTACCCTTTTTGTTCTGGGATTTTATCTTGTTGGTGGTCATAAGCTTTCTGTAAATCAACAGGTCATCACCAAACTTCTTTATTTGCTTAACCAAGGGGAGTCATTCACAAAGGTCAGTTTTTCATTTTCATTATGTCAATACTTGTGTAAGAGTACTCTATAGCTCATGTGGTGTGAATATCTTATTATATGTATGCAGGTTGAAGCAACGGAGGTTTTCTTTTCAGTGACAAAGCTTTTCCAATCGAAAGACACTGGTTTGAGGAGAATGGTTTACTTGATCATAAAGGAGTTATCTCCATCATCAGATGAGGTTTGCCATTTTCCTCAGTGTTAATACGAAACTCGGGGCATATATTGTAGGTCTATATGTGGATAAGTTTTTTGGTCTTTTTCCCCATAGGTTATCATTGTCACAAGCTCTCTCATGAAGGACATGAACAGTAAAATTGATATGTATCGAGCAAATGCTATCCGTGTTCTCTGCCGGATTATAGACGGAACCCTTCTCACTCAAATTGAGCGATACTTGAAACAAGCCATTGTGGATAAGAATCCCGTGGTTTCAAGTGCAGCTTTAGTCAGTGGGCTTCACTTGCTGAAGGTATATTTTACACACCAGAAGTATTAGGTTGTTTCTAAGTTGGGAGGTTATGTTTATATTCTTATATTGTTGTTTTCAGACAAACCCAGAAATTGTTAAACGGTGGAGCAATGAGGTTCAAGAAGGTATTCAGTCCAGATCAGCCCTTGTTCAGTTTCATGCCCTAGCTTTGCTTCATCAGGTAAGGCTGTTGCATTGGTATTAGGAGTTAGCAAATGATAAGTATTGCTGCTGTTACATTGATCTGAAAAGGCTCTCAACACGATATATTTTCTTTCTGTGTTTATAATTTTAGTGAGAACTTATCTAATAGCTGTTTGTTAATCAATCATCTTTTTCAGATTCGCCAAAATGACCGCTTGGCTGTTAGCAAGTTGGTTGTTAGCTTGACCAGGGGATCTGTTCGCTCTCCCTTGGCCCAATGTCTTTTGATACGTTACACCAGTCAGGTTAGTCCTCTATGCCGTTCGATCGCCTGGTCTGTGGGTGAAGGTATTTGTGTAATCAGGCTCTTGTTTCTGTTGTTCAGGTTATCCGTGACATGTCCAACCATGGTCAGTCCGGAGAACGCCCGTTCTATGAGTTTTTGGAGAGTTGCCTGCGCCATAAGGCAGAAATGGTGATCCTTGAGGCTGCCAGGGCGATCACTGAGCTTGATGGTGTGACAAGCCGGGAATTGACTCCAGCAATCACTGTTCTCCAGCTCTTTTTGAGTTCTCCCAGACCAGTGTTGAGATTTGCAGCTGTCCGGACTCTGAACAAGGTTTTCAATTCTTTTCTTTGTATATTGAAAAACACTGGAATGATGATATGTTTTCTGGACATTGTTTCCTTTATCAATCGAGATAAAGTGATATTTCACTGTACACTAAACGAAAGTTTGAAAACAGGTTGCAATGACCCATCCTATGGCTGTCACCAACTGCAACATTGATATGGAGAGTTTAATTTCCGATCAGAATAGAAGCATTGCTACACTTGCAATCACCACTCTCCTGAAAACAGGGAACGAATCAAGTGTAGAGCGCTTGATGAAGCAGATAACTAATTTTATGTCAGATATTGCTGATGAGTTCAAAATTGTGGTCGTGGAAGCAATAAGATCGTTGTGTGTGAAATTTCCACTGAAGTACAGATCCTTGTAAGTGAAGTTTAAGGGTGTGTTATTTGTAGTTTTGATCTTTAGCATTACTATTCTTATGTCTGTCTTAAATAGGTCACCGGTATTTTTATAGCATCATGGCTTATGATTAACTTCTGCCACCTTTTCAATTGTAGGATGACTTTCCTAAGCAACATTCTTAGGGAAGAAGGTGGATTCGAGTATAAAAGAGCAATAGTAGATTCTATTGTGACCATTATTAGAGATATCCCTGATGCGAAGGAAAGTGGATTGCTTCATCTTTGTGAATTCATTGAAGATTGTGAATTCACATATCTTTCAACACAGGTAATTATTTGTCTCCATCTGCCATCTGGTTGTTGCTATTAATAACTGCTTATGTGTATTTAAATGTGTTTTGTTGCACAGATCCTTCATTTTCTGGGAATCGAGGGGCCTAACACCTCAGATCCTAGCAAGTATATACGATATATCTATAATCGTGTACATCTGGAAAATGCCACTGTCCGGGCTGCTGCTGTTTGCACCCTTGCAAAGTTTGGGTTTATGGTTGAATCCTTGAAGGTATGTATAGTTATCTTATTAACCATGTTTTCCATTTTATCTTCCTTGACTGATGATAATAATATTATCTTTGGATGTTCTGCAGCCCCGGATTACTGTTCTGTTGAAGCGCTGCATCTACGACAGTGATGATGAGGTACGTTCCTAGTAGAAAATTTGCCTTTTAGTCGTTGGTTGCAGTGATATATCTGTTCATTTCTGTTTCTGTATGTCTGTTTGTGTACCCTTGAGTGAATTGCGTCATTTAACAGACATGCATTTTTTTGCCTAAATGAACATTTTCCGATAAGAGATTACTGCAAGTTATTTGATGATTCCTTCCTTGATCACGCGACCTCTTTTTATCTTAAGGTCCGTGATAGAGCAACACTCTTTTTGAGTGTTCTTGGTGGTGATGGTACTGTCGACGCTGATAAAGATAGCAAGGAGTTTCTATTTGGTTCTCTGGAGGTTCCTTTGGTCAACATGGAAACTAGTCTGAAGAATTATGTGAGTTTTCGATTTCTCGGTTTTCTTCTTTTCATATGCTTCTCGGGACATGAATTAATTTATATTTTTGATCCTGCAGGAGCCCTCTGAAGAAGCTTTTGACATCAACTCTGTGCCTAGGGAAGTAAAATCCCTACCCCTTGCAGAGAAGAAAGCCCAGGGTAAAAAGCCCACTGGTCTTGGTGCACTACAAGCTGCACCTGCTTCTGGTTTTGATGGCTATGAAAAACTTCTCTCAGCTATTCCAGAGTTTGCCGCCTTTGGAAAACTTTTCAAGGTGAGTGCTGAATTTTCTTCTGTTTCAGTCTGATGTTATTGGCTTACCTCGATTCGTTTAAACGTGTACTTTCTTTTTCAGTCTTCTCCACCTGTGGAGCTAACTGAAGCAGAAACAGAATACTCGGTCAATGCAGTAAAGCATATCTTTGACAGTCATGTGGTGTTTCAGTACAACTGCACTAACACAATACCAGAGCAGTTGTTGGAAAGGGTAATGAAACGTTGGTGTTAAGCATATATCATGCCTTCTTTCCTCATTTCTTATGTTCTGGCTTGGGTTTGTAGGTAAATGTCGTTGTAGATGCCTCAGAAGCAGAGGAATTCAGTGAAGGAGATTCAAAGGCCTTAGACTCACTTCCTTATGATTCGCCTGGTCAAGCCTTCGTTGCTTTTGAGAAGCCAGCAGGGGTCCCTGCTGTTGGAAAGTTCTCCAACACATTGACTTTCGTTATTAAGGAGGTACATGTTGATAATAGGCTTTTTTTCACTTCCATCTCTTTGATTATTTATTTATACACACGCTAAACGTTCCTATTTGTTCGTGCATTATTGTAACAGGTTGACCCAAGCACGGGTGAAGCAGAGGATGAAGGGGTAGAAGATGAGTACCAGCTGGAGGATATTGAGATTGTAGCTGCAGATTACATGGTGAAAGTGGGGGTCTCCAATTTCAGGAATGCATGGGAAAGCATCAATGAAGAAGAGCTCGTAGAAGAATATGGCCTTGGCCTAAGAGAGGGTTTGGGAGAATCAGTGAAGGCTGTCATCGATCTTCTTGGCATGCAGCCTTGTGAGGTTAGTCTCTGTTCCACTTTTTCCTCAATACTCAACGTGAGAGGTCAAATATCAAACGATGGTTTTTTGAAAAACTTGAGAAACAAAAATTGCAGGGGACGGAGACAATTCCGAGCAATGCAAGGTCACACACTTGCTTGTTGTCAGGAGTGTACATTGGGAACGTGAAAGTGTTGGTGAGGGCACAGTTTGGAGTAAAGAGCTCAACGGAGCTTGCAATGAAACTGGCGGTTAGAGCAGAGGACGTCTCTGTCGCCGAGGCCATTCACGAGATTGTTGCCAGCGGCTAAAACACTGATGCTGAACCAACGCCTTCTAAGGTATCTCTATCTACAGGTAGCACCAAAGAGTGTTGTTATCTTCTTATAAGAGTACAAGACCAGATTCTCAACATAATACACTTTCTTTCTTCCCGTTGCGAAAGATCCTCACTTACCCAACCTCGAACGTCATCTTTTTATATAGTATAATATAGTACCTTGTTTTTCTGCATTACTCAACTGTCAAATACTGTTGGAGATTTTCCTTTCATGACGATTTTGTTTTGTATTTGATAATGATGATTTAAAGACATAATTGACTTGCTTAGAGATGGCTTATTACAAAGATTTTATGGAGTTTATGGACTAGATTGAAGTTCAAGTGATGGTAGTACTAGTAACAACTGGTGGTTACACAATTTGATTGGAGAATTCATATAGCAAGTAATGCGGTTTAAGGTTTACTAATGGCAAATGAAGAATAGATAAAATCAAAATCACACTACAAATAAGGCCAGGTTTTGATCCTTTCTAACAACTCCACTACTTCAAAGAAAGGCACATTTCCCGAATTTCTCCACAATGATTACAAATCGATCTTATGGGTGTTTTACTTCCAGACTACAGAATATATATTAACCAAACCACCAGAACTGGAAATGGAGCTGAACAGACGACTCCTACGTTTGCTTTTCTTCTTCTTCATATCACTCTCCTGTGCCCTCCAAACGCCCATATCTGTGTAATTCAACAATAAGACGCACAAATTTCCTTACATCTTCGATGTTCTTTGTTTTTCATTCTTATCTTTATTTCAGTTTCATTCAAAATCATAATATGATATGATAAGCAGAGACACTAACCTTTAGATTAGAATCCCAACTTCCTGTACATAAGGCACTTCCATCTGCTGACATCCCCAAACAGCTTATCCGATTCTTGTGTGAATCCTGCAGTCCCCCCAAATCCAATACAACCTGTGCAACAACAAACCCCCACATCACACAATGAGCGAAAAAGATAACTCTCAAACCTCATCCTCAGTACTAAGCAGCTTACCTCTCCCAAGAGAGTATCCCAAACGCAGCAGGTGTTGTTGCTTGCGTAGCCAGCGAAAAGAAGCCTCCCCGAGACAGAGAACGCGATGGAAGTCACTGGTACATTCTCACCATCCCCATGTGGCTGATACACCTGGAGCTGATGACCAGTCCTTATGTCATACAACCTGCACGTTCCATCGTCTGACCCTGTCCCAAATCTATACCCATCCGGAAAGAACTTGACCGTATTCACATCTCCCTCGTGCCCATGAAACGTCCGCACTGCTCTGCTCGCAGCACGAGTGTCCCACAAACGTGCAGTGGAATCGCATGAACCAGATATAAACCAGTTTGGGTTTGATGCACTGATTGAAACACTGGAAGAAACATGGCACACACTTTAGAAACCGAATCAAATCAAACTAATTCCAACAAGCCAAGCAAATAGAGCCAACATCCATACCTTAGTACGTCAGCAGTATGTCCAGACTGAAACTCACCACCAAAGACAGAAGTTTTGAGGCCAGTAGTCACATCCCATAACACACACGTTTGATCACCTGAGCTCGTGATTAGGTGAGCATCCTCGTTCGGGACATACTGGCAGCAAGAAACATACCCTCTGTGACCACTGAGCATTCTCGAAACCGGTACAGTCCCGTCTTTATCAGCGGTTGCGCTAAGGCTGAAGATGGAACACACACTGTCCAATCCACCACAGGCAACCGTCTGGCCATTCGGAGAGAAGGCACACGTCATCACCCAAGCACAAGGGAGTTTGATAGCGTGAGTTTTCTGACTCGTTAGCGCATTCCACACGATTAGTCTCCCATCTTGAGAAGCACTGACGATCCTGTTCCTCTCAGGCGTCCAATCCAATGAATAAACCTGTAAATTCCCCACATTTTAAAGATACAAGCTAATATAACAGACTGATTCCGCCTAAACTCTTCAAAAATGGAAACTTTTAGTTTCCCTTAACATAGTTACACTATCTAAACCGTTTATCACAAAGCTCAAAACTTCATAAACGAGAATACTACTTGAAGGAAAATATAACACTTTGCAGCTATAGTTCGTCAAATCATACGGAATTGCTAATGAAATTCTGTAGATTTATGTAAGAAAGGATCGAATTTGAAATTGTAAGATGGAGATGAGATCGAGATTTTTCACTCACCTTTCCGGTGTGTCCCTGGAGAGTACGACAGCAAACCAGATCCGTCGCACCGAAGCTTACCGGAGAACGTCCCTGCGCCGCCGAATACGTGGCCACTACCGAAATTCAATAGCAAAACAGATCTAAGAACAAGTTTTTGTCCATATCTAGATTGTGAAGGAGAAGAAGAAGAGAAATGACGAACCATCGGTGTCGAGGAGCTGGAGGCGTCTCTGTCTAAGCGTGTCACGGAGGTTGTTGACGGTCTCCGTAGCGACGGCGTGGCGTTCTTTGAGCTCGGAGACAGACATTTCCAGCTTCGGAATTAACCGATCAAGAGATTAGAAGAGGGGAGTGGAAATGTCTAGAAGAGAAGAAGCTTCATGATTGGGAAAAGGGAGAGATCGAACCCTAGAAAGAGAGATGATTTTTGGGGGAATTACGTGGGAAAGAGCAGATGAAAAGCTGAAGAAGCAGTCAGACACGCTCGGTGTTGTTGATGTCTCTGACCTGACCCAACCCAAATTCTCAATGAGAGAGAGAAGACAGTCAATTCGACGCTTGACTGTTCTCATTAGTGGACCCCATTCACAACTCCAAACGACGTCGTTCGTAGTTAGTTCCAGGTTCTTTTGCTACTTGTATGATTTCGATTTTCTTTCAATAAACCATGACATTGTTGAAGAATGATCGAACATCGAACATCGAACATATGATTCTGTTATTATGTAGGAGTTTTTTACTGTTAGTCTTAAAAAAAAAGTTATGTGCAGTAATTTCGTTATTTTGGAAAATCAGTGATAAAAATCCAAAAGTAAAACATTAGTTCGTTATATGAATTCTGCTTCACGTTATTTTTACTCAATAACCAAGAGTATAGACTATAAAGTAAAGAGTTCAAAAGGGAGAATGGAGTTTACTACATCTGTCGAATCTAGTTATATTCAGTCCATGAAAAATAACCAAACAGAAGTCTAGTGGAAGTAGCCGTTACAGACTACGACAAAAAATTATTATAGAATATGTATAACTCTGTTTATAAAACTAATAACAACTTGATTGCACAGAGAGAGATAAAGAGAAGGGAGAACCAAAAAAAAGAAGAAGTATTTAATTACCCCCAAGAGCTAATTGGGTCATTAGACTCGTCATTACATATTTACATGTAAGACTATGGACATAAAGATGATCACTAGAAAAGACAGAGAAGAAGAGACATTTGGTTCAACAGCTCCATTCTTGTGCTCTACCAATTTACTGTTCATTGCTCCTGTACTTCCTGTTGCTCCTCCAGGATAGACGCAACTGTTATAACCTATCAAATTCAAATGCATGATAAGGAAACCAATCAGTATGATACAATTTCTCGCTTAGCAAACTTAGTATACTCAAAAAGCTCCTGGTCTTTGTTACAACTTTTTAATACAAGGTCGAAAATAATATTGGTTGGTACTTGGTGTGAGAGTCAAGGGGAGAGAAAACTTACTAGGGTTTTGGGAGGTAACTGTTGCGGTTTGAGAGAAATCGCAATCTGTAGACTTTTTAGGAGACTTTTGGAAATACATATTCATGGCAAAAGCTGCGTGTGAGGCCACATTGTTAGGCTCGAAACAAGCTCCTCCTGGTTGTATCGCCCCACAGTCTATTCCTTGCCCGCACGCCCAATCCAAGCTCGCCTGCAATTGCTCATTCGTCGCACCCTTCTTTGGTACACACCATCCCGTCGTCGTCACTTTTCCTGATGGCGTCTGCTTTTATGATCAAAACATAACCTCGTTAAATTAAAACCTCAACTGTTTATCTGCATCGTGCATTTTCACCACCGTTATAATAATATTTTCTTTCTTTCCAAATAAAAACCACAACTTCTAGTACATGTTAAATGAAACCACAACATTTAAGTATTCTAAACAAGATTCTTTTGTTAATAGTATAAAGACAAATGTATAAATCAGCATTCTAGACAACTATGAACTAACCTGACTACTATTGCTGCTACTACCGCTACTCTTGGCAAGGCCTATATCATAGGCCATAGAAAGATCGGTTTTGAAAAGCCCGAAGGCCCGTTCTGAAGATGGTCCAGGCTTTAGATTCTCATCGTAGAGTGCGAAAATGTATGTGTCGACAGACTTTCCAGGCATGAGAGGTGTGCCAACCATTGACTTTAGATGAGCTATTAGGTTTCCGTTGTAGGCTTTGGCATTATCCACGCTCGGTCCGACCTCGTTTGTGTCTCCTCGTGAAGCCCAACCAGTTTCCGCCACCACAATCTCCACCTTCTCGAAGCCCATCGATTTCAAAGCCGAGTGAACCGCATCAACCTACGAAATGATGAAAGTCAGAGCCTGTAACGTGTATTGCAAGAAATTCCAGAATCACGAACAAAGACTTCTTTATACTAATGAGTTCGAAGACCCAAACACGTAATATGTCCTGCAAAGTCATCATCATCTTTTCCTATTCTGCTTTTTTTATAAAGTTGTTTTATTGACTTTGGTCGACGCTACTTACGTGGATTTGACGATTACGAGTGAAAACAAATGCTTCAAGAAACATCTAAAAAAAAAAAAGAAATAAGTAGTGCGAATCTAGCTGTCAGACAATGAGTACTGCCGACGTGTCAACGTCAAACATACTTAATCCCTGAGTAGAAATAATTTTAATAAACCACACAGTAACCAAATTACTCCAATAAGCAAATTTGTTTTTATGTACAGATTGTGTGTGTTGAAGAAACTAAAGAAAGTGTAAATTCAAACACTTACGGCAAGTATGTATGGACCCGTATCATCATCCTAGACACACAACTGTCTTTTGTACTATATAATAATAAGAATATAGATTCCTTCTAAGTGGAAAAGTGAGAACAGAATAAGTTCTTTGCTACAAATACAATCTAATGCAAAGAAAAATTCTTCTATAGAAAAACCGAAAGTTCAAACTATATATTCCTCCACGTGAATACTTTGCAAATTGTTTTTTTATTGATCTTTGTGTGTCACAACAATATATTACTTGAAACTAACCGACCTAAGATTAACTATGCTTTGACATCTAACTAAATTAGTTCAGTACACCAAATTCTTAACCAGAGTAGAGTAAACACTTTTTCAGATTTTACGAAATCTTAGAATTTTAATTTATTACCAAACACGGCTGAATTAATTAGTTTGGACCAGACCCGAGAAAACGTGGACCCAACTGTAATAAATTTTACCTGAGCGTCAAACATGTTCATGTACTTGATTCCGGTATTGGAGTCGACCCGTCCCGGGTTAGACTGGAATAGGCAATACGACAGTGTTTCGGGTCTCGGGTCACTTTGGTACGCGAAGAACGGGTACGGGTTAATCGCGAAAGGCGAGCCAGTGTCGCTTAGGAACTGCAGAATTCCCTTTAAACCGGTTTGATAACCGGCCGCAAATGAACCGGCTGATGGCGGTTCCGAATTTCCCAGTACCGACATCGCGTGCACCGTCGACACCTTTATTTTCCCGCCGAGCGACACCGCCTCGAGAGCTTTCTGAACATTTTGCATCGCCGGGAGTAGCTGGTTCACTAAATTTGGGTCATTCGACATCAGCACCTGCGAAATTCGGATCAGAATTGGGGAATTTTCTCGGGAAAAAACTTTAATTGAATTTTACGGACCTCGTTGCCGACGGTGATGAGGATGATTTTGGAGGCGGGGTAAAAAGGGAGGACATTGGAGTTGATCCATTGAGTGGCGACGTTGGGATCGGAGGCGAGAGAAGGAACGTCACCGTTAGCGGCGCCGATGACGATGCCGACGCCGGTTCCGGCCAAAGCTTTGATGATGGCGGG
This sequence comes from Microthlaspi erraticum, assembly GCA_902728155.2. Classification (NCBI taxonomy): domain Eukaryota; kingdom Viridiplantae; phylum Streptophyta; class Magnoliopsida; order Brassicales; family Brassicaceae; genus Microthlaspi; species Microthlaspi erraticum. Next base: position 88,099 of record CACVBM020000499.1, on the reverse strand, counting down.
ATCGGCGCCGTAGAGTCTCACCTTCTGAATCGAAGTGGACTGGAGTAGCTTGGCGGTTTCCGATGGCGGAGGGAGATTGTCGGCGACTTGACCGTAGTTAACTCCGATGAACGGCTCTGCATCTGTCAGGAAACAAAAACAGAGGAAACAAAATGAAGGTAAGATTGAAGAAGAGTGATTGTCAAATATCTAAACAGAATACTTCTATATTCTCTCAGTGAGGAGTAAACTAAAGCGGTGTCGTATTGATGGAGATAATACTTACGTGAGGAAGGGAAGTGAAAGAGGGATATGAGGAGGAGAGAGGAGAAGATGGAGAGAGCCATGGCGATGATGGTGAGAGAGAGATGAGTGAGAAGGAGGAGAAAGAAACAGAGATAATTAAAGAAGAGGTTTTTACTGTAACGGTTATATCAACATTGAAGAGAATAAGTCTTTTCCGAGAAGACACGTTGGCGCTTGTTTTTCCACACTCCACGTGCTGACTTTTATTTTCTTAGTCTTGAGGTAAGTCTTCGTCTCGGTCAACTATTGTAATATTTCCGGAAAGAAAAATCTTCTGCAGAGAAATTTCGTGAAAAAAAGGTGTTTTGTTCAGAAACTGATCCGTAAATCTGATTTAAAGGCTAAGACTTTAACATTGTTAGTGGTTGTAGAATGATGAAATTGGTTAGGATGTAGGACTCAAAAGTACAAAAAATGGTTGCGACATTCCTTGTCTGATAACTCGCAATTGAAGGTATACGTACGCAATACGTTCGTGTCATGTAGAGATTATTCATTACATACAATTTTGTTTTAACTTCTCATAAAAAGCAGACGACATTGTTCCTCTTTTCCATGCTATTTCTCAGCACAAGTGTGTAAACCCATTCTTCACGTTTCACCCACCACCACCAATAATTTTATCTTTTGTGACTACACAATGTTTACCTCGATTATTTATGTTGACTATACCTTCTATTCGCATTTTAAATCATTTTTTCCTCAAGACTTCTTACTACGCTCACATCATGTTACTTAAGTATGCTGTTTATGTCTGGATGTTTTACTTTTAACTAATCATTATCCGCCTTCATAGCCGTATACAATTCAGTTGATTAGGTTAGAGACAAAAGCATTTTCATTAGAATCATATCATATCGTTGATGATGGTCAATGCCAAAGCCAGTTGAGTTCCTTTCTTGTCAATGCCAAAAGAAAACAAGAAACCCAAATCCAATCCAAAACCCCAAGGACGAACACAACAAACAAAAAAACAAAAGAACCTCCAAACCCAAAATTGGGGTACAGACAGAGACAGAACCAACAAACAAACAGATTCTCTCCTCTATTATATAATCTGAAGATACCAAGTATATCTGTGAAAGAAAAAGGACCTGATATTCAAGCAAAATCCACAATGAAAAGAGATTGTCCTTGGCTTTAGGCACCTGAGTGCGAGACAGGTGTTGTCTCGAACTTCCCTTCAGTGAACAGATGGTTGTACTGTTGAGGCAGTGCATGTTCCACCTACAGTGTTGTAACAACATCACTATTAGAATCATTCTTTCATTTAACAGTGTCCTCTCCCTCACGAGCCTCTTTGGCTACAATGCACTTGTAAAACCAATCACCACACAGTAACCAGACTCCAGAAAATTTCTCATTGATCAATGTATAAATTTTAAAGAAATCCAAAAATCCATACCCAATCTCCATCAGGGGAAGCACCGGGCACCATTACATTGATCTCACTCGATTTGGCTGTTGTTATAGCTGTCTCTAATGAGTCTTTGTTCAGATATAACTGACAGCCAGTCGTGTTGTCTACAGAAACGGTGGGAGCTGAACCCTGAATCAGCCATAGATGAGTAAAGACAAAGCAAAATCATCAGTGTTCACGAAAAATTGCAGACAATAATGCTATATTAGAAGATTGAGAACCAAAAGAAGATATATTTGGAGCCATTAGGGAAGTTAGATAGATGGTAGAAAACAAACCTGACATTGCACTTCTACGTTGTTGCAATTCACAATCTCAAATGCAGCAACAACATCCTATACATACATGTTAAACTTTCCGTTATCAGAAATCACATAACTGTATACTGTAGGGATGTAAGAGGGGGCAAAATTATTCCACTCACCGTGAAGACAACACCCATTTTGGTGCATTTGTCAATGGTGATGTTATTCACTTTTCCTACAGAATAAGAAAAAACAACAGTAAGGGTCTCAAAGAAGTTTTAGCAGATATTCAACTTTCACGGTGGATTGGAATGGCGCAAAGTTACCTTGTATCTGCAAGACAGAATCTTTGCAACCAAATACATACACAGATTGCTTGGAATCACACTCGCTGATAATCAAGTCCTTCTTCCCAATTTGGTTCTCAACAGCCCACCTAATAATTCATTAGAAGCCAACAAATCATATTATACCATTTCTACCATAGCAGTTTTGCATTTCCACTATGAAGTTATTGTTAAGTAAAACTCACTTGCGACCCATTTGAAGTTCCATTTTTGGTGGTCCAGTTTTCGCAAACGCTGGTTTACTGGTACGGGTTTCCTTCTCAACGGCACTAACTGCTCCAGATCTATCAGCACGGTTTTTTGTCTTCATATCATCCGTCACTTTTTTTAGACCTGGAAAGCAAAGAACGAATAATAAGCCACTTGTGATTCACATTCCAAACAGACATATGAAGACATACACAACTTCAAACTCACCTGAGGTCACAGAGCCTGAGCTGAGCTGCTGGAAGACAGCAGACATCCCTTGTTTCTGGTTCGACGACGATGACGGCTTCGAAGATTCAGCACTGAACAGGGACGCAGATGGTGCTGGGGGAGGAGCAGGAGCACCAGGTGGACCCTTTACAGGAGCACTAGCAGGTTTCCCTGATGCATTCCATACAGGTCCCAAGGCGTAATGACTTTTAACATAATCCCTTAAACCAGGCACGTAAAGTTCTTTAATGGCTTTAGCCCATTCCACATGATCTGCGTCTTTGTTACGGTACTCCACCAGAACCTGAACAAGGACATGGGCAAAAATTGGGGATCACAGAATTAACAATGTGCAAAGAGCATCAAACAGCAACTTAAGCTTATCCAATATGAATAAGCAACTCTAAAGTCCTTGTTCCCTATTCTTTTTCCAGAAGCTCTTAGAAATTTCAGCAATAAGCTCTTTGAAATTTTGGCTAGGCATTTAACTTCAGTAAGAACATATAGGAGACTGAAGTTTGCACCTTATTGTTGTAAAACTCAGCCATTTGCCAACTTTCTTCCACGTGAGCAATTGGCATGCTCATACCTTGCAGGGAAAAGAGCGAAATTACATCACAAAATGCCAGTTATTGAGAACGAAGATATCATAATCAAACATGATGGCTCTGCTTACCACAATCTTTTCCAGTGAAAGCAATCCACGCCAATGCAGATAGACTATCGGACGCAGCCTTCAAATGATTGAAGAAATCTGATCTCTTTCCTTCTGTCATTGCATTAGCTTTCATTGTAACATCATTCAACGGCGTGAAAAATCCGGCCAATCCAGCCATATCAGGCTTCTGTTCAATCAGAATAATCTCCAAAAATCAAAATTCAATCCAATCCACGATTACACACCTTGTTGCATGATCAGAATTCAAAAGTTACCTGAGTTTGCTTGATCCGGATAAGCAGCTCCTTTTGTGCCGAAAACGCTTCGGCGACAACCTTCGTCACATCTAGAACAGGTCCACCGATCTTCTCAGCCGCGCTCAGAGCCCTACCGACGCATTGGGAAATCAGATCTTCGTAAGCCAGAATCGATGGATCAGTCGACGCGACATCGGTTCCGGCGCCGGCGGAAAAATCTCCTCCGCGGGAAAGAATAACTCCTCCTCCGTTGCTCGATAGACCCTCGAGCTTCGTGACCGCAGCTTCCAGGCGCTTAATCAAAGCCTCCTCCATTTTCGCTCAACAAAAAAAAAAGTGTTCGCAGCAGATCTGGATGAAATCGATTTAAGAGTGGATTTGATTTTCCTTTTTGTGTGGGGTCTGTCTTGTGTTTGTGGGTTTCATGATGATGGAGAAGTCAGGAGAATATGTGATGACACGTGGCCGCCGTTGGATAACTAATCGCAGGTGGTGGAGTGGTCGTGGTTTGTCGGATCTCGGTTGAGCTTGAATCGGATCGGAAATGTCCAACTCCGGCTATTGCAAAAATGAGTGACAATCGGTTATCTGTTCGGTTGTTTCAGAATTCCTTCCGAATATTTCGATTTGAAAAAATATTTGGTCCGAGTTAGAACCAAAATAATTTCGGTTGAGGTCGGTTTTAAACCTGAATTAACAGAATACCGATCAATTTCTGTAAAAACGAAAACCGAATCAAATTTCTGAATTTTGGTTTGGTCTGGTTCGATATTAATGCCCACAGGTATTGTTTGCACTGCTTCATGTGGCAAAGCTATGAAGCAAATCAAAAAGAGAAGAAATGAAACTTTCTCTAGGTTCAAACTGTATTTTATTATACGTATATGTATATGATATTTACAGATTACAACACTTGAAAATTAGAATTCCATCCTCATATATCTAACTTCTATTTTCCAACTTTCTCTGTTTTGCTTTCAATTCATCATATCTATGTAATCAATCTAGAACAAACGTGAAAACATCTATCAGTCTTGTTGTGTAGCAAATAGCTTTCAACTCTCAAGTGGTCTCCCAGAAACACCGTGATGGACATTCTTGTTTGTCTGGGCTGATCTGTGTTCCTGTGTTGAATAAGAGAATATGAAAAATCACATTAGCTCTTAATCAACATTGTTAAAAAGAAAACAACTAATTGCACAAGCAACACTTACAGGACGGAAAGAGAAATCTTCAGCCTCAAGCATGTGAATGATCTGTCCCATCTTTGGCCGTTTACTAGCATCAAGGTCAATGCAACGCAAACAAACAAGCAAGGCTCTTTTCAAAGCTCTTGGAGGAGGAGGTGGATTCTTGATTTTAGGGTCTATAACTTCTTCTCCACGTCTACTTGCAACCATTCCCTTAAACCAATCCACTAAGTTCATCTGAAAAAAACGTTTCACAAACAGAACTTTTTTACATATGTTCTTGCGGATGTTCATATAAAAGTCCTCAATATATGAGCTTACCTCGCCAGGTGGTCTTGAATGATCAACTGGACTCCTGCCTGTAATAATCTCCATGAGCAGAACACCGAAACTATAGACATCACTACACTCATTGAGCATACCCGTACTTGCATATTCCGGCGAAACATATCTACAGAAATTATAAAAACATGTCAGAAAACCAAAATGTATAGTAAGTAACAATCTGAATGTGATAATGTCTATATATACCCAAAGGTTCCCATCACACGAGTTGTCACATAGCTAGTTTCAGATCCTAATAACTTGGCCAAACCGAAATCAGACACTTTTGCGTTCCATTTCCTATCGATCAAGATGTTACTAGACTTCACATCACGGTGCACAACCTTAGGTTCAAGCCCTTCGTGTAAATAGGCTAATCTGTTCATCAAAAGCCGTCAATGTTAAATTAAGAGGCAGAACGCAGATAGAATGATAATCGAAAAGAAGAAGATAACGAAAGATATCATTACCCTTTTGCTGTTCCAATGGCGATCTTCATGCGTAGATCCCACGTAAGAGGACTCACCGGACCTACGTCACCGTGTAACCACTGCTCCAGGTTTCCATTATCAATGTATTCATACACAAGCATCCTTTGAGCACTGTCTGCACAATATCCCATCAGACCAACCAAGTTCTTATGTCTTACTTTCCCAATTGCTTCTACCTCAACTTTGAACTCTTTCTCTGCCTGTCCCCTGAAGAGATTCATGTTTTTACCATCATTAATCAGATTCATTTAATATAATCAAAACCTTAAATCGTTTTATAAAACAATACAGTGAGAGTAAGCAAGAAGTTTCATCCATGCCTCTAGACCAAACATTTTATATTTTTCAAATAGCATCAAACTTTCCGGTGGTTGTGCTGCAACCAACAACATGACTCTGTCCAACCTAACATTCAATATAATATATCTCTACAATCTTGCTACCTAAATAGAAGATTTGTCCATTTTTTTATTAACCATATGATAAAATCAAACTATGGAAGAGCTCTAGCTTAATAATCCCAATTCAAAGTATCAAGTGACCAACCCCAGAAAACAAACATTAAAGATCACTTTCCAGGCAGTTTTATACCAAGGGATCGACACCATCTCATCATCTAAAGGTAACGACTAAACAAAAAAGAGCATAGAGAACAGCTATTGAAAAAGATTTAAAATAGAATTAATAGAGCATAAAGAACAAAGAACAAAGCACAATAAATTTTTCCTTTTGTTTTACTCTTTTAGTTTCACTAAACCTACCAAAAGAACAGCAATTTATAGTTGGTGGTCGCAAAAGTGTTTACAGAGATCAGAGATGTATATAATGGTAATACAGGCAGGACCAGTAAACAAAGTAGAACTTAAGAGTTTCATTTGATATATTCAAGTCAAAATCAGAAACAACTAATGCGTAGAAAATGTTTTTCTTTAAACAACCACATGTCGGAGAAATATATAAAAAAATGTATCGCCATTTCCTTGGGTCAGCAGCAGCGAGAAATAAGACAAGTTTTTAAAAGCATATTAAATCAAGTACCAATGAAGGAGCCTTGACCCAAGAATTACGGAGTCCGTGAAATGGAGTTAATGAGAATTGTCAGAATGCTGAGGAACATTATTTAATACACTCTGACAAGATCTAAAAAATTCAAAAATTTCAAAAAAACCAAAACACTTCAATCTGAAAATTATCAAAATGATGAATAATGATCTAAATCTAAATTAGTAAACTTTTGAAAAACTCACTTGTTGTTGAGGAGATTCTTGACGGCGGCGACAGACCCGTCGGGGAAATCAGCTCTGTAAACGATACCGTACCCTCCTTCTCCGATCACTTTCTCGTCTGAGAAGCCACGTGTCGCAATCTCCAGATCTTTCAAACTGTACCATCGTCCCCATCCCATTGCCTCGGTACCAACGTCACCGCTTGAAGCCACCGACAAATCGTCGAACCCACCACTCGCTTCTTTGCTTGATGCTGCTGTGACCACTACAACTTCGTTTCCGATTTTACTCTTGGAATCATCGGACTTCAGAAATTTTCCGACTGTCTTGATGTCCTCCGATACCTCCTCCTTGGAGAAAAGCGGGATCGAGCCGGAGCTGTGCTTCACGCGCATTCTACGGGCGCGTGAGACGCGATTCAAGCAGACGAAGAGGAAGATCAAGAGTGAAATCAATACCACGAAAACAGAGATGATCGCGATGACTAAGTAGAGGTTTAGCCCGAAAACGGCGGATTTCGTTGAAAGCTTGTGGAAACTCGAGTTTCCAGATTCAGACATCGCGACAATGAGAATTGTTGGTGTTTTAGTCTCTGTAAGAAAAAAAATGAAAGAGAAGAAAACGTTGGGAGAGAAAAAAAACAAACAGAAGAAGCGGATAGCTTTAAACAAAAATGTTGCGAAGTGACAGAGACAAGACTAGCAAATGCAACGGGTAGAAATTGAGTGTTTTATATCTAAGGCACGTGATTAGCGTTTTATTACGAGAATGCCATCGAATACGCTTAGGCTTAGCTAATTGCCTAATTCTATCTCCAAATCGAAGGAGTAGATTGTACGCGAGTGTTACAACTTACGCATAAAACATTAACTACACTACAATTATAAACGAATCCCGACATACCCCACTCTTATACTATTTGTCCGAAAAAAAAACAAATTGACTACACTATATTCTTGGTAAATTAATTGGAGGAGCCGAGGAGCTATGTACAGTAGAACCTCTATAAAACAATACTCGATAAAACAATAAACACTATAAGATAATATTTTTCTCCGGTCCCAACTCGGGCCAGTGTAAAAAATAGCATAATGCGATAAGATGATAAGACAATAATATTTTTGAAACTCCTATGTAAAAATATAGTCCCAACAATAAGCTAAGATAATAATTATAAAACTAATGCATATATATCTAAGACAATTTAGTAAAATATGACTCCAATGTAGTTTGTCTTTTCTGAAAATTGGATTCCCGTTGGAGCTCATCTCGAATTTTTCTTATTGCATCTACAATTTCTGGAGGTGTATTCTCAACATGCAGCCAAAAGTTGTGAAGAGTTCTCGAAGCCACAATTGCATGCTTACGTGTAACTACTTGCACATGTCCTTCCTCATCATCTTCAACTTCATCTTCACCATTAAGAACAGTAGACATAATTTCTTACTTTGAACTTCTGAGCATGAAATATGTAAATAACAAAGTATAAGGAAAATTTGAATAAAAAATCTGAAAAAATATATTTCTATAAAGTTTCTTGTTTTTGATAGAATATTTCTATAAAATAATAATTATTGTTTATCGATAAAATAATAATTCTTGTTTTATCGATAAAATAATAATTCTATAAGATAATAAAATTTCAAAGTCCCAACATTATTGTTTTATAGAGGTTTTACTGCAATCTGTAATAGCTGGATTCCACTAAATCGTTAATTGTACGCCGCTGCTAATCAAAATGGATTAATTAAATACTTTAGCATGAAATGTTGGTGCTCCGACCTATATTATATTATTATTAGACAATAATAGTAGTACTATAGTTTTTTGTTTTTTTGGTCAACATAGTAGTACTATAGTTTTACTTTGGGATCTTACAAGAATACGTAAGAGTAGAGTGATTGAATTAATTTTTAAAGTATCTCGAAAACAGAGAGCTAATTTCTTAAGAGAGAAAAATAGTCAAAGGTTAGATTACATTGTAATGGGCCGATTCTATTAAATCAAATATAAACTCACTAAAATCGTAAAATCTCAAGAAAAGCACAAATCATCTCGTCTCCTTTATGTTTTCCCACCCGACGGTTTTCTCAAGAAGATTATTTACTCATCAAAAAGACAAAAACTGAGTATTACCCCAAGAATGTTGTGTATGATTGTTGGGAATTGATAGTTTTCTTAAACAAAAAGTATGGCTGTTGAAGGTAGTTGGACTGGCGAAACTTGTTTTGAAAAACAAACAAAAAATGTAATATCAGAATATCTAATTTATCTCAAAGTGTCAAGAAACACTTCCCACCTTTAGGAGATGTCAGAAGTCCGTGGAGTCCCATCTTACTGGATCGACGGTGAGCAACGGATAGGTCCTGGTAACAAAATAGCTTACGAGCAGCTGTTTTTTTTATTCTTTTGGGACTATAGCTTTTGTGAGTTTCTCAAAAGTGATATCTGGATATACAACGGTTTCATGAACTGTGAATTGTGGTTTCATTTTGGGATGTAATGTTAAGTATGGTTGGTTTTAGTAGTTTTTTTAACCAAGTGTGAATAGTAACTGTGAGAGGAAAACAATGAAGCTAGCTAGTGGACATGTGAGTATAAAGATTTGAAAAAAAAAATTGGGCCTAGACCAAGCCCATTTTCACGTCCATTCTCGTGAAGATCTCCATTTTTTTCCCTAAAATATCGGAAGGATACAGTATGCTGAAATTATTGAAAACTTGTACTCATATCAAAATTTCAAATCTAACGTATCTCTTTGTTTCCATATTCATCTGGAAAACAAAACAACACAAAAAAAAGCTTCATCTCATATTTTTCTCCGTATGTCTGTCTTCGTCTTCCATTAGTTGGCTAGCCAATGCACATGATGCCAAGATTTCTTCCACGTATTCATCAATGGCGACTTCTCTCCGTTTTTTAGATATATCAAACTCCACCCAACCAGGAGAATTTCTGAATATGACACAAACGTAACCCTCACGCTTTCTTCTCTTCACATCTCACTATGTGTATATATCCCCACAAACACCCAGCTTCATTTCTCACTTCATTGTTAATTCCTTCTCCACAATTTGCTGTATAACAAATCTCTCATGGACGACGAAGAATCCGTTAATGTAGGACCCGTGCAGATCCGGACCCGGAAGTACGTCAAGCTGAGTTATCACTACTTGATTACTCACTTTTTCAAGCTCTTACTGGTTCCTTTAATCTCGGTTTTCGTCACGAATGTCTCCCGGTTAAGTCTAAACCAGCTCCATCTCCATCTCCAGCACAATCTCGTCGGATTCATCTTCCTCACCGCCGTCGTCATTATCGGATCAACAGTCTTCTTCATGTCCCGACCAAGATCCGTCTACCTCCTCGACTACTCATGCTACCTCCCGCCGTCGAATCTCCAAGTCGGCTACCAGAAATTCATGAACCATTCAAAACTGATCGAAAACTTCAGCGAGTCGTCGCTCGACTTCCAGCGGAAGATCCTCGAGCGATCCGGTCTCGGCGAAGAGACTTACCTCCCGGAGTCCGTCCAATCCATCCCGCCGCGTCCGACTATGGCGGCGGCGCGTGAGGAAGCGGAGCAGGTAATCTTCGGCGCGCTCGACAGTCTCTTCAAGAACACAAAAATCAACCCTAGAGAGATCGGTGTCCTTGTAGTGAACTGCAGTTTGTTTAACCCTACGCCTTCTTTATCCGCCATGATCGTGAACAAGTATAAGCTTATAGAGAGCGTGAAGAGCTTTAACCTCGGTGGGATGGGATGTAGCGCCGGCGTAATCGCCGTTGATCTCGCGAACGACATGTTACAGATCTGTAGAAACAGTTTTGCTCTTGTGGTTAGCACAGAGAACATCACTCAGAATTGGTACTTGGGTAACAAGAAATCTATGTTGATCCCTAATTGCTTGTTTAGGGTTGGTGGATCCGCGATCTTGCTCTCGAACAAGCCTTGTGATCGGAGAAGATCAAAGTATAGACTTGTTCACACGGTGAGGACTCATAAAGGATCTGACGAGAAGGCTTTCAACTGTGTGTACCAAGAACAAGACGAGGCTTTGAAAACCGGAGTTTATTTGTCTAAAGATCTTATGGATATAGCTGGAGAAGCTCTTAAGACCAACATCACCACTTTGGGTCCTCTTGTTCTTCCCATAAGCGAGCAGATCTTGTTCTTTGCGGCTTTTGTTAATAAGAGATTGTTCAACGGCAAGAAGAAGAAGAAGAAGAAGAAGGCTTACGTACCGGATTTCAAGCTTGCGTTTGATCATTTCTGTATTCACGCGGGAGGTAGAGCCGTGATCGATGAGCTAGAGAAGAGTTTGAAGCTTTTGCCGGAACATGTGGAGGCTTCAAGAATGACGTTGCATAGATTTGGAAACACTTCGTCGAGCTCTATATGGTATGAATTGGCTTACACGGAAGCTAAAGGAAGGATGAGGAAAGGGAACCGAGTTTGGCAGATTGCTTTTGGAAGCGGGTTTAAGTGTAACAGCGCGGTTTGGGTGGCTCTTCGTGATGTTGAACCATCGGTTAACAATCCTTGGGAACATTGTATCAGTAGATATCCGGTTAAGGTTGATTTCTGATTTCATCATAACCGGTAGATTTGTCTGATAACATTGGTTATATCTTTATTGATGGGTAAATGTATGTGTATATGTTGTATATAAAGATAACACGTAAATTGACCAAGGAGCAAACAATATTGACAAAATTAGATTCATATACAGATAAGAATAAGATAACCTAAATTCTTAGATTAATCCGGGTTATCTTACACAATTAGCAAGTTTTTTTTTCTTGCTCAAACACAATTAGCAAGTTTATAAGGGTCTGAATGTAAATTTAGAGTTTTAGGATTCAATTTTAGCTGTATGCGAATAATTTAGTCCAGACTATTTGGCCTTAACTAAACTTCGACTCATTTATTTACTGAGATTTGAGTCTAGACTTGCGTAAAAACTCAATCCCGAGAAACAACATTCATCCCATAATTAGTCAGAGGATATTTCAACTAACCCAATCAATGCTAAGTACAAAGATTCTCTTAAATTTAACACACATGTATCATATTTAGCACCATTTTTAAAATCCAGTTTACTTATAATCAATGCAAACAAATTACTCCGATACCTTTTATTTGGAATAATAATCAATATATTATTCACAATGTTTATAACGTTAAAAATACAACGTTTATTGTTTCAAATGAAAAAGCATTAGTTTTATCGAAATGATTCAGTATTTTATTATTTATTTATTTTTCAGTTCACTGAACAATTTTCCTGTTTTGGCACCTTTCATTGGACTACTAATTTATTACAATGTGTATCCATGCATGAGCAGGAGTATACACATGTCTATATACATGCATGTAAAAACGTAACGGACCACAAAAGAGGATCCATACAAATACAACTCATCGCTTCCTCTATTGCTCTCCGACACAAACTGAACGATGACGTCCGTTAACGTAAAGCTCCTTTACCATTACGTCATCACCAATTTTTTCAATCTTTGCCTCTTCCCTTTAACGGCGTTTGTCGCCGGGAAAGCCTCTCGGCTTACCACAGACGATCTCCACATATTCTATTCCCATCTCCAGCACAACCTTTTAACCATAGCTCTACTCTCCACCCTCACCATTTTCGGTTTGGTTCTCTACATCCTAACCCGGCCCAAACCGGTTTACCTCGTTGACTACTCATGCTACCTCCCACCACCGCATTGTAGAGCAACCGTCTCCAAGGTCATGGAAATCTTCTATCAAGTAAGAAAAGCTGATCCTTTACGAAACGTGGAGACATGCGAAGATGACGCGTCTTGGCTTGAGTTCTTGAGGAAGGTTCAAGAGCGTTCCGGTCTAGGCGATGAAACCCACGGCCCCGAGGGACTTTTTCAGGTTCCTCCGAAGAAGACTTTTGCGGCGGCGCGTGAAGAAACAGAGCAAGTGATCGTTGGTGCGCTTGAGAAACTATTCGAGAACACCAAAGTCAACCCTAAAGAGATTGGTATACTTGTGGTGAACTCAAGCATGTTTAATCCGACTCCTTCGCTATCGGCCATGGTCGTTAATGTTTTCAAGCTCCGAAGCAACATCAGAAGCTTCAATCTTGGTGGAATGGGTTGTAGTGCTGGTGTTATAGCCATTGATCTTGCTAAGGACTTGTTGCAAGTTCATAAGAACACTTATGCTCTTGTGGTGAGCACTGAGAACATCACTCGAAACATTTACGCTGGTGACAACAGATCCATGATGGTTTCAAACTGCTTGTTCCGTGTCGGTGGGGCGGCGATTTTGCTTTCCAACAAACCGGGAGATCGGAGACGGTCCAAGTACAAGCTAGTTCACACGGTTCGAACGCATACCGGAGCTGACGACAAGTCTTTCCGATGTGTGCAGCAAGAAGACGATGATAGCGGTAAAACCGGAGTTTGTTTGTCAAAGGACATAACCGGTGTTGCCGGGAAAACGGTTCAGAAAAACATAACAACATTGGGCCCGTTGGTTCTTCCTTTCAGCGAGAAGTTTCTTTTTTTCGTTACCTTCATTGGCAAGAAACTAATGAAAGACAAAATCAAGAACCTCTACGTTCCCGATTTCAAGCTTGCTATTGACCATTTCTGTATCCATGCCGGAGGCAGAGCAGTGATCGATGTGCTGGAGAAGAACTTAGGGTTGTTGCCGATCGATGTGGAGGCGTCTAGGTCAACGTTGCATAGATTTGGGAATACTTCTTCAAGCTCGATTTGGTATGAACTTGCATACATTGAGGCAAAAGGAAGGATGAAGAAAGGAAACAAAGTTTGGCAGATTGCTTTAGGGTCAGGGTTTAAGTGTAATAGTGCGGTTTGGGTGGCTCTACGCAATGTCAAGGCTTCGACAAATAGCCCTTGGGATCATTGCATTGACAAATATCCGGCTAAAATTGATTCTGATTCTGCAAAGTCAGATACTCGTGTCCAAAACGGTCGGTCCTAATTTGTTTTTATCTGAAAACGTCTCATTTCCGTTTATTAGTTAATAATAATTTGATGGCTACGATGTTTTCTCTTGTTCGTTATAAATAAAGAATATGTTGGTGTTCTACTATTTCGATTGTTTCAAACGCAAATTTTGTTTTGATACATGAAATGAAATTCCTAAACGCCGAACACAAATGAAAGAGATGACGCCATATCCTCACAGGCTGAAACAATCAATCTATCGAGAATTATATTTAGGATTTGTTAGATAGGTGCGCCAAATATACCCAACCCTATGAACCGGTCGTCTAGTCTCGTAATCCAATATGCTATCCGGGCCGGTAATGTATTATATGTATTTACATTCATATTCTTCGATTTAATGATTGACAAAAATATAATATTAATATTAAATTATTAATTCATAGATCATTAACCTGTGTGTGTGGGGATAAAATGTAAATTTAAGCAAGATAGGTACAATCCCTGTATTTGCATTTTACATATAAAAAAGGGATGCATATTCTAGTTTTGTTGTACGATTTTGAATTTTAGAGACACGAAAGAAGGGAAGCCCATAGAACTCAACTGATAGTTGAATTATGAGAAATTAATGATAAGTGTCAGAGAATTGGAGCAGTCCCCGAGGAGCCTACTAAAAGAAACTATTTATAAACCGATGTGCATTAAAAAATGTTAGAAATTTTCAACAAACCCACCGATTCTTGCGAAGAAAATTACCACAGCGGTTATGGGAAGAAGAGATGTAGGAATTAGGATCCCATCATGACCACTATTTTTCTACATTTGATGTGATATCTAGGGACTAGGCACTTCCCCAATCCCCATATACAATTATACTCCACTACATATTAATATGATGCAACACTTTCACACGCACACACACATACTTAAACGTGCAGATATAAGTTCTCCAGTTTAATCAAATAAAATGGCTAGAAATATATGTAGTTTTCATAATAAATACAGCGAATGTTTATCTCCAATTCAACACACGAGAAGTGCCGACATCTACGTATACATACATGGAGAAACATATACACGTAATTATTTATGAGCATATATGTAAGTAAAAATTTAAAAGGGGATGGGGAACCCACAAATTAGGTGTGTGGCATTACTTTGATAGTGTATGCATGTGTAGCAAGATAGTGAAGTAGCTTTCATCTTCTATGGACTTAGTCCAAATTTATCACATCAAAAAGCAACGACTACTTCTTTCTTTCAAACCAACTTTATACCCTCTCCCTCTTCCTTATCTACTAACTCCATATTACAATTGGATTAAACAAAAAAAACATTGGATTTTTATTTCTAGACACGAGAAGATTCCATGTCCTATATCAATCACATAAAGAATGCCATACTTTGTATATTTGAGAGGTCCTTTTCTTGGAAATATTTGTTCACGGAGTTTTTCGGTGAAAGTGATCTAAAAACTAACTTGTGAGTAATTTATGAGATGGGCCTTCTAAGCGGAAGAGCATGGCGATCACGTGGCAGTCTCTCTTGCGCCGTCTCAGTACTAATAACCAATCACAATAGAATAAGCCAATAGAGCATGGCGATCACACGCAGGATCGATCTGATACAACAAGATTCAGAAAACCTCTTATGTCACTATTTCATGTGAACAGTAGCCAAAGACCATAGTTATTAAAACGACATGAAGTTATTTTGTTTAAACTCCTGTCACCCATTAAAACCAACGTCAGTTACATAAGTTTTACCTTCATTGTGTGACAAACGGCACTATCACACCCACGTGATGTTCACGTCCTCGTATAGTGAAAGAAACTTTGAGACCTTCCATCTTTTTTCACACTAGTGATTTAGCACCCAAACTTATCCTTTTTTAGTGAATCAAAATCGAATCCAATGATCCAACAATATACAAAATGTTTTTAGTTCATATGCATAAGTTTTTTCCAAACATCAACTTGTAAATGAATGTTTAAGAAAAATCAAGTTTTTAAATATTATTTGTCTATCAAACTAATTATTTTTTTGTTTTGTTTTTGTATTTCTTGTCACTATTTTTTATTATTTCTCATTTTTGCAACGATTCCAAAAACACAATATCTACAATCATCTAAAACTTCCAGATTTGGACATGGGCCTACACTTATTTGATGCGATGAATTTGGACTAAGTACAAAGGCAGATGTTTTTTTTGTTATAAATATCCATTCCTCTTCTACCCTCAACTCACATTTACTCTGTTTCTCTATCTCCCTCTCTCACACTGCAACTTGCTTTCTCATATCCAAAGAAGAAGAAGAAGATGATGATGGATGGAGCTACAGAAGCCGACCTTTTCCTCCACTGTACGGACATGTCTGTCTTAGAGCGCCAAAGGGCTCACCTCAATTACCACCATCCCGGTCTCGACTCCACTCTCGCCGGCTTCTTCTCCGATTCCTCAATGATTCACGCCGGCGGCTTTCTGGGGACGGCCGGTTTGGAATTTCCGGTGATTTACGGGGAGACGACGATGGAGAGTGAGTCTAGACTCTCAATTTCGCCGGAGAAGATTACTCCTGCGTCGTTTGGGTCTGGGAATTTCAAGAAAAGAAAGTTCGATAGTGTCGTCACTGAGACTAAGGTTCGAGCTAAGAAAAAATTGAACTTTGAATTATACAATATGGAAAACAAATAAAAAATCTTACTTTGAGAGTCACTTTTGTCTTTCTAGGATCTTGATGAGAAGAAGAAGAAGAAGAAGATGAGGAACAGAGAAGAAGTTGAAGTTGAAGTAGAAGAAGAAGAGAAGTCGAAAATAACAGAGCAAAACAATGAGAGCACCAAAAGCATCATGAAGATGAACAAGAAATCCAGGAAAGAACAAAACGATTGCTCGAATGGTTCATCAAAAGTGACCAAGGAAATGCAGAAATCGGATTACATTCATGTTCGTGCACGGCGAGGCCAAGCCACTGATAGTCACAGCATTGCAGAACGAGTGAGAGAGACTCATTGATTTGAATTTATAGTAAGAACTTATGTTTTTTTTTTTTTCTAACCATGGAGACTAATTATTATTACTTATGAAAATGTGAAGGCAAGAAGAGAAAAGATCAGTGAGAGGATGAAGTTTCTTCAAGATTTGGTTCCTGGATGCGACAAGATCACAGGCAAAGCAGGGATGCTTGATGAGATCATCAACTATGTTCAATCTCTTCAGAGACAAGTCGAGGTCTGAAATTCATTTCCCATTTCTTATACAAAATGACTTTTAAGACTATAATTTTGCAGCAGCTTCTTAATTTGTTACTCTAATATTGTTTGAAACAGTTCTTATCGATGAAACTAGCAGCTGTGAGTCCCAGAATGGATTTCGATATTGATGAATTTTTCGCGAAAGAGGTTAGTCATTGATTTGTTTTTGCATATAAAGGTTAACTAGATTAACTAAAATATATCATGTGAATGGAAACCAGGTTGTCTCAGCTCCAGTGACGAACCTAGCAAACAATGTGACGCCATCACATGAGATGGTTAACTGCTGTTATCCTCATGAGATGGTTAATTCCGGTTATCTTCATTTCAATCCAATGCAGCAACATCAAGTAGTTACCAGTTCTGATGCACTGTCATGTTTGAATGCATATAACTTTTTGTTTAATAATCTTCCTTTTGGATAATGTTGCAGAATTGTCAAGCTCCTTCGATGTGGGACTCTGATGTGCAAAATCTTTATAGCAGTTTAGGAGTTTGATTAAAAAGCGATACACAACTTGACAATGTTCCCTAATTCTTGACCAGTTTCAGGTACATATGCAAAATTCTTTAGTTGGCATACTTTGTTGGGTTTGTGACTTTGTGGTTTAGGACAAGTTCAAATTCCCCACTTGGCTTCCATTAAAAATTTACAGATATAAGATTTTGATTTATGTAGGTTCTCCGGACACAGACATCATTTCAAGAGGGAAGATCAAATTCACATATTATTTCAAAGGAAGAGAGAGCAACTTGTAGCTGTTAATTTCACTATATTGACTTAGGATCTCCCGCCAATTATTTTAGTATTGTGATTTCATTTGTGAATAGATGCAAAACAGTAGTTATGTATTTTCTCATCAGTAAACCGTAAACGTAGTCTTCTAATGTGTTTCTCGTCTTCTTGTGGTCATCCTACCAGAGGAATTTTTGATATTACAATGCCACTCTAAAAGCAATATAAAAAGACAGAAACAATTATGTAAGTACAAAGAAAAATAAAGAACGGTCAATGCATAATGCACCACGAGTGTAGAGAGTACAAGAACTCAAGATTTCAATAAATTTTGAATAAAACAATGGTTGAGAGATGATATAGCAAGTGAATATGCAAGGAAAAGTAAACTAAAATGAAGACGCAACAGAAAGCAAAAAGCTTCTCATTTGTCTGATTTTGCCAAATTATAAGACAACTGAGCGACACCTTTGGCTATGAGCTCTTGGGTGACAAAAATAAATAAATAAGCCGTAATCTTCTTCTTCTACCACTAATTAATTGTACGGAAAGGGGAAATGGAGGAGGGGAAGAAGAAGAGCAGAGTTCTGATAATCGGAGCAACTGGAAGATTAGGGCATTATTTGACCCGTTTCAGCATCGAATCGGGTCATCCGACTTTCGCCCTCATCAGAAACTCCACTTTCTCCGATCCCGATAAGTCCTCTAAGCTGCATTCTCTCTCCGACGCCGGCGTTACTCTCCTCCTCAAAGTATCTCTCTTTCTCTCGAAAATCATTTCTGTAATTCATTTCTTCTGGAATTCGTGAATTTCTGGGTTTGGTGGATGTTTGACTAATGCAAATCTGAAAGTTTCGATTTTTAATTCGGTTGATTTGGTTCTCGTTGTCAAGGGCTCATTGGATGACGAAGCAAGCTTAGAAGAGGCAGTGAGGAAAGTAGATGTGGTGATCTCTGCAATTCCATCAAAACATGTTCTTGATCAGAAACTCCTCATCAAAGTCATCAAACAATCTGGCTCCATCAAGGTCTCTCTTCATATCTTATAATCCTCATTTCAATTCTCTTCTTCGATCATGTCATTGGGACAAAATGAGAACATGGTTAATTACTTTTTGCAGAGGTTTATTCCTGCTGAGTATGGAGCAGACTCGGAGAAAACACAAGTCTCAGATCTTGATCACGGATTCTATGCAAAGAAAGCTGAGATCAGACGTCTGATAGAGTCAGAGAAGATCCCACATACTTACATTTGCTGCGGACTGTTCATGAGGATTCTACTTCCATCGCTTGCGCAACCAGGGGGGTCTCAGTCTCCTCCAAGAGATAAAGTCACAGTCTTTGGAGATGGAAACGTCAAAGGTTACTCCTTTCTTTCCTCTCCAAGTCCCATCACTACAAATCTGAAATCTATGTGGTCTGAAATTGAGGGTTTCGTTTTCTTTGTGTAGCTGTGTTTGTGAATGAAGTTGATGCTGCAGCATTTACAATCAAAACGATAGATGATCCACGAACACTCAATAAGACACTGTACCTTAGACCGTTAGGAAACGTATGCTCCATGAATGATCTTGTTGAGCTCTGGGAAGGGAAGATTGAGAAGAAGCTTGAGAAAAGTTTTGTTACAGAAGACCAAGTTCTCAGCAAGATTAAAGGTCTTCTTGCCACCCATTGCACACAACATCTCGTCTACATTTGTGCTTTCGATTTGCAAAAACTTGACTTTCAGGGTTCTGTTTTTGTATGATGCAGAGACTCCATATCCGGATAACATGGAGATGGTCTTCATATACTCTGTCTTTATCAAAGGAGATCACACATATTTCGACATTGAGTCTTGTGGTGGAGTCAATGGCACTGAGATCTATCCTGATGTCAAGTACATGACCGTGAGCGAGTTTCTGGATAGTCTTGTCTAGAATTTGTTACCAAACACCAAAAGGGATCACAGTTTTGTCTCATTTGTTTCAGGATCTTTCTCTCTACACTTCCAAAACCACTCTGTTTTAGTTAGATCAGGAACTTTTTTCTCTCATTTGACACTGTATCTTTTACCTAATTGATCCGAGTTTGGACCTTTTTGCGTCTAAGATAGTCTTGTGTGTCAAGTTCTGATGATGATTGAAAGAAGGAAGCATCCAATGAGCAGTTACACTCCATCAACAACTAGAAGAAAACAAAAACAGAGGATTTGTTTTATTATGAACAAACCATACAGTATTTAGTTACGATAGAAACAACACTAAAGGAAGCATGTATGGCACACAACGGAACACGTCAAATACGTTGATAAAGTTTGATTTGATGAAATGTGACTTACAGTCACAGAGTGTGTTTCTAAAAGACACGAAGTTAAGAGAATTGAGTGATCCGAGTTCTGTTTCACTTTGACAAGACAAGCTGTATTTCTCTGCCTCAAGACAAGCTTTATCTCTCCGCCTCTTCTTTGTTAAATAATGATAATTATTTATTCTTTAGTACTTTCAAACGAAAACACCAGTTTAAGATCTCTCTCTCCATTTTCCTCAACCTTGAACACAAAAATATTTGCTTCAAGACAATAGTATCAAACTTCGTTTCATCCTCCACGTATTGGCCACTGATCGATCAATGTAACATTACTTTCTATCTCCTCTTCAGTTTCATGCATTTCTTCATTCTTCGGCACACTGAATTTGTGTGTTTATGTCTCTAGTGAAGTATAATGCCTTTATTTTTATTTTTTTTCATTTTTAGGTAACAATGTCAGAACATGTTATGAGGAAAAGTGGTGTTCATGGTTATGAAGGAGCCTGGTTAAGTCGTTGGACTCAGAGTGGCGGTAGATTCGAATTACAGGCTCATCATAGTAACCGAAATGCCAAGTGCTCTACGATTATTAACTTGCAAGAAGATGGTCATCAACTATCGAAAGGTTCCACAAGTTCCATGAAACTAAAAGGAAAAATCTTGAGTGGGTGTCTTGATCTATCTCCTAATCCTGACCTGAACAAAAGACCGCTTATTGTTGGGGACAGAGGAAATTCCATAGATGGGGAAGAAGGAGAAACAAGCAGCTCAGCTACTAAGAGTATGGATGCGAAAGACTTTCTAAGCGACAACACCAACATGTTCAAAGAGGGTAAGCGTATACGTTTGGACCCTGAAACCACCGACAGTAGATCAAATGTCAAACGTCTCAAGTCAAATGCCTTGGATGATTATACCGGAAATGAAACCAAGAGCATGATTGTTGTCAAAGGACCATCAGGGGAGAAGGTGAGCTACTTCTTCCACAGAATCTTGAAATGTGAAATCAACAAACCCTTCCGGCCACAGATCAAAAGTCTGAACATGGGAAGAGGAGAAGAAGAAAAAGAGAATGTAATGCTTCACCCATGGATTCAGAGATGGTCTGGGAAAAAAGCTGCAGAGACTCATGTGCAAGGAGGTGATCGAAAGGGCACCGTGCTAGAGAAGCAGTTTCCAAGTGTTGCAGCAATGGCATTGATGGGGAAGGCTCTCAGAAGGTTCAAACCTGAGTGGTCTTAGAGAAGCCAACTCCCTCTTTGTTTGGAATTCTCAGGATCTAAGGTTAATGCATTCTACATTGCTGGTGTTATAAACACAATATAAAACTAGAATCTACTACAAATAAACTTGGAAGTGTGTGTGCAAGAACAATTGGTATCTTTACTTCAGTGTGTAAAAGTAAAATTCTTGAATCTTGCTTCATAACAATATTGTAATGCCCCAAAATTTTATTTGAATCTCCATATTCCATTGTATTAAGAAGTAACATTACAAGGGATGAAAGTAAAGATGCATTCTAGGAAAGATTTAATGGTTCATGAAGACATTGTGTAAAGATAGATAAACAACAAACACAATAAAAACGAAACTAGCTGTGTCCTGATCGTTCCCTTAGCCATCAACTCTTTGATCGCCCTCTGAGCAAGCGATCCATTGATCTGTTCCAACACACAAGCTCGTGTCACAACAACCATAGATGATTATAGTATTATAGTATTTTTGTTTTATCAACAAATGTTTTGGATTTGGCTTAGTCCGGTTCCTGAATTAAACCAGAGATGATTTACCTACCTACAATGCACATATAATTCATACATGGTACACTAGGCCTTACCTTTAAATCTAAGAATATGCAATTATCTTAAGAAAAATTATATTATGTTGCAAGATATATCAGTTTCTTACCAAATGATAATGTAGTAAATTACAACAAATAAAATTTGTCAAAAGATCAGCAGGTCCAACAGATTATCCAAAATTTCGCTATGTTTCGATTTCGATGGATTGAGTAGAAGTCAACAATGAGTTCGGCTACTAAAATACGTAGAAATGAGTTTCACTAGAAACCATGCATTGCAGAATCAGATAAAAAAGCTACTTGGCACATAGGACCATACGTATATGACTTTTTTCTTTCTTTCTTTACGAGGGTCGATTCGTATATGACTTCCACCTTTTCTTTTTAAAAATTTTGTGTTGGAAAAAAGTTTCCTAAACGCCAAAATTCTGAGAAAAAAAAGAAGAGAGAAAATATTGGATGATAACGAGTATGGATAATATAAAGAAAAGATAAGAGTTTTATTAACTTCGCTAGTTAGATAGCCAATAGCCACCATACAATTGAAAAAACAAACTTTTATTAAATCAATCATGTCCATTGTCCATTACGGAAAGTTAATTAGTTGAGTCAAAAACACTAAAAAGAGAAGTTAGTTGCATTGGTTTTACGAGGTGGGGTTTTTCATATTACGGAAAAGCAAAGTTAAAGTTCATAAATTATTAAAGAGCAGCCCCCAAAAAAGAGAGACGAAAAGTTTATAATGTTGAGTATGTCTTAGTGAAGAAGGAAATCACTCTCATCACTTAGTGTGATCCATATTGCCAAATGGACTTTCTGCTAGAAGAAAATCTATTTCTAAGGTTTTTGTTTTTTCGTGAGTAAGCTTTTGTTAAATATATTGATTATTTTGAAGCTTGAAGCTAATCTTGTGTTCTATTTACCTTATCAACTATACGAAACACAAAAATTCTACCAAAGTTTGTAAGACCTCATATTCTGAGTAATAGTGATGCATATATGTAAGAAAACTTATAGGAATTAACTTCACATCCCATTCAAAATATGTTTAGCCAAAATAAATCACATAAGATATTTGAAGAAAACCGAATAAATGATGAAAACAGAGCAGGGAATAACCGAATAAGAAGAAGATGTGACCGGTCACGGCCTCATGGGCGATGAACATTAGCAAGGACAGCTTTTGGGAGCACTGAGAATAATGTTTTGGATAAAGTAGAAACTAAAGAAAAACTATTATGCTGTTCACAATTTTAATTTAATTATAGAACTAGTCCAACTTTTTTCCTTGTTTTTCCAAACTAAACAAAAAAAAATTCATGAGTAATAGCATTTTCTGCATAGTCTATGAAATAAAGTGCAATCAAATAAAATAAAATAAAAAACTGAAAATTTATACTTCCATAGTCTATAAATAAGAACTGAAACCAACTCAAAACCTACAAGATATAACCACAAAGAAGAAGAAAAACGGAGATCTTCACACAAAGATTACATAACAGCAAAAACTGGTCATTCTTCACCATGACTATTGTTCTTGTTCCTCTGTTTCATCTCTTGTTCACTGCTTCTCACTTCGTTTCCGAAAATCCCACTTCTTCTGAGTGACATAAAATCCCTGTGAACCAAAAAAAAAATCTTTTTTTTCTTTTTTTTTTTTCCTCTGTTTTGCTCTATTGAAGAAATCATCTCAATGAACTCAATACAGTTTCAACACTTTAAGATGGAGAAAGCAAGAGGAGTCTTGACTTTCCAAGCAATAAGATCGTTCACGAACTTATTCAGACTGATCGAACTGATCCTTTTCCTAATCTTGATCTCCAAACTCTCTTTCCCTTCAGTGAAACTCTCCGGCGACGTTTTCAGGGAAGCAGCAGTGTTTCTCGTTAGCCCTAGGTTCGTTTTCTTCGTCGGAAACGCAATTGTAATTATTCTTTTTGCGAAATCCAGAGGATACATCTCCGCTCACGAGCCTACGTCAAAGACAACAGCAGAAGCTCCATGCAACGATCTTTACCAAGAGTTTCTTCACAAGAGTGAGAAGAAGAGATCCGAAGTTTATGAGACGAAAACAGCACAACCGAAGAAGCCGAGTGGAGTGAAAAGGGTTAGTTTCGGGAGAAGCCAATCGCAGAAAGCGTTTGAGGCGGTTCAACCGCTGGAGAGTACATGTGGCGGGAAAATCATGAAGAGGTATGAGTCGGAGAAGCATATGAGAGTTTGTGACTCCGACAAGAAAGTAGCCGTGAGAGTTAAGAAACCAGGAGATGGAATGAGCAACGACCAGTTTAGGACAAAGATTGAAGCTTTCATCGCGAGACAAAAGAGAATTCAAAAGGATGAAGAACACTTGACAATCTAGCTTGATCGTCTTTGCTAGTTACTGTATGTTTCTGTTTTTTCTTTGTTGTTCCCTTTAGTTATGAAACTGAAATGCTCTGTTTCAAAACATTCCATAATCTTGTAACTTTGCCTTCAACTCTTGTAAACCTTTAAGGTTGATTAAGTAAATACAGCATATGGTATTGGATATTACATTTTTTTTTAATTGAAATTTCTACCTAAAAGATGGACAACTTGAAAAGGCAATTCTCAAAATAGCATATTTTAAGTTTTTGTTCCAAATGTACCACCATTAGTTTATTTTTCCAATAATAGCACAAAACACATATGAAACACTAGTGAGTAGTGACGTACGTAGTATATAGTCAGTCAACATATATTTTGAGTTTTACTGAATAACAACTCGCTTGTCTAATGACTGTGGAAGCCATTCAAAATGATGATGGAACGTACAGTTGATAGCAATATATGAAATTTGATCACACACCTCGAGTTTAATTACTTTGATGTGATACATTGCAACATAGCAGACGTGGTTAGTTACACTAAAGCATCGAATATTCGAAATGCTAGTTGGTTTCTCATCTGGAGAGAACAGATAAAAAGTAAATTGGAAAAGCATATAAACGGTGTTTCCAAATGCTGGATAGCATTATTTAGGGCCGTGGATAAAAGGGAATAGATTGCATTATAGAGTAGGGAATTGTTGCTAGTATACATGTCCTCACGTCATCGACCTTGGTCTCAGCTTTCTCGGGAATATATAAAAGTCCCATAACTTACATATATTTGCATGCAAAAATGTGCTATCGATAAGCCAACACAAGGGTATTGATTCTTTGATATTTGAAACTAACTTAAGATTATATATCGGAAAGGCTTGAAATTTATGTTATGACTTGAATTACGAACACTAAACTTCAAAGATGTCCGATGAGAACATTCGTCAATTCACGATATTTATGTATTCTCTAGAAGCTTGTATCTAGTAGCCACTTAATAATCGTTTTAGTAAGATTGATATTAGAATTTATAAGTTATAATTGCTTTGCTTTTGAGTAACTGCGAGAGAAAGTATCTGACGTGTAAGAACCAATATCTGGAAAGGGGAAGAGACAAGATATGCTCGATCGGATGAGAAAAGATTGATGCAAATCTATAGAATCTAATGAGAATGACGAATACACGTGAGAAAGACAAAAACCTACTAGGAACAAATCTTATAATACAGAATACTTGGAGTTAATTTGTTTACTAATTTTTATACGTTTATCTTACATGTGATTAGTTGATGATGTGAATATATGATTTCTTATACTAAAAAGGTATCATAAAGTTTGCTTAATGATCTTAACATGTCTTATTTCCTATATAGACATTTGGAGTAAAATACATATATATTAACACCATTTCAACTTTAGAGTATTGTTAAGATATTTCACGTAACCAAGAATTTTTAAATCGAACTAAAATGTACAATGACAAAAATAAAAGTCCAACAAAATTAATAAACGCATATATCATACACGGCAGGCATGACAAAACTGAAGAGGCAGAATTTATGCCATATAACGTATTGTCCATTTTAGGGTTAGGTTATTAGGATCCCATCCATTTGCTCATGTCACATAGACAAAAACATCACTTAGAATCTTTCTTTAGCACAATGTATCAATTATCAACCGAATCAACTAAGTTCTTCTCGATAGAATTTCAAGATATTTTGGTAGAGGACGAAATAAAATACCCTTTGCATAGAGGAACTAGCTAGCCTAAATACGATTCTAAATTAAATGAAAATGTCGTAGTGCATCATCTGGAAACTACTAAAGTATGATTAGTTTTGCTAAGCTATGTGAGACTAATTTCCTTTTAAAATATTTTAAATGTCGGCAATCTCCTTTTCAAGTTTAAAGATCGTAAAGCTGTATGATAAAGTATCATATCGCTAATGAATATACGATAAATGCGATTTCCTCGCTTATCTACTCATAATTCTTCGATTACGTTTCCAGTTATGTAATCCATATCTCAGACGTTTGAATCAAAGAAGGTCAGTCACAAGAAATACAAGACTTTTAACCTTGGCTAAACCGATAAAAGTCATTGTGAATAAAGCAAACAGAAATATCAATTCCAAATAAAATATTCTTGGATGTCAAGGAACTTCCACAAAGTTTCAAAATTCAACTCAATTTTCTTAACTATCGAGCTAAACCGCCATTTTCATATCAATTTTCTTGTGAGGATCATAGCCGGTGAGCTCAAAATCAGCGGCAACAAAAGAATCTATGTGTTTCTTCTCCGGATTTATCTTCAAAACCTGTAAATACACCAAAGACAAATAAGTACATAGATGCAACCAACTACTGTTGTGATATTATGCGTTCATCAAACTCAAAACAAGATTTTAAGAGAAAGTGATCATGCGTCTGTATATACTCACAGGAAATGGTTTTGGTGGGTTCTCAAGTTGCTCTTGCAGAGGCCTGACATGGTTTTTGTAAACATGTGCATCTCCAATCACATGGATAAAATCACCAGGAACAAGATCTGCATAACATCAACAAAAACATCAACAGATGAGAAATTCAAAATCAAATTTGCTCTGTACTTTACTGAAAATCTGAACATTACCACAGACGTGAGCGAGGATGCATGTAAGAAGAGAGTACGAGGCAATGTTAAACGGTACACCGAGACCCATATCAGCTGAGCGTTGATACATTTGGCATGAAAGCTCTCCATTCGCAACATAGAACTGTGCAAACATGTGGCACGGAGGAAGTGCCATCAGCTTAAGATCAGGAGGATTCCAAGCCGACATTATAATCCGTCGATCATCAGGATTGTTCTTGATCTTGTTGATCACATCTAAGAGCTGATCAAATCCTTGGCCAGTATAATCAGCATGCATATCTGTGTACCTGAAGAAAAAGATGTCAACAAAACGGCTAAACAGAGAAAATATGTTTTGTCAAAGCAAAGAGATAACAGAGAAGATACTGACTTAGCTCCAAAGTGTCTCCATTGAAATCCATAAACGGGTCCAAGGTCACCTTCCTCTCTCTCAGTCAGTCCAATACTGAAATTCAAAGTTTTCACTTTTATCAGTATGTGATGGCCATAAAGATTCAGACTTTTGAAAAGACAAATGTTGGTAAGAGTTTACCCATCAAGATACGGTCTTGACGCATTCCCATCCCAGATATGGATACCCTTTTCTTGAAGTACCTGCCACTTACTCAAGCTTCTCAGAAAAACAATAGTATTGTTCATTTACATACGCACCAAATGTAGCTCAATCACGGTTGCTTAAGGCAATGAAGAATATGATAAGATCTGTTTTGTTTACCTTTGCATTGGTTGAACCGCTTATGAACCATAGAAGCTCCTCAACAACACCTCTCCAGAAAACTCTCTGCAAATGAGATGCAATTATGCAAACATATCTTGTAAGCTTCAATATCCAGGGAAGAAGACAAAGCAAACTCTTTTGGGGGTTTACACTTGAAAAGTCATTGTGAAGGTGAGAGCATACCTTTGTCGTCAGAAGTGGAAAATTCCTGCGCAAATTGAACGTCATCTGGCAACCGAATTTAGACAATGTACCAGTCCCTGTCCTATCGTTCTTCAAGTTTCCATTTGAGATGATCTCTTTGACCATATTCAAGTAGAGAAACTCCTCATGCCGGTCAAAAACCTTCTTAGGAAGGAAATCAGAAAACTTCTTGCAATCAGCCTTTGACGCATCACTCTCGTCAGAGGAACTCTTCACACGGACATAAGTAGTGAAGGAAAACCGAAGTCCATTTTCAGATACTGGAAGAGACGAACACCAAGGCTGATACACAGAAGTGTCAATGGCAGGAATAAATGTATCACAGTCAAGACTTGCATCAATCTCAGTTAAGTGGATGGCTTCACAGCTCGGCTTGTTCAACGATTCCCTACAATACAAAAAATGTCAAGACGATCAAAGAGAAAGGAAATGACGAATAAAAAGAGTGTTGGAGTAAAGAAGACACACCTCAATACATCTCCACCACCTATAACAAACACCTTCTCAATAGACAGACGATACGGAGGAGCAGCTAACAAATCCAACGCAGAGTCTATGCTACTGCAAGTGACAACATTCTCTGTGTTGGCTATATCGAAACCGCTTGAACGAGTCAAGACAACGTTGAGGCGACCAGAGAGTGGCCTGTACTTTGTGGGAATTGACTCCCACGTTTTCCTTCCCATCACAATAGCGTTCTTCTTAGCGGAATCCGAAGTGGTGATAGTGAGATCCTTGAAGAATTTGAGATCAGTAGGCAAGTTCCAAGGAAGTTTCCCGTCTTTACCGATTCCCATTTCCTTGGTTGCAGCTACCACAACTTGGTAACTTCTCTGCGGCTCTGAAGCCATGACCACGTTTCCGTTGAGACTGCTTGTCATTGTTGAAATAGAAACCTTGAAGATGTTTGCTAATGAGGACGACGGCTTGAGAGAAGTTTTACAGAGCAACAAAGCCTGAGAATTTGGACACGTAATAGAAGTTTGAGAAGATGAATAAACAAGACGAAATGTCAAACGGCGATTAGAGTCTGAGAAAGTTCAACACTGACCGATTTAAACGCAAAAGGTAGAGTCTTTGTGTGATTGAGCAAACACCTAAGAAGAAAAGCTGAAAATTTTCAGACGAAAAACAATGATTTTTCGTATTAAAAGCCAATCCATTTCTATCCTTAAATCTGAATACTTAACCAATAACTAAGAAGCTGCTTAAAATTGAGTTCCGATAACTAACCTCATTGGAGTTTACCAGAATGAGTCCTCATTCAGAGTGAATCTACACGTTCATAGATTTGCAAACAGTCAGCATTCAAAAATTGAATTTTTACAGCCAAAACAGAATCACTCTATGAGATTCCCTAACCTCGAGACGGAATTAATCAAGCGCATAAAAGTTTCAGAGAAGAGTTTTAGGAATCGGGGATTCAGGCGGTGTAAAGAGACTGAAACGCCGCGACTTCGCCGCTTTCGAAGAGGATACAAACGGCGGGAGACGACGGCAATGGATGATGATTGGACACATTGTATACTATTGGGCTTAAAATGGGCTCGAATTTAGGCCCTTTATCGCCAAGTTCCTGATAATTTATTAGCTTTGCCTAATAAATTGTGTGGTTTTAGTTTTCTTTGTGCTTTTATGCTTTCAAGTTTCTTTGAAACAAAAACTTGATTTCACTTTTGTTTGTTAGTCTTCTGCAGAATGTTAATTAGACAATACTTATCGGTTAATCTGTATCCAGTCGATTTAACAGTTACACAAAAAACTACCAAACCGTACCGAGAACTAGACTTAGAGCTTGTACCAAAAGATGACACATTTAGCTAGTCCAACTTTTTCAACACGATGCCTTCAAGAATCCCATCAGTTCCAAAGCTGCCAGTGAACTCTTGCGGATGGACCGGACCCGGTAACCGGAACGTGACAGAAAACTCACCGGGCGGGCAGAGATTCTGCGTCTGCATCTCAAACACTTGACAAAACCGGTTCACTCTCTTCTCCCCTGTTACAGTCACTCCTCTAACCAGTACCTTCCCATCCTCTTCTACTTCACACCTAAAGTATCCTGCAACACACAAACACACACACACACATTGAGTCAATCAAGAAACCGGTTTAGTGGCACTGCAATCACACAGTAGCAATCAAAAGTCACTCACTTTCATCTCTCTTCACACCAGGAAGCGCTATACGGAAGAGATAAGCGTCTGCGCATTCACCGATATCCACCAGCCCCATCGCCGGTCCAGCCTCAGCTCCACATATTGCCCCACTTACACAAACCCCAGCAACATTGTTTTCTTCGTTGTCCTCTTTGGCCGGTTCCAAGCTCTCGTCAATCTCATCCTTAACCTTGATTGAAACAGAGCTAATAACAGTTTCAGCTACATCAGTGTCAAGGCTCAAAGCAAAGCTCTGCAATCCGGTTAGCCGCTTAAACCGGGCAACACAGTCTCCTCTCATACAAGAAGTATCTGGATCGTTGATCAACACAATGCTCTTGAGAAGCTTATGCCGATTCCCGAGTCGGCTTTCAGGGTGAAGCTCTGGCGGAAAAAGATCCGAGAAGAGAGGGATTCTCATATCCTTGACTGAATCGTTCCGTTTTCCGATGAAGTATTTACATAAAGGTCTCGGCTTTACGATGAGAGATGGATCTGCGTTCTTGAGAACGTGGTGGTAGACTCGTTCGAGCTCAACCCGTTTGATGAGTGAGCCGCTTAGCTCATCTGTTTTCGGGAGATTCGATGCTTGCATCTGAAATGCTGATTGCTTCTTCTGCTGATGATGATGATGTTTTGTTAAATCTGGCCCGAAGTAAGTCCCTATGACGAAATGTAAGAGAAACAACTTGTCGTCTTTGATATTCTCCAGTGAAATTAGCACACTTTGTTCTTCAGAGTTGATTCCTCGCATTGTATCATCCATATCTAATACACACAAAATCAAAGATTGAACCTTTATGAGTTTTATATCCAAAAAGGTGGAAGCTTTTTGCAATGATGTTGCTGTACGATTAGCAATCTTAACAGAACCAACAATAAAAATCCTAAGCATGCAGCAAGAAATTATAAGCGATTTGGATGAGAGTATACGAGACTGCTGCACTGATTGTAATTCTAGGTTAGAGTTGGAAATTTTGATTTCGTTTTGCATGAAAAGGGCCATAATTAAAACGATGAATTTGTTAGGAATATTGACCTCGGTGATCTAAATGATCGAGTTGATCTGGGCGGAGGACTCTCAGGAAGATGAGTGTTTCTCTCTCAGCAACTTTCTCAAGCTTTCTCGCACCAACCCAGTCTCAGCTCAGAGCTCTCTCCACACACTCTCTTCTCTCTGTTACTAAGCACTCGTACAAGAAGAATTAGAATAGAAACGAAGAAGATATAAAGCTAAAAGGAAAAACCCTCTTTACCCTTAATTGGTTTCTACCAAAACACACAGCTCACGTGGCTCTCACATGTTAAGCCAAACCTTTTGCGATCAAATTGATCCAAACTGTTACATGAACATGATGGATAAACCAACATTTAGTTTTTTGGCGAATAATAAACTTAGATTGTTTGTCAATTGTTGTCATATGTATCACTTATTATTAGGTCGAAATTTTGGCTTGTTGTATAATGTTATAGACCAAATTTCTTTAATCTAATATTCCTTTCATCAACCTATAATTGTGAGTGATATATGTGAACCATGGAACAATTATGTATCTCAGCACCGTCTGTTGGGAATATCGCCATGTGGTCATGGGATGTATGATTTATTTGTATGTATATTTGGCTATTTGCCATTGTTTGTTTTAAAAATAATAGTATATGATTCTTTGTCATTGTTAATAAATCAAAAATAAAACAATTTCATTTGGGGTTTCTGTTGTTTCCTAAAAGCCAAAATTACTCTATGAATTTGATAAATTCGGTTACAAGAGACCACTACAATATAAAAAATAATATCATGAGATACTTTGGTTGACATCAAGATTTTTAACATCGTCAAAATGTTCAAGTAGTGGGCTGCACTTCTATGACAAAGACATCCCTCTCTCTTAGTCTCTTATATTCATTTTAATTTGTTTACTTATTTTTCTCTTCACATTTAATTTAGTTAGTTATAAGAGATTGGTTGCTAAGACTCTATTATTTGTTTTTGTTATAAAGTTAGATTATATCCATTACATTATACATATATATAAAAAAAAGTCTAGGACCACGTCAATATATAAGTTGATAGAATCAGTACCAAAAGAGTTGTCTACATGTTGTGAAGTACTTTCAAATGACTCTCTCCATTATCTTCAGCCTCCCTTAGCTCTCCCCATACAGTCTTCTCCAATAAGGTAAAAACAAAAAAACTCTCAGTTTGATCTTTCTCATCTTTTGGATCCTAAAGCACATTTTGGTTTACAACCCATCTTGATTCTTTAGATTCATCTCATATTTCTCATACAAATTGACCCAAAGTTTTTTAAAACGATCTTCACAATATTGTCTTGGTAGGTATCCGAGATTGCCGTGCGAAACAGAGTGCTTTAAAACTTATTTAACCATGGCTGAGACCAAACCTGGTTAGTCGTAATCTCAACTATTTCATTGGTTCGTGTAGTTATCTCTTAAATAGTATCACTAATGCAAATTGAATTTGTTCAAAAATCAGAAATAGATATGTCAGAGGAGGAGAGGAAGATAGTGAAGATGTGTTCGCTGAAGAAGAAAGCCATAAGCGCATCGAACAGATTCAAGAACTCATTCAAGAAAAAAGGTCGAAGAAGCAGCAGCCGAGTCATGTCCGTACCGATTGAGGACGACATTGACGCAGAAGACCTTCCATCTCTTGATGCTTTTCGCCAAGCTCTTGTCCTTGACGAGCTCTTGCCCTCCAAACTTGATGATCTCCATATGATGCTTCGGTACAGACTTTTTTTCCTTAATCATTACCAGTCGATCTCTCTGCACTTCTTACCTTAATCATGCACACTATTGCTTGACCAATCATAAAAGAGTATTATTGCACTTTAGGCCATATCTGGAAGTATTAGACTATTAGCCTATTAGGTGATAAGATTAGAAGTTTTGAACCCGAGATTACCGGATGGACTTGGCAACCTGACAAAAAAACACCCGACCATATATGGATCATTACAACAACTATTTGATTGCCATATTTATTATCGAGTAATCCTTTAAAATACCACTAAAACACGTTTTGGAATAAACGACTTTCCCAAAAATGCCAAAAATATCAAAAACACACAATTTTTTTTAAAATGTTTTTGTGGTATTTTTGAGAACTGTTCACTATTGTAGGAGTAAATGTTTACGTGTAAGAAAAAAGAAAACACAACGTTTAGTTACAAACTCGAATTACATTAAACTTTATCTTAAATCATTTACATATGCAAATACTTTTTTGTCAAAGGTTACTTTTAGAAGTTAAAATCTTATATCTAAAGTTTGAGGACAATCTCTTTTTTTTTTTTTTTTTTAAACAGATTCTTGAGGGCAAGAAAGTTTGACATTGAGAAAGCTAAGCAAATGTGGAGTGACATGATTCAATGGAGGAAAGATTTTGGCGCTGACACGATCATGGAGGTGAATCTTTTTCCTAAAAAACTCGAAGCATTTAATTTTGGGCGACACACCGGTCTCATGTTGGTGAATCCTCTTTGACAAGTTTTATAATGTATGTTTCTAATTAATGATGAAGGATTTTGAATTCGAAGAGATCGATGATGTGTTGAAGCATTACCCTCAAGGCTATCACGGCGTAGACAAGGAAGGCAGGCCAGTTTACATTGAGAGATTAGGTCAAATCGATGCTAACAAGCTACTCCAAGTGACAACAATGGACCGGTACGTGAAATATCATGTCAAAGAGTTCGAGAAGACTTTCAAGATCAAGTTCCCTTCTTGCTCTGTCGCAGCCAATAAGCACATTGATCAGAGCACAACTATTCTTGACGTGCAAGGCGTGGTATGTATACGAAAATTTCTTCATTTCATCTCTTTGAATTCAAAAGAGTGAATTTTTCTATTGACTAATTACATGTGTCTTTTTTGAGTGATTAGGGACTTAAGAACTTCAACAAATCCGCGAGAGAGCTTCTTCAAAGGCTTTGCAAGATTGACAATGACAATTACCCAGAGGTATTTTTTTATGAAAAATATCATCTTTCGAAAGATCATGTGACTCTAATTGACTAATTGTTGAGTTTCCGATTTTTGTGTAGACACTGAACCGAATGTTTATCATCAATGCTGGTTCTGGATTCCGGCTCTTGTGGAGCACGGTTAAGTCATTTCTTGATCCCAAGACCACAGCAAAGATTCATGTTCTTGGGAACAAATATCATAGCAAATTGCTCGAAGTCATCGACGCTAGGTAAGACCTCACGTCTACGTGGAACTACTAAATATAAGTTGTGCTTTGGCTATCAAAACTCGAATATTCTGATATTCATTAGATGGTTTTCTGTTTCTATTGTGTAAAAAGTGAGTTGCCAGAATTCTTTGGAGGTGCTTGCACTTGTGAAGACAAAGGAGGTTGCATGCGCTCTGACAAAGGTCCTTGGAATGATCCTGAGGTTCTCAAGGTAATATAAGGAAGTGAAATTATATTTAAAATAAACCATTTTCTTGAATCTCATACTTACAAAAACATATGCTTTAATGGAAGCAGATGGCTATAAACCGCGAAGCAAAAAAGTGCTCACCGATTTCAGAAGATGAACACAAGCATGTAGACCAAGGAAGATCAGCTTCAGTTCCAGAAGTAAGTTGATGAACAATAATAATGTATCCTAAATCAAATAATTAGAATTCTAAATGTTAGCTTATACTGAGAGTTTCCATTAACACCGTGCAGACTCTTGAGAGAAACATGAAGAAAAGGGATGAAGACAATGCGCATGAGAAGCAGATTACAACCATTGACAAGTCCATGGATACGGCATGGCCTGCAAAAACTCTGAAAGCCCAAAACTTTCCTAGCTCTAAAGGTATATAATATAAACACTCACACTTAGCTTAATTTCAAAAAATTGTCTTCGTCTGCATGCATTAATTAAACTTTTTTCTAGTCTTAGAGTGTTACGTGAGGAAGGGGGCACCAAAGAAAGGGGATGGATTACTTGTGGGAGGGGTCATGGCCTTTGTGATGGGCATTGTTGCAATGGTTAGGCTATCAAAAGACGTTCCACGCAAACTCACCGAGGCTGCTTTATATGGAAACTCAGTTTGTTATGAGGAAGCTATGTCTAAGCAGAATCAAGCTCAATTTGCAGCACCAGTCTCGAGCTCTGAGTATATGTTGATGGTGAAACGTATGGCTGAGCTGGAAGACAAGTGCATGTTCCTTGATATGAAACCGGCTAATGTCGAATCTGAAAAGGAGGAGAAACTTCAGGCAGCGCTTAACCGTGTTCAGGCGCTTGAGCAAGAGTTAACTGAGACCAAGAGGGTAAAACAAACTCTAAACCACCAGAAATGTTCAATATATAATGATTCTTAACCTACAAATCTCATATTTCGGATTCCTTTTTTTTGTTTAGAATTTGGAAGAAGCTCTTGTGAGCCAGAAGGAGATTTTGGCATACATTGAGAAAAAGAAGAAGAAGAAGAAGCTGGTAAGAACAAGATAATATTTAACTACCGACATTATTGTCATCTGTTCCTAATAACGGTCTTAACATTTTTTCCAGTTTTTCGGGTTCTAAACTGGAGAAAGGAAAGAAGAGGAGATCATTAAGCAAGAGGTTGAATCAAACTGAGAGAGTTTGTTTTGTGATTTTTGTTTTTCAAATGAGGATTAGATTCATTTTAAAAGCAACAGACTTGTACATTTATCTAAAGTGAATCTATTTGTGTCTTTTTGCCTGTGACATTGGTTGTGTGTGTGATTTTCTTTTTCTCTTTGACATTTCTTGTGATTTATCCACGAAATCAAAAGATAATATACGCTTGATTTGATTTGTATTATATCAACCGTCTGTAATATATTAGCCCATAATTAGATTTTTGTAAATTGAAATGTTGATGGAGCTTTGGATTATTTTCCGACTAACAACAAACAACAAAAAAAAAAAGAGATGTAGGGTTTGTTTGGTCATGTGATTGCAAAAGATAGAACACAAATTTGATTTGTGTTTTCCTTTTTTGCCTTTGCTTTCATTACTTCCTCTGGTCCTCTCTCTTTCTTTGTCTTTCTTTTGGTAGTCCCCACTCAAAGATTATATGTACCTTCCATGATATCTACGGATCATATTTTCTCGCAACAATACTTTAACATTTATATTAATTTATATCAAAGAAAGCACCATGTCCTTCGATCTATCATATATGAAATAAAATATCTGAAAACTAATTTTGTTGCGAAACGAAATTGGTTTCTAATGACAACATTATAAAGGAGATAAAAGGAAACACGTGTAGACATATCAACCAAATCAATGGATGTTCTACTAATATAGCTCTCTCCGCAATTGCTTTATACGTAAATTATTGGAGATTTTGATTGTTAGAGATAGCGATATACACAAAGGAGCTCAGGAAAATAAAAACAGAGGATCATATGAAATTATGAATGCTTTTTGTTTCTTTCAAAAGCCAAAAGATGTTTTACTAACGTCAGTAGCCACTGTGAAAATAATAATTGAACTTTGAGTTTAAAATATTCAATCTAAACGTAAATCAAAACTGTAATCAAGTGAACCGTGGACGTGTAGTAGATGGACACACATGTACTTTCTCAGATCCTTTTTGAGGATTCCGGAGAGACGTTTGTCGAATCTGGAGTAACATCAACATCACCAAAATGATAATGGAAATAGTACCATTACTTAAGAGTAGCGGATATATTGGTAAATTTTCTGAACAAGAACTTTTTTACCATGTAGACAAATTAAAAAGGTAAAATTTGTTTACAGTTTTGATTTATTTATAAATAGACTAAAAAAAGCAGTTTGGTGAAATTCATGCATCTTTTTGGGAAGTGGACTGGATTAGTGGATCTCTTGCACACCTCCCCAAAATATAAACTTTAAAAAAGAAATGAGTGTAATGATTTTGATCGTGAATTGGGTTTTTGTAAGGCAAAGTAATCAATTATGATTAAGACGGTGGAAATACATTAATTAGCATATACTACTCTGATAAACTGCCATCCCCTAAAACACTATCAGCATCTGAATAATTAAATAGTACGTAATTTTTTTCATAAAAAAATCTGGAGAATAATTATAAGAAGAATAAAAAAATAAGCGAATAATAAGAAAAGAAACAGCTGTGTTGGAGTCTGGAGACTTCTCTTCCCAACCTCACATGTCCCTCTCAACTTTTCTTCATCTGCTGCCTATTTACACATGTTCTTCATTTTTACTCTAAGCACAGATTCCGTTGTGTGTTTTACTTTTTGCTTAATAGATTCCTTTGTGTTTCTAATCACTTATTATTATTTCAGGCTTTTCATTAGTTTATTTACGTTTGTGATATTCTGTTTAGTGTTGGTGGCATTTAACTTTTAAGTATGTGTTTCATAGATTGCCCAGACCCAGACAGATTCTGATTTCAATGGTTTTTAATAAAGAAGATAGTACATTCTACGAATATTAATATTTTTCCTTTCTTTTTGTCGTTACATGAATATGTGATTTATCATTTACTTAAGAAAATTCAACAAATGACTAAATTATCGTTTTTCTATCAGCTTAATTTTTGCTTTTAGGATAGAAAAAGAAAAGAGAAAACAAAGAAAAGTTTTCATCTGCAGTTGTCTTTGAAAAATAATGTGTACTTTCTTTTTTATTTTTACTTTCCTTCCTAAAAGAAATCACATTTACTGTTAATTTTTTTTTTGAAATTTCTCTCTACAGAAGATATATAATTATAAAGAAGTACATTTCACATCTTTTTAAAAACAAAATATTGCCGACTAATGTAGATACAACTTTATAAACCTTTTTTAAAGGGTAGGAAAAAAAATGTTTCTAAAAAGAAGTTAGGAAGAAAATAAAGATAAAATAAATAAAGAATCTTCTCTGCCTAATGGAATCAAACAAATGTATAGCTTCTCGTCAAGTTGCACTAACACTCAAACGCTTTTCTTGAATTTTTCTTCTATAAATTCATCCTCCTGAACCATTCACATCTCCCCCTTCTCTTCTTCTCTCCTTCTCTCACTTGAAGATTTCGCCTTCCTTCTTCTTCTTCTTCTTCTCCTCATTTCGTTTTCCAGTTTCATCCTAGAGATCTCAGCTTTTGTAGTTCTAATATATAAAAAAAAATAGGAAAAAACCATTGATGCTTAACGAGCAGTTCTTGGTGTTTGAGACACATGTCTCCGATAATACTCAGTGAAATCTTCCTCTCTGGGTTTATGTTAAACTCCACAATCAGGCGCAGGACCCATCTCGTTCAATCTTTCTCTGTTGTCTTCCTTTACTGGCTTTACTACGTCTCATGATTTCTCATTTTCTCCAAATTTAGTCTTCCCTATATAAACGCAACACTACATTAAAACCCTAGTTTTAAAAATCCTTTTTTGTTTTAAAAAACTTCTTCTTCGTGTTCGTCATCGAGTTGGGTCCTGTCCTGTTTTTAATTTCTCCTACAAAAATAAAAATAATCCATTTGTAATAATATCTCAGTTTCTCGTGAAAAAAACTTCTTTGTTTGTTTGTGTGTGTTTACTGAATGGAATCGTCGTCGTCGGGAACAACTTCGTCGACGATCCAAACGTCGTCGGGATCGGGGGAGAGTCTCATGGAGCAGAGGAAGCGGAAGAGGATGCTGTCGAACCGTGAATCAGCGAGGAGGTCGAGGATGAAGAAACAGAGACTCCTCGACGATCTAACGGCTCAGGTTAATCAGCTTAAGAAAGAGAACAACGAGATCGTGACAAGTGTCAGCATCACGACGCAGCACTACCTAGCCGTCGAAGCAGAGAACTCTGTTCTCAGAGCTCAGCTTGACGAACTCAGCCACAGGCTCGAATCTCTCAACGACATCGTCGACTTCCTCGACAACACCACAAGCGGGATCTGTTCGAACTCTCTGTCTTCTGGTCCAGAGTGTGACGATTTCCTCGTGAATCAGATGAGTACGAACATGTTTTATATGAACCAGCCTCTCATGGCGTCTTCTGATGCGTTACTGTATTAGAAAATGTGGACCTACATAAACCTCGAAATCACAAACATGGGACCGTTTTTTTTGTTTTGATTTTAAGACATGTCCAAAAGAGATAAATATAATTATATAGTACTATGATTACGTTGTTTGATTGTTCTTTTTTCTTTTTTTTTCTTAGGCTTTGTTCCGTCTTTGGCGTTAGGTATTTAAAGCATCGTTATGAGTGTATTTGTAATAAAGGCTCTGTTGCCGCATGAGTACAAAGTGTCATTATGCTTTTATTATATAGTTTTCATAACTGTCATTATTAAAGCAAATACTGTACTGTAATTAATTGGCAATATCATACTATCATAGACCAAAATATCACTTGCACTCTGCATAATTACGCCTTCAAATAAAATAGCGTATACATGTATTTCTTTTAATGTTCCTTGTCGTCTACGACTCTCGCACATGTATTTCAATTTAAGCATTCAAACGTTAACATGTTTTCTATAATGGTGTTGAACCGGTGAAAGAAGAAATGTGATTAATCTTTTCATCATCAGTGCAAAAATAACGAACGTACAAGGTGTTTAATAGAATAATTTGAATGTATGGAGATCACTCAAATCTAAGGTATCGTAACGTACTAACGTCCGCATATTCTTGTAAAATGTTTTAACGAATCAATTTCTAGTGAATTTGGGAGGTTTTGATGTGTACTATATGCTTTCTGTTATAGGAGAAATCCTAGCATCGTGTATTCTTTGCTTTTACACATCACTCACCTTTTTAATTATTTTCTTATCTCGAATTTCTTTTCTGAATTTTTAGTTTCAAAGTTCGATTTATCACCAATAGAGTCATGCACCAGTACATGGTAAAATAATGGTTATACTTCATCGTGAGTCATAATGGGGAATCATATTCTACCCTTTTGTGGCAGTATTATACTTTTAGATGCTCCGTAGACTGTTTTATATCCATTGATCACGGACGATTTATTCATGTATATTAATACAAACAGAAGCCTCTTTTTATTAATCATATAAAGGACTCTTCTATTTGATAATTGCAATATTTGCTACCTTTATTTCAAGTTTTTAGTATCCTTCTTGACTCTTCACGCTTGAGAATATCGTGCATGTGTCAAGAGACTCAAGACTCGATAGATTAGAAAAAGCCATACTATGTGTTTTAATTTTGGCTAGGGCTCTTAATACATTCGTTCTCTTAGATATACCTGAACAGACAAACTTGGTGTATGCCTACATTTTAACAAATATAATGTAAGCATTGTAATTAAGTTTCTTTTGGTTATATGAATAATATTTGTGTTGTGATAAAATTATTTTATGGATTAGGGTCAGTGTCAACGGCTCAACAGTAGTTAGTAGAGTTCATCAAGAAATAACCAACCGTTAGAGAGAGTGTTTCTAAAAGCCTCCAGAAATAAAAGACTACCAGTGTACCAGAGCCAATAACAGGAAGAAGTCGGTGCTTTTTGTATACCTTATTCCTCTAAAGGTTCAAAGCAAATTAAAGAGGGAAAATCTAGAGTCTAGACTCCTTTTGTTTTTGGTTATAGGAGGGGAAATTTTTTAGACTTTGGCAAACAAATGCAAATATTTTACAGGTAGTATTAATAAACATGAGTTTTGAGGTCAAAAAAAAAAAAAAAAACTTATACTATGAACTTATTTTAATTGTTTCGGTATTAGTAAAACTAGATAAAGATTAACGATAGGTGTGAAAAATCGTTATTAATGAACTAATATTTAAATTCAAAACGGTCCAAAGTCACCAAAAACAAAAATTCCATGATGAGACAAGAAAAGTAGAGGCGGCTAAGTTTAGAGCCAATTCCAAATCAAAATCCCATTCGAATTATTAGTATACATGAGAAGTTCACGTATTAATGTGGTAGCTAGGAAGTCAAAAGTCATAGCCGTCGTTGATACACACATACAAACCGAAATAAATCAAAAAGATGTCACAACACACTTTGGCATAAGCACAAATGCTTGTCTCTGATTTAACCCGATTGTTCATCTTATTAGAACAGAAATAAAATAACTATTTGAAAAATATGATGAAAGCAAAGATGAGTTTCAGAATGAAATCGATTGGCAGGTCGAGAGCTTATATGATGTTGGGACTGAAGGCACGACAATATTACAACGTTCAACTTCCCCCCACATTTGGGGTCCTAAACGAGAAGTCAAACGCTCCTCCAACCTAATAACCGCACACCAAATTTTCAGGTCTGGGCTCGTGCAGTCCCTTGCCATCCAGACCCACTCATGCCATACAATTATCAGTTTCCCACCATGGTTAACTAATTGAATCGTCCGGTGACAGTACCTACGCTTCGAATACAAGACTTGATTCAACCCATAAACTCTCAACCAATTTTTGTACTTTGGGTTATACCACTTCAACTTTTTGTCATATTCAGCAAACATTACGTTTCCTATAACGCACCACGGTCCAGTTATACTTGTAGCTTCTAGACCTACAAACCCAAACTCTGGTACCCATCTTCCTTCTTTCGGATCATATGCATACCTGGCGTCACTTTTGGAGAAGAAATATAACTTTTCTCCAAAAACTGCAACTTTGTCATCATCATCATCATCAATAAGAGGAGGCTTAGGCAATGGCTTCCAAGTCTGAGTCTTTAGGTCGAAAACCTCACCCCAATTCGTCGATTCCTCTCTATTCATGCAACCTCCTATTGCATATATCTTGTCGTCGAAGAAACAAGACTTT
Organism: Microthlaspi erraticum; assembly: GCA_902728155.2. Taxonomy (NCBI): domain Eukaryota; kingdom Viridiplantae; phylum Streptophyta; class Magnoliopsida; order Brassicales; family Brassicaceae; genus Microthlaspi; species Microthlaspi erraticum. The sequence goes on along the minus strand of CACVBM020000499.1, from coordinate 46,416 downwards.
GCCCCTTTCCTTGCCACCGTCATGTTAGGAGCACCACGTCACATGTGACTCCGGCAATCAAAAACATCAACGGCACTGGAGTAAAGTTTGTTGTCGTTGCTTCCGCCGATTTGGTAGATTTCGGGACCCACGGCAACAGTGGTTGAGTTTAATCGTTCGAGAGAATGCGAGGAAGAGAGTCTTACCGGTACTGAACTCAACTCGCCCTCAATCTCGCCGAGAAAGAACCAGCTATGATGATGATCGGGGGACTTGGGTAACCGTAGACACAAATAGAGGCGAGGCTCTCTAGCTCCGATTTCGGATCGAGCCGAGTAGATCTCCGGAGAAGAGAGGAGAGAGTAGAAACTCTTGGAGACTAAGCAGAGGGAGCTGTAGTAAGATTTCGAGATCCGGGCTAAGAAGCTCAAAACAATTTCATCTGGAAGTGATGAAAACGACGGAGGTGGAGGAGGAGCTCTGGTAGGATTCGTTATCTTCTTTTTTTTTTCTTGGGATTATTCGTCATCTCCTCATAACGGAGGAGGCTATAAAACCTAGAAGTTTATGCATGTGAAAGCAAAGCTAATTAGTTTTAAAGGCCCAACATCAAGAAAACCACAAAACCTCAAAAATCATAACATAGGCCCGAGGAATATGTTGATGAACATCTTTTATTCTAATATTTATGGCCTCAATAATCTAAAAATTTATGGGCCACTCAGAGGGTTTAGCCGGTCCATCAAGTTTACACTATTTTGTGACAAAGTGTATATGAATCCACAATATAATTAGCTTAAGAGCACATCAAACATTTCTGATTTTTCATCGAGAAAAGAAGAAGAAACTAGGTTTATTGCCATTGGTGAAAAGATGGGTTTCAGTTTCACCGCTTTCTCTCCTCTTAAAGTTTGTTTCAACAAACTATCATCATACAAAAACTCATAAATATCCTGAAAAGAACATACCAACTTGAATCTCTTCAAATCTAGACAAACACTTCCATGTTGATGATCTCACGTAAGAGAGAACATCCGTTTGAGTAGTTGTCGGTGTAAAATTTGTACAAGATTGAGAAGGCAAAGCAGAGACCAGCCCTTGAAAAGATGAATATCAAATAAAATCAATGATAAGTAAGTTCAACTATAGAGATCAAACACATAAAAACCGAAAATAAAAAAAAATGTTACAAAACAGCTTTGGCATAAGCACGAATGCTTGTCTCCGTCTTATTAGAACCAAATATAATAAGGTTCTGTTGTAGGAGGAGCTGTTGTAGGATTCATCATCTTTTTTTCTTTCTCATGAGGCGGAGCTATAGGTAATAGGGTTATTGGTCATCTTCTTCTTTTTAGGGTTTATGTTTCTTCATCAACAAGTTTAAAAGTTAAAGAGTAATTGCGCATACACAGCATAACACAGAATGGGCCTCTAATCAGAAGAGTGATATGATACCACATCTTCAATAATCTAACAATTTATGGACCATTCAAAAAGTCCAACAGGTTTACACTATTGTGATGATTTAAAGTTAAGCTAATGTGCATTTTTTCATACTACTATACTCTAGCTTCTAAAATATTTGTAAGAAATCAAAGCACAACTGAAATTAAGGATTGTGATAGTACGGTCATCATCCACTACATTATCTTTACATCCTATTTTAAGCTAACTATAAGATAATACGTCGAAAATTTAATTATAGTGACGAATCAGCTCACTAAAGCAAAGTTCAAACAACTTTGTTCTCTTTCCATGATCTCAATTAATCAGCAATCCATTTAAGTTATTTATTGTGACGAATCAGTTCATCAAAGCAAAGTTTAAACAAAACAACTTTCTCTTTTCCATAGTAACAATCAGCAATCCAATTAAAGTTTGACCTTTGCATATTGTGTGTGTGTGTGTGTGTTTTTTTTTTTTTTTTTTTTTTTTTTCAAAACATTATGTGATTCAGGAAACATAGATGATCGTTTCAATAAAAATTATTCAGTTGGTTATATTTAGCGATTCCTCTTGATTGGAGAATAAGAATAGAACTTCGACCGGCATTGAACACCTAGTCTTCATCAAGGACTCTACCATTATATATGATGATTGATAATTGGGTTATGATTGTTGTCTATTACCTAATTAAACAATAAAGTCACTCATATTAAATAAGTCATCATGCCACTAACTTCTTTAGACTTATGGTGGCTAACAATAGGAAAGTGGTCTCCTTTCAACTTTTTCTCCGATCCCACCATTTTCATGAACAATTAATAAATAAAACCAAAAAGCATTAACAGATATTTAACTGAATTAGATGATCGATAAATCAAATTTGAAATTGTATTTTATATTATTTTTTAGTGGAACAATCGCATTCTAAAACACAAACTAATCTCTAAAGGTACGTAAAACCTATATTTATGTTTAATTAGAAGGGAATGAGTTAACTTGTAATGGTGTTGTTCTTTTCTTATGAGATTATATATAATCATATACCAAACGTATGGCATTCTCTTTTTGTGATAAGGTGTATCTAAATCCACAAGATATAGCTTAAGTGCACAACAAACACTTTCATTAACCCGGCTTTTTCATAGAGAAAAGGAGAAGAAGATGGGTTTATTGCCATTGGTGAAGAAACTAGGTTTCATCTTTCTTCTTATTTCAGCTTCAGCGCTTGCTCTCTCTTCTGCAGGTTTGTTTCTAATCTTTCTCGCTCTACTTGTATATATGTTTGCAGCTTTCTCGCAATTCCATGTGCCTACTACTTGTTCAGTCTTCTACCGAAAAAAGTTATATTATAATTAACATTAAGAACTTGTGCTGCACATGTGCGTTTCTAAAAACTTGATGGCTAAAACTTAAGACATAGTATGTTAGCATTATTTGGAGTGATTTATGTTGGATATTATGAACAAACAAATCTCTGTCTTTTGTAGGTCGACCATCCATACTAATCTATAGCGAAGAGGATAATAATCAGGAGGTTAGTCAATTTACCCCAAAAACACTGCCAACAAACCTTGCGTTGTGTATTCACAGCTATCCTAATACAAAATAATTTGATTTTCAAGAATAATAAGAGTTATATACGTTGGTGAATAAATATATTCTACATGTGGACAGGTGGTGGAAAGAAGGATACATGAACATGAGAGAATTTTGAGGATGAATTCAAGAGACTATGGTCACTTCAGTCCTAAACCAAAGCTCGTGAGGCCTCCTTTCAAGCTTATTCCCAACTGATCATATCAGTCTTTGTGATAGATTCCGCCTTTATGAGATGTAAAATATATAATATACCTAAAAAGTAAAAACTAACATTGCATTAAGTTGGATTGATAATCCGATTTATCATATAAGTTTGAAAATATGATTATATATCATCTATTCATCTGGTAAACGATTCTATAGTGTTCTCACACGAGTGTGACTGTATGAGTTTGGTGTGAATAGTGCATGCCGCTTCATGCAACATGCAATTAATTCGATGGTAAGGCATTGAACCATATTCATTTACTAATGAAACAAACCAAGAAGTATTTTCAACCGTTTTTTTTTGTTTGTTTAAAAGCTTCCACTAAAGTTTCAAGTCTTATGGTTGTAATTATTCTTGTACAGCAGTACAGAAAACAAAAGAATGCGTTTAACAACAGGCTCAAAATTCATTTCTTATGTTGTGTTTGGTCCCAGTGACCTAACCTCACTTATATTTTCTTACACAAAAGAATGTTTTCTTTATACAAATATTTCCAAAAACTTTTTCTCTGACCAACTCTATTCCACTAGTGTGTGAATTGAGACTGATCATAACATCACTCACACCTACACTTTATTCTTCTCCATTGCTTTCCTCTTCAATCTACAAAATCATGTACCAATTGTGACGAACTTATCCGGCTCTGGCGACTCCCGGGGTTTACATACTCCAGTTCATCTCCCGGGATGGCATTCTCGTAAATATCCACCCCGGGAAAGCTGTTGTACGCCTCACTAGACATAGCAACAACATTATCACGTCCTTGAGAGTTTTGAAGCCCTAGAGTCAAAGACACACCACCACCACCAAACCTTGACATCTCAGCCACATGATACGTAGGCTCAACCGCCATGAACCTCCCACCATCCATTTGATCGCCCTGGACCATGCCACAAGTTTCCACACCATATCCATGTCCATGATCCGGTTTGGTCCGGTCTTCGTCGGCAGTAGCAGGAGGTCCTGTCTCTGACATTTTCGGTGTATTTTCGGAAGAGGAGTTGGAATCATTCTCTGTGAATTCCTCCTTATATATTTCCTCCACCATTGGCTTCCATAAACGCACACGCGCATTTATAAACCAGTTTGAAACCTTTCACAAACACATAACAACAATCAATAAATAACTATGAAAAACAAAGAAACAATCTTCAAATAAAGCATTTGGTACCTGACCCCGGCTCAAGCCTGTTTGTCTTGCTAGCATGATCTTATCAGAATCCTTTGGATAACTATTCACATTCTCAAAAAAGTTATCAACATTTTGTTATGAAAAAATCCTGCGTGAAGAAACCATGCATGAAGAAGAGACTTACGGGTGAAGAAAATGCTCAAAGAGCCAAGCACGGAGAATCAAAACAGAGTTTTCAGGTAGACCACGTTGAGGCCTCCAAGCCTGAGGTTGCATAAACCCTCTCTGTTGTCTTAAATGTTGATCAACGTACTTAAGCCTGCTTATGATCCCAACTCTCTTCCCATCTGATCCATCTTGTTGTTCCCCGAGGCACTTTCTTGTCACGAGGATTTGTCCTGATATCGCATCTCTTAGGCTACGGAAATGGCGTGAGATGGTTTGAAGAGCGAGTGCTGTGTATGGCTTAGCTGCTCCATAACCTGCTATCACATCGAAGGAGGACACAACTATCTGCATCTGCTGGTAATATTGCTTATATCTCCTATCCACCTTTACCAAAAATATCAAATACAACAATTCCTAATTATATACCAAATAATTTCAACATTATGGCTCTGTTTTGTTTTAAACGCTAATTAATGCTTTTGCATTTTATTTTATTTTAAATGAAACATGCTTGCTTAGCATTTGGATTTTAAAAATATTAAAATTTGTGGATTTACGTGATTACCTCATCCAACATTGACAAGAGTTTGGTCAACTTGCTCTGCATTTCTTGTCTCTCCGATGGAGAGATTTCAGCTTGTGGATTCGTGCTCGAGTCTTGAGGGTTCTGATCCGGTACTTCTTGAGGGTTCTCGTTGTTTTTCTTTTCTCTCAGAGCTTTCCTTACATTAACAGCCTCATCTAGAAGCTGTTGAGCCGCCTTGAGATACTTTGAGTTTGGAATTGTTCTCGCAACATCCATGTTCTGATTCCCTCCCTGAAAGCTCTGTGTTGCATACTCATTGCCTCTGTATTGCTCGGCTCTTGGCGCCATAGTCTGATGGCTCATTTGATGAATTCCAGGGAGAATCTGTGAACCGAGGCTAAGAGACAATCCCTGACCGGTCTGATGAACTCCGGTGGTGGCACCGCTGGTTAGCTGGAAACCGTTGTTCCTGCCACTTTCTTGATCTCTCCAAGAACCGAAATCTTGAATGTCCTGCATTTGCGAGATTCCGCCAAATCTTGACAACACTTGCCTACTATCTTGTGAGGCTGAGGCATTGTTAGCTTCAGTTCTATCTCTACCTGCTGATTCCTCGGAGTAAGAAACTGTTGGATTCATGTGGATCATTGCATTTCCGGGACGAAACTGAGTTTCCGGATAATCCTCCATCGACAATGTATCAATGGAGTGTTGTTCTTGGCTCAGTTGAGCTCCATAGTCCCTTGTCCTGTGATCAGGTCATCAAAATCAAAATGTTTCCTTTTAAAATTGTCCAACTTGTTATAAGAACTTAACTAATGGAGGAAAAACTTGAAATTAAAGACAGATTCAAAAACAATTGAAACAGAGCTATTGCTAAAAAAAAACATGAAAGATTTCATCATGTTTTGAATTTAGGGATATGCATGCAATTATGGAGTTGAAAGAGAAATAAAGAAAGATTAGTAAATTTACCTGGATATACTCTGCTGCTTTGTTCAAGAAGACAAGCCAAATCCTAGAAGTGAATAAAGAATGAAAAAAATGATGATCCCAAAATTACAAAATGTGAAAGATTTTGTTGCTTTCTCCCAAGAATTTTATAAAAGAAAGAATCAAAGGTTACGCCTTTTGCTCCTGTGCTTTTTTCTTTTCTTCTAATGGTATATAATTTGAAATCATCATCTCCTCATCAATGTCACACGTGAAAGACCCATATCCATCTCTCCCTCCCTCAGAAGAAAGAAAGAAAAAAAGCAAATAAAAACTTTTTATTCCTTTTTAATATAAAAAATAAAAGGGGAAAAGAGAGAGATCAAATCAAAACTTTGTTTTCTGAAGAATCTTGCTTAAGAAAGCCATAATCTGGTTGGTGCTTGAACTTCCTGCTTCTTGCTTCTTGCTTGTTGAATCTTGGAGTCAAGTCATTGGTAAAGAGAAGAAATGATATAAATGTATGGTTAAGGAGTTTCTATCCTTAACAACCAGTTGGTCGACCTAAACGGCTAAACCCTTCTCTTCATTATTCTCCTAATCCTAAAGTTAATCCTAATCCTCATCTCTCTCTGTCTCCGTAAAACATATTGATTAAATCAATATCCACCATACAATCACATTCTGCCATTTTTCTCTTACTTTATTTGAGTTAAAGAATCGAAGATGCTACTAATCTTCAAAACTGAAGAAAAACCTTTTCATCTCCAGTTTTGGTTGTGTTATCTATTTTATAGATAATTTATTTAAAAACTATCATATATTTTTCTAACAAACTATTAAATATGTTAAAATAATTTTTTGCGATAAAATTTTGTACCCAAGTGTTGCTCCTATGTCATATCTCGCGTTCAAATTTAAATACTTATGTGCGTGAATAAAAAACGATTAAATTTTGCAAGTCTGCAACAAAATGTAGCGGATTCGTAGATTATATCCAATTTCGATTGATGAGTAATATCTCAAATGAGTTCACTAACCTATCATTAGAAATGTACGCATGACTAATGTATTATTCGGTATTTTAGCATTAGCTACGTACTTTACTTATTCCACTATGGTTTCTTCTTCCTGTCTTCATATTCTTTAATACTTTTTTTTTGTTATGTGAAAGTATATTCGTGGACTGTGGTAGTCCAGAGGAGCAAATAGTTGAATACAACTATCAAATAAACAAAGGGTCCCAAGAATTAACAAACACAACTTTTTTTTTTGTAAACACCATAAGTGCCGTCTTCCCCACTGAGTTTTGTCATTTTCCGGAAACACTTTGTAGATATTTATTGATTGGTACCTTTTCTTTCAAATGTTTCTAGTTTCAGCATTCACTTCTTTGCTTGACATATAAGTCGATCGCTTTATATCTTAACTTGGTAAAAACTAAAATCTCCTTAGCTGTTTCATCAGTGTGTTTGATTTAGACCAAACTGGAGGCCGGCAAAATAGTTAACTCCATGGGCTGAGAATTCATTTATTGAGAATCACAAACATAAAGAGGATGTAGCAGAAAGAAATAGGAATTTGAGGTGGATTTGTGAAGAAATATTAAATAGGGATCTGTATAGTAATGAAAATAGAGAAAAATTTGTCTGAATTGGGACAGATGTTGCAGTGAGAGGGTCAGACAGAGTTAGAGATGCGGTAATAATACGAACAATGGACACTTCTGAAGAGAGAGAGTGGATAATCTATTGGGATACGAAGGAAGAGATTTTGTTGGGCCAATAGTGCTGGCTAAACGTCCCAACCTTTTTTTTCCTCTCATACGTGCCACATAATATTATGGTTAATTTATTTTTATTGGAAAAATATCAACATCCTTCGTTTTCTTATATTCAGCAAAAAAAAAATATATCGCTTCTTCTGTCAGTTCAAATTCAATTTCGGCCAAACAAGGGCCTAAAATTACCCAAGCCCAAAGAAGTCATATGATAACAAAAGCTCTCTCGAGAGGTCCATATTGAGAATTTCAACAAACTCATTGTCAGAGTTACAAAAGTCTTGACAGAAACAACAACATTACATCAAGCTCCTTTCACAGAGACACAAAAGCTCTTTAGCTCATGACATGAAACCTCCTAGTTCAAGACTTCACCGGTAATGGGTGAAACATGGAGGTTTGCAGATTGCTCTCCGTTTTTCGAACCGACGACTACCCTTGCCTTTGGGGGAATCAAACCGGCCCTGAAGAGCATGTTTTCGACTGTGTCTGTTGGTTGAGCTCCAACCGATAACCAGTACCTACACAGAGAAAGAGATCAGAGATAATAATAACTCAAACCGTTCACAAAACCAAATGTGCGAGAGTCAATTTCTTTCAAACCGGTTTGGGAGTTTAGCTACAGATACAATTTGCAATCATTCAAGCAAAAAACTAAGCCTTATGGAAGATGATTGTTTTTGATGATAATGAAGATGACAAAGAGACAAGAAAACTCAATCCATGGCTATATGTCTACAATTGGATGCTCAAGTTTCATTGGTAAATCACACAAACTAATCCCTTTCATCAAAACAGGTTAACTAAAGTATTCTTTATACTGACATTTCAAATTGAAGTTTTTTTGGGATTCCACTAGGAAGAGTCATCTGGAGAGTGTCAAGACAGTTTCAGACTAAAGAAACAAACAATAATTCACATCTAATAAGCCTAATTATACACGGAAATGGGAATGTGAAGGTGACAGAACCAAAGAAGAAGAGAGTAGAAGGTAGAAATAAGCATACTTGATCCTGTCGTATTTGAGGCTCACTCTTTTTTCATCGTCTTTCCCTGCGGAGGTACAAATGCAAATTCATGTAAGCAAAGACATCTAGAATTGTTGAATTAACTGAGAAGCGAGGGAAGATAGAGGAGAAGAGACGAACCTTGCAGCGGATCAAAAAACCCTAAGACCTCGATTTGTTTGCCGTCCCTACGAGATTTGTCATCGGCGGCAACAAGACGATAGAAGGGTCGATGCTTACAACCGAGACGTGCGAGCCTTATCTTCACCGTCATTTCTGCTGCTACTCTCTCTCTGTTTGAAAATTGAGGAATGAGGATGGAGATAAAAGAGAAGATAAGGTTTTAAGCTTTGGTTTTTGGTTTTGGATTTATCTTTCCCTTATCCGCTGCGTTCTGTCTTCTATGGCCATGGAGAGAAAAACAACGGCAATTATCAAAACTTTGCACCGTTCTATGGTCGTGTACATGTACTACGTGCCGTTTTATTTGCTTAGAAACGACATGTCGCACTAATCTCTTTCTTTACACACCCTCACCAACACCAATCATCATCCTTGGTTCTAAAGGTAAACATTTATCCGGGGTAAATATGCATATATACTAATTAATCTCTGCATATTCGAATCGGAATAAGGCTTTGCAAATATTCTAAATTTGTTGTAGATACGATGATATCCAGAAAACTCGATCAGTTTCCGATCATACTTAAATCCTAACTGAAGAACACCGATTGATTATTAGAAACATGTCGCTCCAGGATATTTTTATAGTATGGGACGGATCGGCTTACATTCACAATTCACACAACCAGTCGAGAAAAACGAACAGTGTTTTACACGTTTAACGTCAGATACAATATCAATTCTCAAGGCATTTGTTAAATCAAAAACTAAAGCTATCACACAAGTCTCAACCACTCACAGAGTGATGCGTACATCCAACGATAATGACTCTTTAAGCAAGCAGCAACATTCATAAATTTGCTAAGCTTACAAAGATAACCAAATTAACCTCCACCAAGCATAAACCTTCTTCCTGTTATATCATTAAGTTTAGACGTCTTTCTCAAATTTATCCTAAACACACACATACACAAAAAGAAACTCATATCCACTTGAAATCACCATAAATTTAGGATTGATTACTCAAGATCCACAGCATGATTAAAGTCGCAAGAACCTTGGCCATTTTCGTGACCTCTAATAAGAAACGAATTCATTTACAATGAAATTTCCAGAGGAAATCTTACTTTCTTAGAAACAAAGGATAAAGCAATTGACCTACCATAATTACACATCACTTAAAACAAAGGAAACTAAGGAATTCTAGAGAAATCAGCCATGACTAATGTCTTGATTCTTAATCATCGAGATCCGAAACTTGGAATCCTTGATCAGTACTTGAATTTCATACCGATGCCATGCTTACCGCGAACGATACCAGCTTTCAAGTGGGCATACGGAGACGTCTTTGACGTCTTTGAGGCCTTGGCGATTGCTCTTTTCCCCAGTTTCCTCATCCTCTGTCTCCCCAGCTTCTTACATGCGCTCCGCGGAACCAGCTCGTCGTCTAGATCATAGGAATCGTCGTACTCTCCATCATCACCACCGTGATCTTCGTCGTCGTCATCATAACAGCAACCACGGCGATTAACATAATCTCCGTACGTAACACCAACAACAGTACCCCCGCGGATAACCACCAACCGTTGATGAGCCCATCCAAGGTCGGTATCAACGACTTCATCGGGAACGACATTGTCGCGATCGCCATCACCATCGACATCACCGTCGAGGTTCAGATCCGCGGCGAGTTCACCAGCCTCAGCCTCAGCCTCATGGAGCATCTCAGGCGCAGCCTCAGGGAGCATCTCAGGCGGCAGAGAAACGACATCCAGCGAATCCAAGGAATCGTCGTCCAAAGATATGACGTCATCATCGGAGAGACTATCGACGGAGAAAGAATCGTCGGAATACTCGCCATCGGAGGTGTTAACGACTTCCCAGAGATCGAGATCAATTTCGAGATCGGCTTCCTGGTTGAGAACGAGAGGAGACATGGTGATAACTCTAGATCGGATCGCCATTTCGAGAATTTTTCGTGGTTGCTTAATTTTGATTTCGAGACTGTTTGTTCATCGGAGGAAGTTACCCCTTTAATAGAAGCATTAATGGAGAGAACCACCGTGTGTTATCGTGTGGCGATTGGTAGTTACACTGTAGACGATACGTAACTAAAGCCAATTATGTTTTGCCACGTAACCATCCTTTTGCCATCTCAGCGTCTTCTGCAACTGTAAATCGATCTCATCCGTTCATGATACGAAGATACCTCTTTCACGTTTCATCAAAAAATTTGATCATTTCGTATAAAGTAATTTAAATCTTACTGTTATTTCCGAGTATATCCGTTTACCAAATACCAACATTTCTAATTAATTTAGACGATAAATATACAAAAAGATAATTTATACTGTAATTTTTAATATTTTATGATGCTAATTTGTTTTTAAACATGGCAATTTTGAAGAAAGTTTTAAATAAACACATGACAGACTGCAATATCACTCGGAGTAGCGCGATTCTTCAGTTTGGAATATTCCAAGTGATACCACTTTTTTGTGTGGACCATACTTATTTATATTTTATTTTTAAAACTAATGAAACGAATTTGATATTCATGATTTAGTTCACGAATGAAAACCTTCATATTAGTTATTAATGTTACATATTGATTGGTAATCCTTTAACATAAAAAATTGATTTTTTGTGTAGTCCAATATGTACTTATTTTCATTTAATTTAGACGCGTCACGCCCACTCATTTTTCTCTTATTTTTCTCGTGGCTCTTTTACAATTTTCAGTACCTCTATTTTAATTAAAAACAGAAAATAAAAAAATATGTGATTTGTGGTTCTGGGGAAAAAGCCTGAATCCTTTGTTTTCATCGATGATTATTAAATCAAGGCATCAAAATTTTGAAATCGAATATCTCGCTGGCCGAATCGAATCGCTCCACATCGCATACGCAGGTGAGGGTTCCTTCCTGCAACATCTCCTCTTTTTTTAACTGCTTCTCTCAAGTGGTCTCTGAATCTTCAGATTCGCCAACGAATCATGCATTGTTGTCACTGATTTCAGGAGACGACGACGTTAAGGAGATTTCTCTCGCCTCTGTTTCCTCTGATTCAAACTCGGAAACAATGGGGAGCTTGGGCACGATGCTGAGATATCCGGATGATATCTATCCGCTCTTGAAAATGAAACGCGCGATCGATAAAGCGGAGAAGCAGATCCCGCCGGAGCCACACTGGGGTTTCTGCTATTCGATGCTCCACAAGGTTTCTCGAAGCTTCTCTCTCGTTATCCAGCAACTAGGTACCGAGCTTCGTAACGCTGTACGTTCTTCTCTCTCTCCGCCTCTCTGTCTCAGAACCATCATTTCTGATACATGTCGCTCATAATTGGTTTCCTTCTGTAGATTCGGTGCCTTTGATTTATCACTGTGGTATTATGCATTTGCATCGTAAGAGTTTGTGTTACTCTTAGTTCTGTAGATTGCTAGAAAATGATTCTCAGATTGCTAGAAAATGATTATCGGCCAGTTTCTCTGAGCTGCAGTAAATGCATACTGTTTTTGGTGAACTGGGAATCGATTGTTCTACTTGTCATATGAGAGTAGAAGATTGTTTCTAAAATCTTCCACATATCTGATTCCATTGCCTTTTCTTTTTGTAGGTGTGTGTGTTCTACTTGGTTCTCCGAGCTCTTGATACTGTCGGTTAGTGTTTTCCTTACTATGCTAAATGCTTTTTAACTTTACCTTGATTTGATGAGGCTTCACCAAAATCTGCAAATCTGCAATTCATGTTAGTTTCATCTTCCTTCTGCATGCTTCTGCCGCTGATATCATACATTTTTTTTGTATTACAGAGGATGACACAAGCATACCAACTGATGAGAAGCTTCCCATCTTGATAGCTTTCCACAAGCACATATATAATACTGAGTGGCACTATTCATGCAAGTTCGAAGAGTCTCTTTACATTTTGATTATTCACATGCCATCTAAATTTGACTGCTGAACTTACGAATTTTACGCATTCAACTTTAGGTGGTACGAAGGAGTACAAGGTTTTGATGGACCAATTTCACCATGTTGCTGCAGCCTTTTTGGAACTTGAAAAAGGGTTAGTTCTAGTATATGCTCTTCTGTTCTGTACTTCTGTGTTATTATTTTTCTGCTGTAATCTGCTTTCTGACAATACTAATTTATGTATATGAAGGTATCAAGAGGCTATCGAGGAAATTACTAAGAGAATGGGTGCAGGAATGGCCAAGTTTATCTGCCAGGAGGTCTGTGATACAAAACTTTTTGGTAGTGTGGATTTATTTTGAGTTATGGTGACAACTTGGCTAGCGCTAGGTCTCTGTTTCATTTAGAATCGTGAATTTATCTAAACTTATTAGGCTAAAATAATTCGTGTACCGATCCAGTTTTCCCTGTTATACGCAGGTAGAAACTGTTGAGGACTACGATGAGTACTGCCACTATGTTGCTGGACTTGTGGGTCTAGGTCTGTCTAAACTCTTCCTTGCTTCGGGATCAGAAGTTTTGACTCCAGACTGGGAGCATATTTCCAATTCAATGGGTTTATTTCTTCAGGTACAATAATGCATTATGACATGTACAATCTTCGTCAAGTATTTTGCAACCTTTGACAATTTCCATCTTCAGATAATTTGGTAACATTTCCATCTTCAGATAATTTGGTAACACTGGTGTTATATGCAGAAAACAAACATTATCAGAGATTATCTGGAGGACATCAATGAGATACCAAAGTCCCGCATGTTTTGGCCTCGCAAAATTTGGGGAAAATATGCTGAGAAGCTCGAGGTGCATACAAATCACTCTCAAGCTCTCATAATAGGTCTAATATTGTACCCATATTGACTATTTTCTAACAATGCTCTTCTTCGTGATGAATTTATCAATCGCACTTTAGGACTTAAAATATGAGAAGAACTCAACCAAAGCAGTGCAGTGCTTGAATGAAATGGTCACCAATGCATTGATGCATATTGAAGACTGCCTGAAATACATGGTTTCCTTGCGTGATCCTTCCATATTTCGGTTCTGTGCCATCCCTCAGGTCAGAGCAATAAATATCACATCTAAAATTTTACTTTGCTCTAAAATTCTCGTCTGGGAAATATTGTTTTCATTGTAATATGAAACCAGTTACAGGAACTTCTGTCCACGTGACAACAGATTTTCCTCTTGAACCGTGCCTTCATTGATATAGAATGTGTTGGAAGTTAATACTTAATATTGCTTTGCTTGGATGTGTTTCCTTGATCAGATCATGGCGATTGGAACACTTGCCTTATGTTATAACAATGTACAACTATTTAGAGGCGTCGTGAAACTGAGAAGAGGTAAGATGTGTTTAATTTGCCTTCTTTTCACCATCTCATCATTTTAATCCCAAGCCTTAGTAAAATCTGTTGGTCACTCCCTGCTTTTCGTTTCTGCAAATACGAAACGTATTAACTTTTATCGTCAACGAGCTTGAGAATGCGTAGCAAGCATCTGAAAGCTAATACTGTTAAAACAACTGTCTGTTGATTTAGGTCTGACTGCTAAAGTGATTGATCGCACGAAGACAATGGCTGATGTCTATGGTGCGTTCTATGATTTTTGTTGCATGCTGAAGACGAAGGTATGTTAGTATATTTCCTCTTTTATTGTTCTGTTCTTATAAGAGGATAATGTAATAATGTCGACATATATGTACATATATAAGGTTGACAAGAACGATCCAAATGCCACAAAGACACTAGACCGACTTGAAGTCGTTCAGAAAGTCTGCAGAGACACTGGAGTCCTTCATAAGAGGTACAGTCTTATGTGAGATGGTCTTGATTAGAGATTATGCAGAGTCAACAAAATTATCATAATCTATTTATTTTGGTTGGGTTTGTGATGAATCTTTTGTCTCTCTCGCTTACAGAAAATCTTATGTGAATGACAAAGGACAATCAAACAATGTCTATGTAAGTTACATTCTTCCCCTTTTCCATGGAAGTATCTCTCCTTTTTTGAAAAAAAAAAAATTACATTACTTATCATCATCCTCTTTCTTTGCCGGAAATTGCAGATTGTAATGCTTGTGATTCTACTGGCCATAGTCTTTGCATATCTCAGAGCAAACCGAGTGATGGAGTAATCGAAAATACTGTATCATCACTAAAGATGTTGAGATCACGATTCTAGGTTGATTCTTCTTATTCACCACCACTCTCTTTTTCTTAGAACTGATCAAGATTCTTTCCAGAACAAGAGAGTTGTTAAACTTGGTTCTGTCTGAGACCGTGGATTCTATTTTGCTTATGTTACTGTTATTTTCCCTGTAGTTGGAATAAACCTGCATTTGTTCATCTATTTTTCTCCATTTGTATGTTGTGCTGAAATATTCTGTTTAAAGTTACTTTCTTTTCTAGTTCCTTCTTTTGGCATGTCTCACCATTTCGGTTTCTGGAATTCCAAGATGAATGTTTACTAAGAACCAGAAAAATCCAAATGCAACAAAAAAATATTACAGAAAACTAACAATCGAGTTTTCTCATATGTCGGCAATAATTATATTTTTCGGAATAAAAAATAAATTCAGGCTTTGGATTTACTTTTGTTTGAACGTTTCACGTGTAGCACGCGGCAAAGCAGTTTAAGTGCCAAACAAAATAAAACATCATTGACCCAACTACATATATCGTCGTGGTGGCACACATTAAGAGTAGAGGTGTCAGTCAAGCCCGAAACCCGCAGACAAAACCCATATGGACAATTGTGGGGCGGGCTCGGGCCCAAAAAAATATGTCCGCAAAATAGCGACCTAGCGGGCGGGGCCCATACGGGCGTCGGTTCTGGGCGGGTCAACCCGCATCGGGTTTGCAGGCACGTGGGCAACCCGACCACAAATCTAGTTTCCGACAATTTTTCACTTCGATCCCAACGAGGCATGGAGAACTGGAGATTCCGACAAAAGAAAACTCAGAGTTGTTTCCAATTTATGTTTGAAATAGAATTTCTCTCCGTTTGCAAAAAGAATTCTTGTTTCCGAATTTCTTCAAATTTCAAAGTGTTTCTCAAGCTCCATGGAAGCTTACAATTGAAGAAATTCAGAGTATGTACATTCCCTAAGATGTCTTGCTGACATAAACGTAAGATTGATTACGCACCTACTTAAGTTTTTCCCAGCTTATATTTTGATTCTATGTCGATGATTTTGATTTTGACTTATACTAGCATTCTTCATAATCTGATGAATCTTTCTTTGAAAATTCTTGTTCTAGGCTGGAGAGTAAGCGAGACAAGCAGTTGGGTAATCTGATGAATGGGTTAAGGCAGTTAGGTCCATCGTTTGCGTCCTTAGATGCTAAGTACGTACCTTTCTCCTTGTGAAAAGATAATGCTTTGTGGTTTTGGATATCAAACGTGATTGGTCTGTTGTTTCCATGGCTACAGTCTGAAGTTCCAAACTTGTTTTTTTTCTTCCTGAGTCTCTTCGTTTAGGCAATCACCTGAGACAATTTAGATGTTCCTTTAAAGTTCGTACATATTTGGTTAGAAATTCACATGTTCAAGAATCAAGAGTTTGTTTAGATTTTATGATGCCAACTAGATTAACTTGGATTTTGGATTTTTGGACAGTTGACCTTGGTTTTGCTACTGGATTCTTCGTTCAATTGCTTTGCTTGAATTAGAAAACAACGCTATCGAGTTTCTTGGACGCTGGCAGGTTAGGAGTTTCAAATTTATTTGCTTTGTTAGCCGTCTAAACCAATCGTGGAAACTCTTCTCATTTTCTGATTTATTCTTTTTGATTTTCTGCCTCAAAGTTCATGTTTTTTCTTTCTATTCTTATTATTGTTACATGAGGTTTTTCTTTGACGAGTGTTAATGGTAATGGAAGTTTCGAGTTTTGATCGTGACACAATAAGATGCATGTATGATGTATCTTTATAATGTTGGTCATATACTTGTATGATATCATCTCTTTGTTATCTTAAATCAAATTGTTACTCATGTATGTCTTTTTGGTTTTAAAAACAGAATTTGAGAAACTCGTTTCAAAGAAGAAAGAGGAGAAGCTCTCTCCAGCTCCTGCAATGGATATTTCACTAACTTTGCTTTTTATAGTTGATGGAAGTGACCAAAAAAGAAGTAGACAAGACAAGAAAACGTTGAAGCTTGTTCTGATCTAAAGTTATAACCTTTAAACTACAGAACGATCACTCAACTTGCTCAACGTGGAGCATAGAGATGGAAACTATAATAGATTGACAATTTTGCTTAAATATGTTGAGCCAGCCCGCGGGCCGACCCGCAAAACCCGCCAAAACATGCGGGACGGGCTTGGGCCTAAAAAATTTGTCCGCAACTCGCGGCGGGCCAACCCGCGCGGACATATCAAAAGGAAGATGCCCAATGGGCAGGTCCAGGCGGACGCGGGCTGGCCCGATTGACACCTCTAATTAAGAGTCTACATTTGCCTCTTACATTATTAACCAAGTGTGCTGTTTTGTTCCCACAACAAATCCGACATTCTTGTCACTGTTTCAAAGGAGATTATTTTTCTCTCTTTGATGAAAATGGAAAGCTTGAGTACGATTCCGAGGCACCCAGATGAGATATATCCGCTCTTGAAGTTGATAATTGCGATTATGAAAGCTCAGAAACAGATCCCACTTGATCCACACTTAGCTTTCTGCTACTCAATGCTCCAAAAAGTTTCCTCAGTTAAACTTGGTTTGCTCTGAATCCAAAAGATGTCTATTTAGTCAATGGCTCAATGCCTAGTCTTTCTTATGTTATCTTATTTGTCGTTGGAATAAAGACATGCATAGTATACAGTTGGTTCATTTTTAATGTGAGAATATGTTCACTTTCTGCTGCTGCGGATTTCACTATACTTGTATAATCGAATTGAAGTTCTTGCATATTTTCTCTTTTTTTTTTTTTTTTTTTTTTTTTTTCTTTTCTAGCTCTTATAGGCTCTGCAAATGCAATAGTGGGAAACAGCAACAAATATTAATTTATATAAGGAGACCATTTGACAAACGAGCATAGACTTTGACGAATCGAGGAGACTTTATTGGTATCGGTTACTTGTGAATAAAGGCACTATACGACGACGGTCATTTTAGTTTTACACAAACATGTTAATTTAACAAAGTGTTCTCTCTTGGAAGTATGTTAAACCAAAAATAAGTATAGGCGTATAGCCTTCATGTAAATTAAGAGATTAAAGATTCTAGTTTTCCCATTACCATTTTAATTAAAATTTAGTAATCGTAAATGCTTTAAATAACAAAAAAATAGCTGTCTCTTATACCAAACCCCCATGAATAATATATAGGAACTTTGGATTGGAGTCTCAAAATACTACTTCGTACAGTATACTCCAATATAAAAAGAGTCATTATTGTCAGTGAGATTGCTTTTCGCATTCTGTTCGCCGACGACTCCGCCATTACTGTCACTGAGATTATTTTCATCTGCTTCTTGATAGAACTGACAATGAAAATGGGAAGCTTGAGTACGATTCTGAGGCATCCAGATGAGATATATCCACTCTTGAAGTTGAAAATGGCGATTACGAAAGCTGAGAAACAGATCCCACTTGATCCACACTTAGCTTTCTGTTGTTCAACGCTCATCAAAGTTTCTAGAACCTTTTCTTTTGTTATTCAACAATTAGGCCCCGAGCTTCGCAACACCGTACGTCTTTCTTTGCCTTTTAGTTATATACAGCAAATTTTTCACCATTTTTTTTTGTTAATTTTTAAAAATCAGGTATGTGTGTTTTACTTGATTCTTCGAGCTCTTGATACAGTTGGTTAGTACTTTTTCTCCAAATCTTTTGTCTCTTTTAATATGTATTCATGTTTTTAGTAATATCTATATAGATCCATCTTTATATCCATGTAAAAATCATTGAACTGTTAATTTATCATCTACTTTGTTTTTTTTTCTTTCTGTTACTACACAGAGGATGACACTAGCATACCAACGGAGATCAAGCTTCCGATTCTGATAGATTTCCACCGTCACATATACGATCCTGACAGGCACTTTTCATGTAACTAAGAAGAGTCTCTTCACATCTTAATGATCTTTCATATACAACAAGTGATTCATTTAGTTTTTGTTTTTAACTTTGATTTACTCTTCATTCAACTTTAGGTGGTACTAACGAGTACAAGGTTCTAATGGACCAATTTCACCATGTTTCTGCAGCTTTTCTTCAACTTGAAAAAAGGTTAACTAGAGTCTACTATTTTGTTATATTTAATTTTATATCTACTGAATTTTTTTTATTCACTTCTGAAAGATATTAATTTATTAATTCATCTTGTTTCACTAACTTACACGAAAGATATCAAGAAGTTATTGAAGATATAACTAAAAGAATGGGTGCAGGAATGGCCAAATTCATTGGCGAAGAGGTTTGTGATACAAAGACTCTTTGTGATGTGGATCAATGCTTTGAAACTTGGAATCTACAATTTAATTAGCTATTATCAAAAACTGGTTAATAAAGAAGTTGCTTTTCTTTAGATCAGATGAAAATGATTTGTGTATTGACAGGTAGAAACGGTTGATGACTATGATGAATACTGTCATCATGCTGCTGGACTTGTGGGATTAGGTATGTCAAAGATCTTCCTCGCTTCGGAGTTAGAAACACTGACTCCAGACTGGAAGCAGATTTCAAATTCTTCAGGTTTATTCATGCAGGTAAATACGACAATGTATTAATTATGACACTGTAGAACAATACAAGGTTTCTTCCTCAAAATCCTTTTCACGTTTTGAACAACATTTGATTGTCTTATTTGCAGAAAACAAATATCATTAGAGATTATCTTGAGGACATTAATGAAATACCAAAATCACGCATGTTTTGGCCTCGTGAGATTTGGGGAAAATATGTTGACAAACTCGAGGTGCATATATACATAATTTCACTCTCAACCTCTCATGTTAAAACTTAAATAGTAACACATTTTTTTTTTGTGAATTCTTATAATGTAGGACTTAAAAAATGAGGAAAATTCAACAAAAGCAGTGCAGTGTTTGAATGAAATGGTCACTAATGCATTGATTAATGTTGAAGATTTCTTAAAATCCAAGGCTGTATTGCGTACTCCTTCAATATTGAAGTCGGTTTCCCTCCCTCAGGTTAGAGAAATATAAATTTTTATCACACCTAACTATTTTCTCCTCATTGTTTTCTCCTCTGCATCGATATATAAGATTTTCCATTTTTGATCAGATCATGGCAATTGGAACACTTGCATTATGCTATAACAATGTACAAGTATTTAGAGGGGTCGTGAAACTTAGGAAAGGTAAGATGTCTTTGACACAATTTCATCATCTAAAACCCTAAGGCTTAATTACAGTCAAAAGCTAATCATTAATTAGTTTTTGAGTTATGTTACGAACATTGCTATGCGAAGACTGATTTATTGACTAATAATTTATGTGGTTTAGGTATAGTCGCTAAAGTATATGATCGCACAAAGACAATGGATGATGTCTATGGAGCATTCTATGATTTTTCTTGCATTATAGTAAAAAAGGTATACATACTGTCCCTGACATAGGATCTTGATGTTTGTCTTTTGAATGGGTCAGGATTTTTATAGCCATTCCAGTGCTTATTGTTTGGTAGTTAGAAGGTGATTCAGTGTTAATTTTATATTGACATGTGTTAACAGGTTGACAAGAACGATCCAAATGCAATGAAAACACTAAAACAACTTGAAACCATCAAGAAAATCTGCAGAGAAAATGGAGACCTCCACAAGAGGTAGTCTCTTCTTCTTTTTTCTTGGTATCTTCTTCGTACGAAGCGTTGCTTTTTATAATCTTTACGTTTTAAAATCCAATGAAGGCATCTCAATAAGAGAACAATCTTTTAATTTTTGGTGAAGTTCTAGTGAAATTGTCTCTATTTTTTTTTTCTTGTCAGAAAATTATATGTAAACGGCGAAACACAACCAAAGGCTCTCTTTGTAAGTTAATTTCAATCTCGTTTTCAAAGAACGTAACTAATTTGTTAGCATGGTTTACTAATCACCCTCTTCTAAATCCGGAAATTTCAGATTGCAATGCTTGTGGTTCTACTAGCCATATTGCTCTTTGCATATCTAAGACACAAATCAATGTAAGTGGCTCTAAACTATAACACTTTACGATCTTGAAATTAATAATTTCTAGGTTCCTTGAAGGTATTATCAAATCTTTATTTACGTCACTCTCTTTTCTTGTCAGTCTTTTTACGGAACTGATTGTTTCCTTGTTAAACTTGGTTTGCTTTGAATCCTTAAGGTTTCTATTTAGTTACGTTATCTTTCTGGAGTTGGAATGAACGTGCCTTTCTTCATGTATTTTTTTCTCTCCCTTGTTTATACACTTTATGTTCTTCCATCAAGCTCACGAATTTTTGTTAAAAAGGAAAGAGAAAAGTAACTTGAACAAACACTAGTGACAGGGAATCGAGAATTTTGAAAGACCAGTGCTTGAAAAAAGAATCATTATGTGAAAGTAATAGGACAAAAGTCGCAGATAAAACCCAAAAATTAAAAGGTGTGTACACATATAAAGATAGATAGAGACTTTAGCGTTTACATCAAATGCCAAAGAGCCAAATCCAGTATCGAGATTATACCTAGAAATTTAACCCTTTCTCAAGTGGCATCATCAGAAAATGAAACCCGCATTGAATCTGATCCTCATGAACATGGACTTCTGAAAAGCGTGTGAATCTGTTTCTTTCTACAGAGGACACACAACTCTTCCTCACAAGCAACTTAATTCCATATCGAACAAAGGGAACCAAATGTTACCTTCAATTTTAAGCCAAGAAATAAAGACATACAAGTATATAGAAATATTGGTTCATTTAAGTGAGAATTATTTTCACTTTCTGCTGCGGCGGATTTCAATATGTACTATGTATAAATGTATAATCGAATTTGAGTTTTTGCAAATAAATTTCTATTGTTTTGTTTTACCTCTTTAGCTCTGCACACACGTTAATGAAATTACTTAATTAGATGGAAAGAAAAAAAAAATCACTTTAATGAAAAAATTCTAGAGGGACTGTACAAAAGAAACACTCACTTATGAAAACCGCATCAATTTAATGTAATCAGAGGAGATTATATTGGTTTTCCCAATTCACATGCGGGTTTTTAACTTTCAAAGGAAGGTATCCGTTACTTGTGAAAGAAGGCACTAGACAACATGTGAATGTGGCGGTCATTTTACTTTAACATGTTAATTTAGTTCAAAGAAAGGTAGTGCCCTAGTTTTTCTTTATCGATTATAGTTTTTCCATTACGATTACAATAATAATTAATCATCGTAAATGCTTTAAATAACAAAAAAATAGCAGTCTCTTAAACCCCCAGGACTAATCTAAACTTTGGATTGGAATCTCCAAATAATATAATAGATGGCAAATTACCCAATAAAAAAAAGAGAGTCATGCATAAAGACTGCCAAAATATTAACATCTTTTTTTTTTTTTTTGATTGGGTAATTTACCATCTATTATTTGGAAATTCCAATCCAAAGTGTAGATTAGTCCTGGGGTTTAAGAGACTGCTATTTTTTTTGTTATTTGAAGCATTTTGGCATTTAAGCTTCCCAAGTGCTTAAATGCCAAAATATTAACATCTTTGAATCTTGAGTCTATAAATAAAGACTGCTTTTGCATTCAGTTCGCCGACGAAACCGGCATTGTTTCCACTGACTATTTTCCTCTGCTTCTGCATAGAATTCATGATGAAAATGGGAAGCTTGAGTACGATTCTGAGGCACCCAGATGAGATATATCCACTCTTGAAGTTGAAGATTGCGATTACGAAAGCTCAGAAACAGATCCCACTTGATCCACTTTTAGCTTTCTGTTATTCAACGCTCATCAAAGTTTCTAGAAGCTTTTGTCTTGTTATACAACTATTAGGCACCGAGGAGCTTCGTAACACCGTAAGTATTTCTTTGCCTTTTTCTAGATAGATAGCTACGTTACATTTTTCTAGTCATACACAGCAAGAGTTTCACCATTTTATTTTCTTTTCAAATCAGGCGTGTGTGTTATACTTGATTCTCCGAGCTCTTGATACAGTTGGTTAGTGACTTAGTGCTTCTTCTCTATATCTCCTGTCTTTTTTTTTTTTTAATATGTATTCATGTTTTTATGAATAATATAGATCCATCTTCATTTCTTCAATGACAGCAAATTCTACTTTTTTTTTTCTTTCTGTTACTACACAGAGGATGACACAAGCATACCAATGGAGACCAAAGTTCCGATTCTGATAGATTTCCACCGTCACATATACGATCCTGACTGGCATTTTTCATGTTAGTATATAAGAAGAGTCTTTTCAAATATGAATGATTTGTTTTTGAAGAAACTCAGATAACTTACTCTTCATTCGACTTCAGGTGGTACTAATGACTACAAGTTTCTAATGGACCAATTACACCGTGTTTCTGCAGCTTTGCTTCAACTTGGAAAAAGGTTAATTAGTTCTAATTAAGATCTGCTACATGCAATTCTATTTCTACTGCTTTTTCCAAATCATTTTATGTTATAGTAATTCATTCATTCATCTTGTTTTAATTAATTTACACAAAAGGTATCAATAGAAGTTTTTCTTTTTCGATTTTATTAGGCCTCAAGAAATTATTGAAGATATAACTAAAAGAATGGGTGCAGGAATGGCGAAATTCATTTGCAAAGAGGTTTGTGATACGAAGACTCTTTGTAACGGTCAAAATATCAGTGCTTTGAAATTTGGATCTAGAAGATACTTAGCTATTATGAAAAGCATATTAGTTAAGTAGTTGCATTTGTTTAGATCAGATGAAAATGTTTTGTGTATCCACAGGTAGAAACGGTTGATGACTATGATGAATACTGTCATCATGCTGCTGGACTTGTGAGTTTAGGTTTAGCAAAGCTCGTCCTCGCTTCGGAATCAGAAACATGGACTCCAGACTGGAAGCAGATTGCAACGTCTACTGGTTTATTTCTGCAGGTACAACAATGCATTAATTATGACATTGTACAATACAAGGTTTCTTCCTCCAAATCAAGTTTAAAAAACATTTATTATCTTATTTGCAGAAAACAAATATCATTAGAGATTATCTAGAGGACATCAATGAGATACCAAAATCACGCATGTTTTGGCCACGTGAGATTTGGGGAAAATATGTTGACAAGCTCGAGGTGCATACATAATTCACTCTCAAGCTCTCATGTTAAAACTTAAACTGTAACATTTTATGTTTTTTTTTTTTGTGTGAATTCTTATAATGTAGGACTTAAAAAATGAGGACAAATCAACAGAAGCAGTGCAGTGTTTGAATGACATGGTCACTAATGCCTTGATGCATGTTGAAGATTTCTTAAAATCCAAGAATGTGTTTCGTACTCCTTCAGTATTTCGGTCGGTTTCCATCTCTCAGGTTAGAGAAAAAACTTAAATTTGATCAAACTTGAATATTCTTTAGCTTTCCCTGTCTAATTTTAATATTTTACATTTTCGTTAAAAAATCTAGTTGAGATGTTGTTTTCTCCTCTGCGTCGATATATAAGATTTTTCATTTTTTTATCAGATCATGGGGATTGGAACACTTGCATTATGCTATAACAACGTACAACTATTTAGAGGCGTCGTGAAACTGAGGCGAGGTAAGATATCTTTGACACAATTTCATCATCCATTTCATAAGGATTAATTACAATGAAAAGCTAATCAATAATTAGTTTGTGATTCGATCAATAACTGACTTATGTTATGAACATTGCTATGCGAAGACTGATTTATTGACTAATGATTTCTATGGTTTAGGTATAGTCGCTAAAGTATTTGATCGCACAAAGACAATGGATGATGTCTACGGTGCATTCTATGATTTTTCATGCATGATAGTGAAAAAGGTATACAAACTGTCCCTGAAACAGGATCTTGATGTTCGTCTTTTGAATGGCTCACGATTTTGATAGTGAGGAGATGATTTCAGTGTTAATTTTATATTGACATGTGTTAATAGGTTGACAAGAACGATCCAAATGCAATGAAAACACTAAAACAACTTGAAATCATCAAGAAAATCTGCAGAGAAAATGGAGACCTCCACAAGAGGTAGACTCTTTTTTTTTCTTGGTTTCTTGGTTTCTTCTTTGTATAGTTTGTTGCTTTTTATAATCTTTACGCTTTAAAATCAATGAAGGCATCTCAATAAGAGAACAATCTTATAAATTTTGGTTGAAATCTAATGAAGCTTCTCTTTTTTTTTTTCTTGTCAGAAAATTATATGTTAACGACGAATTACAATCAAAGGCTCTCTTGGTAAGTTAAATTTCGTTTTCAAAGAAATTATCTTTTTATTTTTTTTGCATGGTTTACTAATCATCCTCCTCTGAATTCGGAAATTGCAGATGGTAGTGCTTGTGCTTCTACTGGCCTCATTGGTCTTTGCATATCTAAAACACAAACCAATGTAATTGGCTCTTAACTATAAGTCTATAACCTTCACGATCTTGAAATGGTTATCTTCTAAGTTCGTCGAGGGTATTATCCAATCTTTATTCACGTAATTCTCTTACTGTCAGTCCTTTTACAAAACTGATTGTTTCCTTGTTAAACTTGGTTTGCTCTTTCTTTCAACAATGATCTCGCATTCCTCGCTGGACTTATTTTAACCACCACCGCCTCATTCAAAATGATTATATATATCGATATCTCCACTATGCTTTATGCTATATGTTGTAATCTTTTTTTTACTCATCTTCTTTTTGCTTTGTTGTATTTTTAAATCGTATCTCTTTCCCTCCAAGGAAGATAAAAAAAAAAAAAAAAAAAAAGAACTTGATTTGCTCTGAATCCTTAAGATTTCTGTTTAGTTACTGCCGTGTCTTTCTTCATGTAACTTCTTTCTCCCTTGTTTATGAATTTATATATTACAATTTCTATCATCAAAGCTCACAAATTTTTGTCAAAAGAAAAGAAAAAAAATTAACAAACATGAATCCATAATTTAATTTAAACTCCTTGAATCGGAATTTCCAAATAATATGATGTATATTATTTGGAAATTAGTCAAATTACCCAATATGATGTAAATAATAAGAGTATATTTTATTTTCAATTATTTAGAAATTATTGGGTTATTTTTTTTTCTATTTGGAAATTACCCAATATCATATTATTTGAAAAAAATATACATCATATAATAGACAGCAAATTACCCAATAAAACAGAAAGAAAGTCATGCATAGATTACTGAAGCACGTGGGAAGCTTTTGAATGCCAAAATATCACATGTTTGAATCTTGAATCTTGAATCTCTACATAAAGATTGCTTTTTGCATTCTGTTCGCCGACAAATCCGCGATTGTTATCACTGCGATTATAATTTCGTTTTCTGGTTAAAGGTCACTGAGATTATTTTCGTCGGCTTCTGGATAGAATTATCAATAATTGATGAAAATGGAAAGCTTGAGTACGATTCTGAGACACCCAGATGAGATATATATAATATATCCACTCTTGAAGTTGAAAATTGCGATTACGAAACCTGAGAATCAGATCCCACTCCGAGCTTCGTAACAATTTATAAACATCGAATTCATATTTGAAACTTTTACTATAACTATACGGTCTATACTAATATAAGCAAAAGCTTTAACTTATCGGTTACTTGTGAAAAAAGGCACTAGACGATACATGTGGTAGTCATTTACAGTTTACACAGACATGTTATATAACAAAATGTTCTCTCTCGGAAAAATACATTACAGAAAAGAGTTGTTTCTTTCACAAACTCACCACTTAACTTACCGAATTAATCTCAACTTCAGATTGGATCGATCTCAGAACAATATACATATATAATAGCATAAGGCAAATAAATACAAGCAAAGTTTTTAAATGCCAAAATAGAGCATAAATTTATGATGTGTTCACGTGAGAGGGTCTCTAATTTAAATCTTGATTAAAGTAGGCATTTTGCCTTTTGTTCGCCGACGTTTCCGCTATCGTTGTCACCGAGATTATTTTCCTCTGTCTCTGAATCGAATTCTTCAAAAAGATGGGAAGCTTGAGTATGATTCTGAGATCCCGGAGATTTAGACTGTACCGCTCAAAAGTGTCGGTTACTTGTAAAAAACGCACTAGGCTTGACCACATTTGAATGTAGGCGGTCGTTTTACACAAAACCCCATAATTATATTGATATAGTTCTAAATCATGGGACTATTGGAATCTCAATACTCTCTCCATTTTAAATTAGTTATCGTTTTGAAAAAATATATCTGCAATTATTTAGATGAATATGAATGTGTTTTAAGTTTAATACATCTAAATAATTGTAGATACATTTTTCCGAAACGGAAACGAAAAGAATATTGTATAGAAAATTAAATTACCCGGGAAAGTGGCATGCACAGATTATTTTAGGGTTTCCCGTGTAACACGTGGGTGACTATTCAAACATCGCTGGCGCAACAAAATCTTGAATCTCTACATATAATTGCCTGGTGTCTTTTGCACTTTCTTGTCACTGAAAGCTATTTCTTGGTAAAATTCATGATAAAAATGGGAAGCTTGAGTACAATTCTGAGGCACCCAGATGAAATATATCCACTCTTGAAGTTGAAAATAGCGATTACGAAAGCTGAGAAACAGATCCCACTTGATCCACACTTAGCTTTCTGTTATTCAACGCTCATCAAAGTTTCTAAAACCTTTTCTCTTATTATTCAGCAACTAGGCACCGAACTTCGTAACACCGTACGTGTTTCTTGCCTTTTGCCTTTTTGTTTCTTTTTTATTTTGTTTCTTTTTGCCTCAAGCAATATATAATATATGTATGTAACAATTAAACATGGACTTTGTAAGAGTTTGGGATAACGCCTAATCTGTTCTGTAGATTGATTTAGATTTTAACTTTAGTGGCCAATTTATTTCCCCACAGTGTCAGTGCGTTACATTTTCACCATTTTGCTTCTTCTGTTTTCTAATCAGGTGTGTGTGTTCTACTTGATTCTTCGAGCTCTTGATACTGTCGGTTAGTGCTTGTTCTCCATATCATTTGTTTCTTATTAAAAAAAAAACAATCCTGTTATTATTAATATATATAGATCCATCTTCCATACTTCAATGGCAGCAAACTCTTGATGTAAAAAATCATTGATCTGGTATTATATCATACAATTATTTTTTGATTAGTATTATTATTACGTACACAGAGGATGACCTAAGCATACCAATGGGGATCAAGGTTCCGATCCTAATAGATTTCCACCGTCACATATACGATCCTGACTGGCATTTTTCATGTTAGTAAGAAGAGTCTCTTCACATCTTAATCTATCCGATACAAGTATTCTTCTTTACTGAAGTTTACTCTTTCATTTAATAATTTTTAGGTGGTACTAAGGAGTACAAGGTTCTTATGGACCAATTTCCCCATGTTTCTGCAGCTTTTCTTCAACTTGATAAAAGGTTAATTAGTTATAATATTTTCTAAATGAAATTTCTAATCTGTTTTACTAAATATGGTCCTCCTCATTTATTGATTGATCTGCTGGATTTTTCGAATCTCTACTCAACTTTCTGGTAATCCTAATGTATGTTGTTCTCTTTCCTTATACAAAAGGTATCAAGAAGCTATCGGAGACATAACTAAAAGAATTGGGGCAGGAATGGCCAAGTTCATTTGCAAGGAGGTTTGTAACAGAAATAAATTTGTGTACAGTCGATTTTAGATTGTTTCAGACACAAGTGTATATTATTATAACTTTTACTATATAATGAACTTACTTTTGATAAAGATGAGAAGAAAATGATTTCTTTATCGACAGGTAGAAACAGTTGATGAGTATGATGAATACTGCCATTATGCTGCTGGACTTGTGGGTTTAGGATTATCAAAACTCTTCCTAGCGTCGGAATTAGAAACACTGACTCCAGACTGGGAGCAGATTTCAAATTCTTCAGGTTTATTCCTAGAGGTACAACAAATTAAGTGGTAATCATTATAATGTACAGTACTATACAATATTGTTTCTCCTTGAAAAATATTTTTTGTCACTTTATTTACAGAAAGCACATATTATCAAAGATTATATTGAAGACATTAATGAGATACCAAAACCCCGCATGTTTTGGCCTCGCGAGATTTGGGGCAAATATGTTGATAAGCTTGAGGTGCATGCATTTCATCTTTCTATTTTTTTCCTTTCTTTCTTTCTTTTATATGTGTGCGTGTTTCAGTTTTAAATTAATGTGTAGGACTTCAAATATGAGGAGAACTCAATCAACGCGGTGCAGTGCTTGAGTGATATGGTCACTAATGCATTGATTCATGTTGAAGATTGCTTAAAATTTATGGCTGCATTGCGTGATCCTGCAATATTTCAGTTATGTGCCATCCCTCTTGGAGAAATAACAATGATTTAGCTTTTCACACTCACCTAAATATGGGGGAATTACCAAATCTAGACCACAATTTCATTTTTTCTAGTCAACTAGACCACAATTTGAATCAAATGCAAAAGTAACCTCTTTGGGTAGTAAAATTACCCCACAAGCCCTCATGACCAAACAAAAAAACGCATGCCTCGATTACGATTATAACCTCCAGGGCATGTAGATCTACCCGTAGATCTACCTGGTAGACAATGTTAGAGGTCTACCTCATAATAACATCTTAAATTTTAATTAATAATTCAATAAAAAATATTTTTATACAAAAACAAGTATGAATAATTCTAATATAGACATTATCATCTACAAAAAATATAAATGCATACAAATGAATCATTTATAGATAAGCAAAGACATAGGTTAATATCTATAAAAATGTTTGAGGTCTACCGAGTAAGTCTACTATATCATTAAATTTAAATTTTTATTATAAAAATTGAAAAAAAAATATTTTGAGGAAAATTATTTATACATAATTACAATACAGACAACTTGCATCTATCTAAAATATAATTTCATAGATTTGAACCAACTGAACTATGAAAAAAAAACAAATTAGGTTAAAAGCCTATAAAACCATGAGAGGTCTACCAAGTAGGTCTACTAAATCATCAAATCTTAAATTTAAATTAAGAAAAATTTAAAAAATAATTTGAAATATTTGTTTCACAAATAACGAAATAATAGACATTTAACATATATTAAAAATGAAATTTCATAAAAACTCATGAATCTATAAATATCATATGTAAATAGTTCATAAGGATAAGAGTTTGAGTAGATTGTTTAGGGTTTAATGGTGTAAGTTGTAGGGTTTTGAAAAAATTTAGATGAATAATTGTTTTTGATTGGTTTTACGATTCAATGTTCGTTTATTTGTAATATACATTGTAAATTGACAATATGGCAAGCAAATCGTTGCAAAATTGCATCTAAATTGTTCGATATAGGGTTTAGGGTAAAGTAGACCTAACAGGTAGACTAATAGAGTAGACGGAAGTGAAGGTCTACCAACCGTTTTAACCTAGCGGGAATCCCGAAGTTTCAAACCGACGGCTGAGATTGAATCGACGTTTCGGTAATTTCGTGGTAGACTAAATCGGTAGACAATTCGAGTAGATCGAAGCGGTAGACCTAAATCTAATTGAACCGGAATTTTTATTAAACCGGAATATTTATCTCATGATATAAAAGAAACAAGAAACCCTAATTTTGTTAAAAATAAAAAACCAACCCCTCTCTTAAACGGCGCTCGCCTCTCTCTCGCTCTCTCTCTCTCTCCGGCGTTCGTCTGTGGAGCCATCGGTGCTTGAGATCTGATCTGCGGCGGTTGCCGATGAGATCTTCGCAGGTTCTTCCTTTGGTTCCTCAGGATGAAGGAGAATCTCCTTATGCATAACATGTTTATCTTCGTTTCTTTTGGTTGTGGATCTGAGCTCCCTTTCTTTTTGTTGGTTTTGCAGATCTAAACTCTCTTTTCTTTGTAGATTTGAGCTTTAACAATAACTCTCTTTTCTCAAACGGCGCCTCCCTCTCCTTGAACCACCACCATTCATCTGTGTCCTCCAGATCCAGATCTAGAACCGCCGCAGTTGGCTTTTTCCCCTTCAGATCTGCTCAAGAAGACTTCTCCTCTTGACTCCCACGACCCTCCCTCCCGCCAGCTCTCTCCTCCAGCAATTACGGGGCGATTTCCAACCGTTTCATAAAGTATCAGAAGCTGATTTTGGTACCATCGGAAAGATCATTTTCTCAGCTTTCCATAACATCCAAAATTACGGTAAACCGAGTTATATTCAGAGAGTTATGGATATTTCTTCTTGTGACGTCAGATCTGTTTTAGGATATCAATTTATTTTTGTGAAGGTTTTGTGAAGCAATTTCCTGACGATTCGTAAGTCACTAGGAGTAGATCTACATGCGGTTTTGAAGATCTCCAACCCAACTTTTCAGATCTTCTTTCAGTTGTCCATTCAGAGGTATATTTCATCTGCAAATCAGCTCCAAAGTTTAGAGAAATTCTCTATTTCTGTTTCCAGAAAAATCTCAATTTCTAGTCTTATTTCTTTCATTAAACTTAAGATTTGTGTTTCATTACTCTGACTTGTAGCAGAGAAGGTCTTACTACAGAAGCTGCTGATGAGAGGCCTCTCCTCTATGGGAATAACAATCTCCAAAAGAAAAAGGTTCTGTAGACTTTTTACGTAGACCTCTGGTGTGGACCTTCTACGTAGACCGCTGGTGTGGACCTTCTACGTAGATCTTCATCGTCGACCTTATTTTTAATCTATCTTTTTAAAGTAGGCCTCATGTTACTTGTTGGATTTCAGTTTTTCTTTTCAATTTTGATTGTAACACTTTGCTTCTCTAATAAAAAACTTTCATTATTATTGTCATGATCTCTTTTGATATTTGCACTTATTTGATACACAAATTTTGTTTATTGAAAGAGATCAATACATGACTTATTATTAATATAGGTTTTGTTTCTTCAAAGAGATTAAGTCTAACTGAAAACTTACATAAAAAACTTGAAAATAGCACAAAGTAGATCTACTACGTAGATCTCAGTTGTAGATTGCATTTGTAGACCTTATTATCAGTCTACTTCTCCGAATTATACCTCATATTTAGTCTACCTTTCCAAAGTAGACCTTATTTTCAGTCTATCTCTGTGTTGTTCATCTACATCAGTTCAAAATCCAATTTTATAAAACTCATGTAATAAAAAAAACAGAAACCATGAACACACTGTGAGTTGTCATTAGCTTACGCAATGAAGGCGGATATGTCCCGGTTGCTGCACTTCGAACAACTATAAACTCTATCAAGCTATGAACCTACCTCGTTGGTGATGTACATATGAGGAAAGTCTGAGGGTATTTGATGGAGCATCACATTGGTAATTGATAAGATAATTCCACCATGTCTGCTTCCATATCCAACATATAGTCAGCTTGTTCCATTCTAAGAGGCTCCTTATGTGTACAACCATCCCGTAAGTAGAACATTCTCCCTCCTTTTCCTTTGTCCATCTCAAAATGCCATGACTTGTCTTCCATCACCATCCATTTTCCATAAACGGAAGCTAGACAAACCATTACCTGCAACAAAAATAAACCAGATCACAAAATGGATTAGTAGACAGAAGGTAGACCGACAAGGTAGACCCACAATTTGGTCTACCAGAAAAATTAAGCTAGATACCTAATTCAAAAGAAAACCGAATATAACCTTAATTACGCCGAAAGAACATTTCAAACTCACACAGAAGCAAGTAAACAAATAAAAACAACTAATTGTTCGAGAAAATTTCAAAATATTTGATATATTGAAAGGAAAACGACATTTTAAAAAACACATAATAATAGACCTAAAACGTAGACGTTCGGAGTAGACGTTCATGGTAGACCTCCACTTAGGTCTGCTCCACGTGGACGGCCACGTGGAGGGTTAGTTTTGCAATTGATCGAGAAAAATGTTTTTTTGGAGGTCTACCTTGTCGGTCTACTACACGTGGAGGGTTAGTTTTGCAATTGACCAAACGTTGACTTTTACACGAGGTCTACCGTATACGTCTACCAGAAAACGTAGACCTCTCAATCGGTCTACCAAAAAAAGTAGACCTCTTAATTAGTCTACGCCTTAGGTCTACCTACCGAAAACAGTTTGTTTTGCCGTTGACTCAAGTTTGACTTTCCTCGGGTAGACTTCCGTGGTAGACCTCAGTTTTTTGCGTTGACCAGTAGACCTCAACTGCGGTCTACCGGATGGTAGACCTACACGGTAGACCTCAATGACAAAATCTCTCCTTTTTGAGGAAAGTCAAACTTGAGTCAACGGCAAAACCAACTTTTTTTTTTAGGTAGACCTAAGAGGTAGACCTCCGAAAAACATTTTTCTCTATCAATTGCAAAACTAACCCTCCACGTGGAGTAGACCGACAAGGTAGACCTAAAAAAAAACATTTTTCTCAATCAATTGCAAAACTAACCCTCCACGTGGAGTAGACCTAAGTGTAGGTCTACCACTCATTTTTTTTGTTTGCAAAGGAAATGGTACAGTCAACTCTGCGTTGACCAGTAGACCTAAACTGAGGTCTACTATGTAATGGTAGACCTACAATTCAGTCTACCTTCGCAGACCAAAACTGAAATTCTTAGAATTTTGAAAGAAAAGTTACTTGGCCGTCGGAGAAAGCTCTTCGAGGGCTGATAACTTCAATTTATGTCTTCAATTACGAGTTCCAGTCATCACTGTAAGCTAAACAATTGGAAATGCCAAGACCCAAGATTTGAGTTTTCTTTTAAGTTTTTGGGATGAAAATGGAGAGAAAATGGAAAAATAAGAGTTTGTGAGATGAAAGAAGGAGCAATGCTAGCTCAAAGTGAGTTTTCAGAGCATTAACAGCTCCAAATTGGGTAAAAATGGTGGTTGTCAACATTGATGATATGGCTTTTTGGCAATTAAGTGTAGAAGATGAGGGGTGTTTGGTCTTTCAGCAGATCTGGTAGACCTAAATATCGGTCTACCAATCGAAAAAGTAATGGCATTCCCGTAATTAATTGAAAAAACTGGACAAACTTAAAATGAAAAAAACAGGAGGTTATTTTGCATTTGACCACAATTTTGGGTCTAATGTGAAACAACCTCCCTAAATATTTTACTTCCCCTGCATTCAATACTTTTACGTTTGATTAGATTGTAGATTTTGGAACACTCGCATTATGCTATAACGATGTACAAGTTTTTAGAGGAAATGTGAGAATGAGGCGAGGTAACCATTTTAAGCTCAGAATTCTTTTTGGTTTGCAATCTTTCACATCATCTCATCTTTTAATAATTTAATTTAATTCATAAAAAGGTTACTCATTTGCGAAGAGGAAAAAAAGACCATTAACTTTGTCTATCATCTACTCCCTCCGTTTTTTTTTAATGAATTTTCTAGCCATTATGTGTTGTTTCACAAAGATAAAATTTTTACCTTTTTGATGCACTTTTTCAGTTTTCAAGATACAATGATTATATTTGTTGGATTTTTATTGGTTTAAAATTATAAAAAGTTGTTTTATTGCAGAAATCTATGCACTAATGATTGAAAATCAACTTTTTCTTAATCTGTGTGAAAAAACTAGAAAATTTATCTTTAAAAAATGGAGGGAGTATTAACAAGCCTAATTAATCAAGACTATAAGAATGTAACAATCTATTATTTTTTTATCAACCTGAAATCTCTATTGTTTAGGTCTGATTGCTAAAGTCATGGACCGCACAAAGACAATGGCTGATGTCTACGGTGTGTTCTATGATTTTTCTTGCATGCTGAAAGCAAAGGTATGTCATTAGTTAGTTCCTATTTATTTATTTTTTTTTTATTTCTTATTTTGTACGTCACTCTGTTTTTTTTTTCGCTTAGAGGAGGCTAATATGTTAATTTTTGTACATTGTATTATAGGTAGACAAGAACAATCCAAATGCTAGTAAGACACTAAACCGTCTTGAAGCGATTCAGAATGTATGTAGAGAGGGCGGAGTCCTTCACAAGAGGTACCGTCTTTTCTTTAATTTGGTTTCTTCTACAATAGATTTTCTATTGGGGGTTTTAGAACTAATATGAATCTTTGTCTCTCTTTGGTTCAGAAAACCTTATGTTAACGATGAAGCGCAATCAACCGCTCTCTTTGTAAGCTACATGTTGCAGATTGTAATGCTGTTGCCACTTCTGGCCTTAGTCTTCGTGTATCTCAGAGCAAACTGAGTGATGAACATCGACAAATCAATCGTTACCTTGAGTTATCTGTTCTTGCAAAGAGTGTTTGATCTGATACTGTTGAGCCATTTCACCGCCTTTGTCTTCGCATTTTATTTTATTCGTCGGTTGAATAAAGTTACAGTACCCAAAGTTAGTATATTTCCAGCTGTTTTATCGTTGGCATTAAAAGATGAAAATATTTTTTATTTTATAATAATAGTAGGTTGACAAGGATGATCCAAATGCTATGAATATACTAAACCGACTCGAAACCCTCAAGAAATTCTACATAGAAAATGGTGCCCTTCACAAGATACAAAGTCATTTAACCAGTCTTATCTTATTCATTTATCACAAATCGAAAGAAGGCATACATATAAATTTCCTTTTGAGAATTGAAGTTTTTGCAAATTTTCTCTTTTTTTTTTTTTTTTTCTTCTAGCTCTTAAGGCTCTGCAATGTAATGGGAAACAACAACAAATATTAATTAAAATAAGGAGACCATATGACAAACGAGCAATATCGACTTCAAATACCAAAAATATCATTAATGAATTTACTTAACTAAATATTTCTAAAGGGGCTCCATGAAAACCGCATCAATTTAATGTAAATTTGAATCGAGGATAGTTTATTGATATCGGTAATAACTAACTTTCAAAGAAAGGTACCGGTTACTTGTGAATAAAGGCACTAGACGACTTTTGAATGTGGCAGACAAGTTAATTTACTCTCTTGGAAAGTATGTTAAACCAAAAAAACAACAACTAATTCATAATCATTCAACCATTTCAATTATTATTAATCATCGTAAAAGCTTTAAATAACCAGAAAAAAATAGCAGTCTCTGAAACCCCTAGTTCATGCATAGATTACTGTAGTAGAACGTGGGAAGCATTTTAATGCCAAAACAGAACATCTTTGAATCTTGAATCTCTACATAAAGATTGCTTTTTGCATTCTGTTCGCCGACGAACCCGCCATTGTTGTCACTGTGGTTATTTTCCTCTGCTTCTTGATAGAGATCACGATGAAAATGGGAAGCTTGAGTACGATTCTGAGGCATCCAGATGAGATATATCCACTCTTGAAGTTGAAAATGGCGATTACGAAAGCTCAGAAACAGATCCCACTTGATCCACACTTAGCTTTCTGTTATTCAACGCTCATCAAAGTTTCTAGGAGCTTTTCTTTTGTTATTCAACAATTAGGCCCCGAGCTTCGTGACACCGTACGTGTTTTTCTTTGCCTCTTTTTTCTTCGTCTAAAACAATAATACATATAAACATTTTTCTTTTCCTTTTAAAATCAGGTGTGTTTGTTTTACTTGATTCTTCGAGCTCTTGATACAGTTGGTTGGTGCTTCTTCTCCAAATCTTTTGTCTCTTTTAAAATGTATTCATGTTTTTAGTAATATATAGATCCGTCTTCATTTCTTTCATGACAGCTAATTCTTGATGTAAAAGTCACTGAACTGTTAATTTATCTTCTAGTTTGTTTTTTTTCTGTTACTACACAGAGGATGACACAAGCATACCAATGGAGATTAAGGTTCCAATTCTGATAGCTTTCCACCGTCACATATACGATCCTGACTGGCATTTTTCATGTAAGTCGAAGAGTCCATTCAAGATCTTAATGCTCTTTCAGATACAAGTGATTCTTGTTTTATAAAAAAACTTAACTTTTCATTCGATTTTTAGGTGGTACTAAGGAGTACAAGGTTCTTATGGACCAATTTCACCATGTTTCTGCAGCTTTTCTTCAACTTGAAGAAAGGTAAATTAGTTCTAGGATCTGCTATATCTACTGATTTTTTCGATTCACTTTCTGAAAGATATTAATTAATTCACTCATCTTGTTTAACTAACTTACATAAAAGGTATCAAGAAATTATTAAAGATACAACTAAAAGAATGGGTGCAGGAATGGCCAAATTCATTTGCAAAGAGGTTTGTGATACAAAGACTCTTTGACTCTTTGTGATGTGGATTTCATTTGTTTCATGCTTCGTTTTGTCATTAAAGGTCCAAATTACTTAGTTATTATCAAAAGGGAAATTCTTATAAATACCACAAAATATGGTCCAAAAATACCATCATTAAGTTTTGAATATTATCATAAATACCATCATAGATGTTTATCAAAGAATAACAAAACACTAAAACTAACTTAAAGTGAAAACCCTCAAAACTAAACCCTAAACCCTCAAAATGTATAAATATAGTAATTGCTTTTGTTAGATGAGATGAAAATGATTTGTTTCGACAGGTAGAAACGGTTGATGACTATGATGAATACTGTCATTATGTTGCTGGACTTGTGGGTTTAAGTTTGTCAAAACTCGTCCTCGCTTCTGAATTAGAAGTACTGATTCCAGATTGGGAGCATATGTCAAATTCCAATGGTGTATTTCTGCAGGTACGACAATGTATTAATTATGAGATTGTAGAATACAAGGTTTTTTCCTCAAATCATTATTTTATTATCTTATTTGCAGAAAACAAATATCATTAGAGATTATCTTGAGGACATTAATGAGATACCAAAATCACGCATGTTTTGGCCACGTGAGATTTGGGGAAAATATGTTGACAAGCTCGAGGTGCACACGTAATTCACTCTCAAGCTCTCATGTTAAAATTTAAATACTAACACTATTTTTTGTGTGAATTCTTATAATGTAGGACTTCAAAAATGAGGAAAATTCAACAAAAGCAGTGCAGTGTTTGAATGAAATGATCACTAATGCATTGATTCATGTTGAAGACTTCTTAAAATCCAAGGCTGTCTTGCGTACTCCTTCAATATTTCTGTCGGGTGCCATCCCTCCGGTTAGAGAAAAATAAAATTTTATCACACTTATATATATATATATATATATATACTTTAGCTTTTCCTATATAGTTTTCATAGTTTACATTTGCTTTAAAATATCTAGTTGAAATGTTGTTTTCACTACATTGAAATAAAGGAATTTTCCATTTTTATTAGGTTTTGGCGATTGGAACACTTGCATTATGCTATAACAATCTACAAGTATTTAGAGGCGTCGTGAAACTGAGGCGAGGTAAGATATCTTTGACACACCTTCATCATCTAGATCCTGAAGCTTTATTACAACCAAAAGCTAAGCATTAATAATTTAATTATTTTCTGAGTCAGTCAAATAACTGAGTTATGCTGAGAACATTGCTATGCTGAAGACTGATTTATTGACAAATGATTTCTATGGTTTAGGAATAGTCGCTAAAGTAGTTGATCGCACAAAGACAATGGATGATGTCTACGGTGCATTCTATGATTTTTCTTGCATGATAGAAAAAAAGGTATACATACTGTCCCTGAAATAGGATATTGATTTCAGTGTTTTTTGTGTATTGACATGTGTTAACAGGTTGATAAGAACGATCCAAATGCAATGAAAACACTAAAACAACTTGGAACAATCAAGAAACTCTGCAGAGAAAATGGAGACCTTCAAAACAGGTAGACTCTTTTTTCTTTCTTTCTTGGTTTCTTCTTCTTAGTCTCGCTTTTAAGTATTTTTACGTTTTAAAATCCAATAAAGGCATCGCAGTAAGAGAACAATCTTTTAGTCTTTGGTTAAAGTTCTAATGAACCTTGTCTTTCTGTTTTCTTGTCAGAAAATCTTATGTTAACGACGAATCAAAATCAAAGGCTCTCTTGGTAAGTTAATTTCAGTCTCGTTTTCAAAGAACGTATCTAATTTGTTAGCATGGTTTACTAATCACCCTCCTCTAAATCCGGAAATTGCAGATTGCAATGCTTGTGCTTCTACTGGCCATATTGCTCTTTGCATATCTAAAACACCAACTAGTGTAGGTGGCTCTTAACTATAACACTTCACGATCTTGAAATGATTAACTTCTAAGTTTCTCGAAGTTATTTTCCAATCTTTATTCGCGTAACTCTCATTTATTTTCAGTCCTGTAACAGAACTGATTGTTTCCTCATTAATCTTTGTTTGCTCTGAATCTGTAAGATTTTCATTTAGTCAGTGCCTTGTCTTTCTTCTGTTATTTTATCTGTAACTGGAATAAACGTGCCTTTCTTCATGGATATTGTTTCTCCCTTGTTTATGTTGAGGTCAAATTATATGTTCTTTCATCAAGCTCATTAAACTCCGCCAAGAAAGAAAATAATAGAAACTTTAACTTGAACAAACTCTGACATGAATCCAGAATTTTGTTATTTGGAAGACCAATGCTTTAAAAAGAATCACTATATGAAAGTAATTTGAAAAAGTCACAAATAAAACCCAAAAAGAAGTGTATTCATTCACATATGA
Organism: Microthlaspi erraticum; assembly: GCA_902728155.2. Classification (NCBI taxonomy): domain Eukaryota; kingdom Viridiplantae; phylum Streptophyta; class Magnoliopsida; order Brassicales; family Brassicaceae; genus Microthlaspi; species Microthlaspi erraticum. The sequence goes on along the minus strand of CACVBM020000499.1, from coordinate 6,984 downwards.
AGACGTTTACATGAAATGTCAAAGAGGGATCCAAATCCATTATACCTACATATTATCTTGTTCAAGTGGTATCATTATCAGAGTGAGAGTGAGTTTGAGAGTGAGAGTGAGAGTTAGAGTGAGAGTGAGAGTGTGTGAGTGATAGTGATAGTGAGAGTGAGTGTGAGAGTGATCAGAGTGTGAGAGTGATCAGAGTGTGAGAGTGAGAGTGTGAGAGTGTGAGAGTGTGAGAGTGAGAGTGAGAGTGAGAGTGAGAGAGTGAGAGTGAGAGTGTGAGATTGAGAGTGTGTGTGTGAGAGTGAGTGTGTTTTGTCACTCTGTTTTTATCCTTATTTTTTTGTTTTAATTGTAACTCTGTTTTTGTTTTTATATTTACATTAACATATTATGCATGTATATAGGTTGACAAGAACGAAATGCTAGTAAGACACTAAACCGACTTGAAGCCATTCAAGATGTATGTAGAGACAGTGGAGTCCTTCACAAGAGGTACTAATCTAATCTCTGCTTTACAGGTTTATGTTTCTTATTTTATTTCTCTTTTTTTTTTAGTACTAATGAAATCTTTGTCTCTCTTCGTTTCAGAAAACCTTATATTAGCGACGAAGCGAAATCAGCCCCTTACATGTGGTGCATTGGCTCGCGTGGCGGAAGCTGTGTCGACATAAAACTGACGGGGGACTGGGATTTAGGGTAATAGAAGATTTTAACACAGCGCTACTCGCAAAACAGTTATGGCGCCTAATGGATAACCCGGATTCCCTGTTTGCTAAAGTTTTCAAGGGGAGATATTTTCGGAACTCAACCCCCTTGGACCCAATTCGCTCTTACTCTCCATCTTATGGATGGCAGAGTATCGTTTCAGCTCGACCTCTGGTATGCAAAGGACTTATTAAAAGAGTTGGTTCAGGTTCATCTATATCTGTATGGTATGACCCCTGGATTTCCGATTCTTGCCCGAGGCCAGCTATCTGTAAAGGAATTAATTACTACCCACACCTCACGGTGAATCAGTTAATTAATTCCCAGACCTCAACGTGGAATCGACCACTATTGCAACAATTTTTTGAGAGTGAGGAAATCACTCGCATTACGGGTATAACAGTGGCTACTGGATATAAACCCGATACCTGGGGCTGGTTTTATACAACAACGGGTCGGTATACGGTTAAATCGGGATATACTGTGCTACAGGAGCTTTCCGATGAGGGGACACTACCAGTCTTTGGACCGGACACTCGGAGATTGCAAGCGCAATCCTGGAAGGTTAAATGCACCACAAAACTCCAACATTTTCTCTGGCAAATTATTACCGGATGTTTATCGGTTGGCGCACGTTTATGTAGTCGGGGAATGCGTGTGGACCCACTGTGCGTGAGATGTGGTATGGGAGATGAGACTATCAATCATATGCTCTTTGAGTGTCCCCCGGCCCGACAGGCCTGGGCACTCTCTCCCATACCTACGCCTCCCCAGTTTTTTCCTACGGGAGCACTGTACTCAAATATGGCACATCTATTCTGGAACCTCCCAGACAATGATGACATGTTGATGTATCCATGGTTACTCTGGTTTATTTGGAAAGCTCGTAATTACAAAGTTTTCTCAAATGATGATCAAAATCCGCAGGAAGTAATGGAATCTGCGATAACGGAATCCCGGGCATGGGTAGCAGCACAAACGGTAGCAGACGGAGTATCCAATAGTATCTCCATCAACTCCGGCCACGTCCCACCGGGAGAGTGGTGTCAGATTGATGGAGCGTGGAAAGTGACAGACAGTCGGGCTGGACTTGGATGGTACAATTTTGACCCGGATTCGGGCTCTGTCCTGATGGGGTCTAGCAACCTACGGCGGGGTTTATCTCCTCTTCAAACAGAATTGGAGGCATTGGTTTGGGCTATGCAAAGTATGCTAGTCCATAACAAACGACGGATGAATTTCCAAACAGATAGCGCTCAGTTGGTGAAGATGGTGTCCAAACCTGCCGAGTGGCCAGCTTTTGCGATCTTGCTTGAAGAAGTGGAGCATTGTAGAGGGATGTTCCAGGCGTTCTCCCTCACATACATTCCCAGAACGAAGAACACAAGGGCAGACAAGCTAGCACGGAGTGCTCGAGCTCAGCCCCATGATGTGTATTACATAAACTCAGTTCCCCCGATTCCGCTTCCCGGACCGGTATAGGAATTTAGGCTGTTGACAAAAAAAAAAAAAAAAAAGTATATCATATTTTTGATACATCACACATTGTTTAGTTAGAAGTTAGACACATAAATATATATTTCAACATTTATGAAACAGAATGTGAAGAACTTATCTTTAAAATATGGAGTATGTAACAGAACAATAATTTTATTTGAATTTTGGATTTTCTTTTCATTTTTAACAGTTGATAATGAGAGAAAAACAAAATTGACCCGAGGAAAGTGGATTTTTCTTAGGCATGTCGTTTATGGCATTCAAAGAAAGAGATAATAGTTGACCAAATGATAGAAATAGACAAATACTCGACTTGCATGCATCACTGATTCTAATAAGTTAGAGAAAACACCATTTCCCAACTAAATTTATTAACTTTGTTCTTATATAATTATTTTGAAATTGGATACAAAAAATTGATAGAACCAAAGTACAGCATATACAGTATATCTGCAAATTAAAATACACAAACAAACAAAAAATATTCATAACAGAGAACGATGAACAAGTAAATTTACACGATGTGTTTTATTATTTGTCTTAAGGAAATAAATTGACAGGATATTTTCGATACAAAAGCTTTAATCGTTGCAAGATTGTTAGATATATTTATTTTTTTAATTCAAAACAAAAAAAGTGAGTTACATAACAATATTATTGTTACATACATATTCAACCATACATTTTATAAGATGGCCGAGTAAACAAAATGAAAACATTTAATTGTTGATCTGCTTATAGAAAGAAAAGGTACAAATCATCAATCATGGCCAAGGTCAGGGGATCGGAACATTTTTGAAGAGTATAAAGTCACAGAAATGCCTTTCTTCCTTTATCATTCTACGCATTGATTCGTGCAAATCGCAGAACTCTCTCAGACGTCAAAAATAAATTATTTCTTTCTTTCTTTGGAAAAGGGAAATTTAGTATTACAAAAGTTCTTCAAACAGTCATTGGTAGCTCACAGAAGCCATTGGCACACTCACAAAAGCTTCCAAATACCAACCAACTTTAAAACTGCTTCACTTGGGATCCGAAGTACGAACACCCTGGCGCTTGAAGAATTCTCTGAATCCATAGGGACTCATATCATAGTTGTACTGCCAAAAGAAACAACAATAACAACCAAAAACGATCTTTAGACTCCGCAACATATGAAAACATGTAATTTTGCATTATCTCAACAAAAAAAAAGATTTTTGTTCCCAGAAAGGTGATAGAAAAAACAATTTTGTGATGGATCAACTTACAGGTACGACTTTGACAGAATACTTGGTGATATTCGGATCCTGGACCTTTCCTTCATTACCCGCCTGCATCAGAAGGATTTTCATTTTACAGGGCTCACAGAAACATGTCAGACACCGGAAATACAAGAAAAGAGAAGTATACTTGCTGTGGGCTGTGGAAGATTTCAATGAAAGGATATTCACTCTTTTGGCGAGTTATGCAGAATCCAGGATACTTTGGGCACTCAACCTGAAACAATCCAAACAAAAACAACATTCACTTCATGGTTTATAAAAGTTTCCATTGTATTCTTTTATACTATTGTTGAGGAACTCACACGCATAAACTTGATGTTGGGATAAAACTCAGCAGCAGATTCTTCAAGCATCTTATCAAGATGTGATGTGTAGTTACTTCTGTATTTGTACAATGGAGACACATGTGAGATGGAAATGTACAAATGAGAGCGCAGTTTCAATGGATTTTGTGGAAAGTTAAAGTTACTTTATGGTGAATGCGACGACCACAGGATAGCCCTGGTGAAGGAGTTGGACAAACTCTCTTTCCGACGTAAAATGGATAACCCGCGATGGACCTAGATCCTTAGGGTAACCGCTGTAATACCTTCACATTCAACAGAAAAGTATGAGTGGCTGTGTCTGTGGTATCACAATATTATTATCAAGAAATTATACAAATTCAAACTCATTACTTGCAAGTGGAACGAAGCTGGAGAAGCATTCTATCGAGAAATGTTGCATCTCCCATCTGAGACGAACAAAAATGTACATCAGACTTAAGGTAAAAACAGACCACTACTTGAGAAGATAACTCGTCAACAATGCCTAATCAGTGAATTTTTGTGTTTTGTGTTGACATCATCAACTAAATGAGGAAATTTGAAAACTTTATAGGCATCACTAATGAATTTTGATAAAAGGAATCATTTTTAATTTTTCTTTCAGGCATTTCATCGAACAACATGGGTGCAATGATCATTATGTGATCTTAACACCTTAATGCAAAGAAACTCAGGTGCTTTGCAAAAACATATTCTAATTATCCAGTAAAACGCATACAGAATTCAAATTTATCACCATCAAACAAAAACCCAGAAAAGAAAGATGAAGAAGAAGCAAACGGATTGTAAATATTTTGTCTCACATATTATCACGAGTAGGGAATCTAAAGTACGAAGAGAAACTGGTTGTCGCTTTCTTCTAGCAAAAGGAAGATTCAAATGAACACGCAGAAACTCTGATTCAAAGGATTTTTTTAGGAGAAATTGAACCTGAAGGCTGTGTTCGCTGCTTCTTCCGATTTACTTGCAATGCTCGAACGAGAATCGTCGGTAAGCAACAAATTCTAATTGCAGAGTAAGCTAAGAATTTAGTCTGGCTTGTCAAGCTTTTAAGTGGGAGAGAAATGAGAATCTGCAGAGGAACTCTGGTTGATCGATAATGGCGGTTTATGTTTTGCTTCACAGGCTCAAGTTGTTGCTCGTACTGTAAATTGTTTTGGGCTTTGTTTGGGTTTCATGTCGTTTCTTTTTGCAGATTTCAACAAAATGACAAAAAGCACCCAAAAAACAAAAACAAAAAAGCTTGTATTTATATATTTTTATGTATTAAATTATCGAAATCAAGGCATAATTTTTTTTATAGTGTAACTTATGAAGATACATTTTATCTCAGAAAAAAATTAATGGGATAATAGACGTGCCACCTAACGTTAAATTTTTTTTGAAACATTTTTGCATGTTTCTCTTTCAGTCTCTCATGCATTTCTTTTTAATAATCGAAACTGTTATTTTCATTCTTTATCAAACAAAGGAAAAAACTATTATTTTAATTTCATGACTCGAATCTGATATACAAACATTAATTCTTAACCGAATCATACGTTTTCTCAGTATTATTTAATCTCCAAGCTATTAAACAATATATTTGTATAAGACCTATATATAAAACAAAAAACAAAAAAAAAACACGTTTGAACCGGTAAATAATCTTCAAAAGGATGTGATTTTAATTAAGCCAAGAGACTATTCATGATGGGACGCTGATGACAAACGGCTCGTAATGGCACGAGCTTGCGCATAGCCATTCCAGGATTCTCAGTCATATCAATCTCCTCACCGCTGACTATTTCCCAGTCAAAGCATTGAATCAACGAACCTAAAGCCAACGAAACCATCCTCTGTCCCAAAGCCGCACCGGGACACGTCCTTCGTCCGTTCCCAAACACCATCAGCTTGTTAACATTCGCGGCTTCTTGGTCTTCGAACCGCTCTGGCATGAACCTCTCGGGCTCATCCCATAACTTCGGGTCTCTATGGATTGACCAAGAGTTCACTAGTACGATCGTGCCACGTGGTATGTCGTATCCTCCGATCTTGATATCTTCTGAAGGAGAACGCGGGACGAGGAGCGGTGCGGCCGGACACAACCTAAAGGTCTCGGAAACAACGTTTTGTAGGTAAGGGAGGTTCACAATGTCCGGCTCGTCGATCAGCCGCTCTTCTCCGATCTTCTCGTCTATCTCGGCTTTAGCCTTCTTCAATACTTCAGGGTTTTTCAACAAACTTGCCATCGCCCATTCTAACGTCACGGCTGAAGTATCCGTCCCCGCAAGCATCATACTCTATATACATACATTCCACAATATTCGTTAAATCATCACATGTTTAATATTTTTGTACGTGTAAATGAAACATGCACGTAACCACAAAACTCAAATGAAACGCAACATGCTATTAGAGTATTAGATGAAGTTTAGGTTTAAGTTAATTTATATGTATCATGCATGTGTGTGTGTGTACTTACGAGCATGAGACCTTTGATGATGACGTCGCTGTAATACTTGGGTTGGTCTTGTTGTAAAGACAACAAATGACTAAGCATTGTGTTGCTCTCTCCATCTCTTCGACATTCGTCGAGCAGTTTCTGCAAGAAACCGTCCATGGCTTCGCCAAGTGCTTTCACTTTCTTCTCGTAGCCGTGTCCGAACATTTTCAGAATCGGTAGATAATCTCCCGGATGGCTCGCACCACTGTTGTCGTTGATCTCTGTCACTAGTTTCTTGAACAGATCCGCTTCTTCCTTGTTGTGAATCTTTAAGAAATCAATAATTAAGAAATATAATTAGCCTAAATGATCCACATTCATTTGTCAAAAAAAAAAACCCACATCCAATATAATGAGTGTATAAAAAGCAGGGAACGATATTTAATTAATATTTAAAATTGTATACACTTGGTCAATAATCCAAAACAAGTTTGAATTTACGACTTGGTTTGGAGACTGAATCAAGTGTGTGGTAGGTGAATATTAAATATTATTTTCTACAAGCATATGAGAAGTGTAAAATATTAATTAGTTAATATGACAGCATCAAATGTTATTTTCTACAAGAATATCAGAAGTGTAAAAGAATTGGTGAATATATGTAAACGAACCTCGTCTCCGTAGTAGCGTTTTCCTGTGACCATACGGACAATATTATTGAATGTCAAATCGGCAAGAAGAGGTTCAAGCTCAACGACACGGCCGCTCT